>JACEII010000031.1:5334430-5605930 GCA_014332785.1 Antheraea mylitta | reverse complement strand
TTTCTCTGGTTGACAGAAGAGATTCCTGTTCTCGTAGTCTTCTCTAGTTGACCAAAAAGAATCTTGTTCTCGTGGAATTCGCTAGTTGAACGAAGATAATCTTGTGTCCGTAGTCTTCTCTACTTGGCAGAAGAGAATTTTGTTACCGTAGATTCCTTTAATTGAACGAAGATAATCTTATTCTCGTAGAATTCTCTATTAGACAGAATAAAATCTTATTCCCTTAGTCCTCTCTAGATAACAGAAAAGAATCTTGTTACCATAAACTTCTTTAGTTGACAGAAGAGAATCTCTTGTTACCATAGACGTCTCCAGTAGACCGAACAAAATCTAGTACCCGTAGACTTCTCTGGTTGACAGAAGAGATTCGTGTTCTCGTAATCTTCTTTAGTTGACAGAAGAGAATCATGTTTTCGTAGACTTTTTTAATTGACAGAAGAGATTCTTTTTATCGTAAACTTCTCTAGTTGACCGAAAAGAGTCTTGTTTCCATAGAATTTTTGAGTTGACCGAAGATAATCTTGTGCTCTTAGACTTCTCTAGTTGACTGTAAACCATTTTGATCTCGTAGACTTTTCTAGTTGAATAAAGAGAATCTTGTTCCCGTAGACGTCTCTAGTTGACAGAAGAAAATCTTATTCCCGTAGACTTCTGTAGTTGACCGAAGATAGTTTCGTAGACTTCTCTAATTGACTGAAGATAATCTTGTTCTCAGAGTCTTCTCTAGTTGACCGCAAAGAATCTTTTTCTTATAGACTTATCTAGTTGACTGACTGAAGAGAGGGGTGTAAGGGGTGTCAAATAACATCATAAGACTTGAGACACCCAAGCCAACCTCACCTGCACGTGGAGCACCCTGCTGAATAACGAATGAGGCAATGGCGAAAGCGGTGTGGTAGGGTCTTACAGCCTGACTGGGTCACAACCACCATGCATATGGCGAAAAAGCCCGTAATAGTGATTCGTTTCTGCGGGTCGCGTTTCGGGATCAGCCTGTGCATATCCAGCTTTTTGCAAGCCGGCATAATAGTGGCGACCGGCGATGGATAGTGTGTCAATCGGTGGTCGCTATTATTTTTGGATTGCACTGTGCTTACCATCAGGCACAGTGCAGTCATTTTGCCGTGCTACAATTAAAAAAAAAGAGAATCTTATTCTCGTAGATTTCTCTGGTTGACAAAAGAGATTCTTGTTCTCGTAGTTTTCTCTAATTGACAAAAGAGAATCTTGTTCTCGTAGATTTCTTTAGTTGACGGAAAAGAATCTTGTTCCCGTAGACTTCTCTAGTTGACCGAAGATAGTCTTGTTGTCAAATACTTCTCTAGTTGACAGAAGCTTATTTTATCCTCGTAGACTTCGTTAGTCGATCGAAGATAATCATGTTTCCGTGGATCTTTCTAGTTGATTGAAGAGAATTTTGATCCCGTAAACGTCTCTAATTGACAGACGAGAATCTTATTCCCGAAGACTTCCATAGTTGACTAAATATAATCTCATAGTCTTCTCTAGTTAACCGAAGAGAATCTTGTCCTCGTAGACTTCTCGATTTGACTCAAGATAATCTTATTCTCGTAGAGATCTCTGATTGACAGAAGAGAATCTTGTTCTTGTAGTTTTATCTAATCGACAAAAGAGAATCTTGTTCTCGTAGATTTCTTTAGTTGACGGAAAATAATCTTGTTTCCGTAGACTTCTCTAGTTAATAGAAGATTATCTTGGCTTCGAATACTTCGTTAATTGATCGAAGATAATCATGTTCTCGTAGATTTTTCTAGTTGAATGAAGAGAATCTTGTTCCCGTAGAAATTTGGTAAATTCTCGTATTTTGGAGCGAAGAAATTCGAATATTTAATCCACAACTTTATGCAGATATTCACATACAATATTCAAAGTAAAAACCAAAGATAACAAGTAATATTTAAAATACATTATCATAATTACCATATAAAACAGGATTGAAATTCGTCAATTTGCATTTTTATGTCGAGTAATAAACTTACAAATAAAAGCGCCAGCATAAGATTTTCACATGAGTTTGACAAATTAAAAAATATACATACCTCATAAACGCTACTGAAATGGAGGCAAATGTGGACGAGTAGGAGGTATATGCCCATTTCTAGGGATAAAAATCTTGGCCGTTTGTGACGTAAAACGCATAACTGGCCCGAGTTGTTGCGACGTTGCTCTTGGAGATTGTACCACGGTTGAGTTTTGCAGTACTCTTGGTCCTTGAACGCTTACTGGGATGGTAATTGGACTTGGCTGTCGTGCCGGAGACGTGGGAGACGATATGGTTACTGCAGAGGACTGTATCGTGGATGCTGGAGGCTGCACTGTCAGCTTTGAACTTTGCTCTATTAGGGAGACTGGCAAAATTGACATTGGTGCCGTTGGTCGATGCAGTTGTAACGTTGGTGATTTCATAGGCATCATAGATGCGGATTTGCTGGGATGACGCACCGTCACCGTGGATACACTGACCGACTTGGGTGATTGCTTCGTAGTTGCTCTTGGTGGTGGTAAACTGAACATTGACGGACGTACTGGAGATGTGTATGGACGAATCATAGGAGCTGGAGAAGACGAAGCAATTGGATTTGGTATAATCTTGTTTGGAATATCTGAAAGTAATAAGTAGAAAGATTGAAAAAATGGGTCCTTATTAATTCTTGGTGTTCTATTGTGTAAGATGTGTTTTTGATTTAGGTATCAATGTCTCTTTTGTTCAAATAATACAACATGAATATAGACAAAGATATTTACAATAGTTCACTTATAACTAGATAGAAACCACAACTAACATAATGGATTTGAAATGTTTTCCTTTACATGAGGTTCAAGTAACGACGCTCGAAATTTACGAAACACAAATATTATATTTGTATCACATTATATTATTGTATATATTATTATATAGTACACATTACATAATATATCTTATCTTATAACTACATTCCGGAAAAATAATTGTTCATTTAGAGTGAGGCCAGATTGAGGATAGATTAAATGTTACTCACTGGGTGTATTGGTTGCACTTGGCGGTGGGATCATTGGTCTCATGCCTGGTGGAAGCACCGTTGGTTGAAATGGTATACTATTGCTAGAACTATTCTCAATTGAGTTAACGTGGGGCACTAAACCCATTGGAGATGTGATTCCGTTTGTTTTTACTACTTGCAAACATTTATCATTCTGACTTTTAAGGTAGTGTGTCAATTCAGAAAACATACTGATATTCAAACCAGATGTCGAGGACTGAGGCTCCGAGATTAATTTCTCTATTGGATTGACAGATGCATCTTTACCTAGACTTTTATCAGGAATGTTATCTAAAAGAAAAAGTATTTAGATTACATAAATTGGACAACTTATTATTTATCTGCAATTGTTGTTAATTACAAATTACTATATTACAATATGTGAATGTTAATTATACATAAACAAACTATGACCATTGTTTAATGAAAATAGAAATAAAAATTTTTACAAAAAAAATTGCACCGACTTCAAATCAAAAACTTATAGCACTGAAAAGTGAAAAATAAATACATTATTAAATTAATTTAATAACCAAATAATTAAAAATAACCAAATTCAATAAATAACATGAATATTTGCGCAACCTAAAGATATATTGGAAATTTCAAATTAGTGCGAGGTAGAAAAGTATATTATATTATACAAATATACATCACAAGACGAGAGAGTAGACCTAAACTTTATACCTATGCAGATGATATGATTTTCGGTTGGCACCGACTTTCAATATATCTCCAGGTAGCGCAAATATTCATGTTTTCTATTGAATTTGGTTAATTTAATAATGTATTTATTTTTCTCTTTTTAATACTATAAGTTTTTGCTTTGAAGTCAGTGCAATTTTTTTTATATTTTTCCATTTTTTGTGTATATAAATATATTTTATGTGGTTTCAATTGATTATAAAATGCGTAACGTTTGGTGGTTTTGGGAGTTTATTAATTATTATTTCTTTCGCAACGTTTACGCTCTTACTTTGATCATGGCTACGGCCTTTTTGATAACAGTTGTATTTCATGTGAAGCGGACAACAAATAAAGGTGAAGATGTGAAATTAGTTCATAATGATCGTAATTAGACTTCTATTAGCTGTATACCTGTAAGTGTCCGGTAATGTTTATAATAATGCCGAGAGGTCTGAATAATAACTAAAAAAATAAAGAAAAATATAAAATGGCTTACCACCATACTACTATATCTTTCGAGTACATGACTTCGATTGAATTTGATACAGAAGTAATTATTCTTCAAAAGGTCATAGCTTGACAAACAAACATAATATTACACAGTACTAGATCCAACTTGTCAAATTAGGTTGATTGTGAACGAATTTTAGAACCTCATCTTTCCTAATGCCCGCTTCACGGGAATTGCCTCAAAGTCAAAACCCCACATGTAAGTCCTCGTCAAAATGAGTTATATGTACCCAAACACAAGATAGCTGCTGTAAGACGCTGATGAGTTCCATTCCAATTTCTCTATTTCCATGATCAAAGCATGATTGATTATATGATATTCTCATGACTATGACAGGATGTGCTAAATTGTCATTAAAATTAAGTTATGGAAAGTTCATTTATTCATCCCTTTATTTTCAACCCTTATGATTGAACATTTTTTTAATTTGAAGAACACCATCCCCAAGTATCAGTAATTGAAATAATATTATTGAAATCGGTTCCAAGTAGCCGAAAATACGTGGACACGAAGTTTCACGAAAATCGTATAAACGATATTTCATCACCCTCTTAGGGGTTAAATATTTTCTTCGAATTTACATGGGATCACCTCTGAGTATAACCAATTCAAAGACAAAAAGAATCATTAAAATTGGTACACAATTGACAAAGATATTGATTAACATACATAAGATTAAGTTATGATCATCCCTTTATTTTCCAACCTTTCGTTTGAATCTTTTTTTAATTGGAAGGACACTATCCCCGTGTATCAGTAATTAAAAAAGAATTTGAAATCTGAAATGATTTCACCCCCTTAGAGTTTCAATATTTTGTTTATATGGGACCACCATTGAGTGTAGCTAATTCAAACAAAAAAAAAATCATTAAGATCGGTTTGAAATTGACAGAGATATCGATTAACATACATAAAAAAATACAACCGAACATAGTAACCTCCTCCTTTTTTGAAGTCGGTTAAAAACTATAGTGCATTTCATATGAATAATATACTCACCAACAGAACCTTTGTATATGAACAATAATGTTTGAATTAGCTCAGTTGCAGAATCTTCAGTTGAGTCTGATTTCGATCTTGGAGATGATGACAATGAAGACAAATGTGTATCTTCCAAGTTGCCATTAGATATAGATCTCTACAAAATAGTAAATATTTCTTTAAGTTATAAGTACATAAATAACTGAAATGACAATAAACATTTTTAAACTTACTGCATCTAATGCGTGATTTGTTTCATTTGTAATTGCACGATCTAACAGATGTTTCATAATTTCCTTCGCAGGATTGGACATCCCCTGCAATTTAATTAATTTATATTGAACAAAACAAGTAAAGAAAAATGTAAACCACTACTCCTTAACCATAAATTATTATGAAACCAAAGTGAATACATCATTCCATTTTATGCATAGCTATATGGTTGTTTGTACTTAACAGTGTTTATATATTTGTCTGCATACCACATTCTGTATGTACTCTTTGAAGGAATAGTTAACTATGTCTTAAATATGAAATATTAAAAATCTTAAATAATATAAAGCTGGAGATTTGTTTGTTTGCACAAGCTAGTCTCAGGAAGTACTAGTCTGATGTGAAAAAATCTTTCAGTGTTAGATAGCTCATTGATCGAGGAAGACTATGTAGCACTATTATATTGTCTCGCTAAGAATGTTTTAAAATCAAGGGTCTTTTTCGCTTTCAAAACTTCCACTGCGTGTTAGCATTAGCACAAAATAATTATTCCACGCGGAGGAAGTCACAGACAGAAGCTAGTGTTGAATAATTATGTATACAATATAGCACAGATAAGATATAATATCAAACAGATACTGATGCGAGACAAATGAGTCGAGAACTCCATACTGTTTTGCCATTAGTTCTACATAAAAGGTTTTATAGAATGTATGTTAGATGTTGTGTATGTATATGTAGATAAAAACATATAGGTGTGCGCATCACTCTAAGATTCCATACATTTCGATATTATCTTTTTGTTTTGATTTTTAAATATTTTAAATATGACATTGTATATAAAGTTATTGAATATTTCGGAAATTACAACTTTTATAAACAGCAAGTTACTATTATAAGTACTACATTCATATTTTCTTGCCATGGAGATTGAAGCAAGATGTGCGATCCTTATGTGTTTTCCTCTGTAGATAAAATACATTACTAAGATAAGGAAATAGATAAAATAATGGGTATCATATTATCAGATAATGAATATATAAAAATATATGTAAGCTTACCATGGGCGATGGTGCTGGATTTATTTCTAATAGGGCTTCTGGTTCCACTAAGTCTGATGTTAACTTCTAAAAAGTGGGATTACATATAAATTTTGTTAATGAAAATAAGTATACAATATATTGAATCATTTATATATAAAAAAGTAGTAGAGAAATAGCAGAATTAACACAAATGAAGTGCAAATATAGAATCTATCTCTTATTATTAAAGAGAAAACTTCTTTAGCACCATTGTGATTTGAAACCCAACGAAACGAAGATGTGATATTAAACAGAGAGAAATATATACATCTATCGAATCTAACGTGCGAATATATTATATTATAACATATATTGTTCTATGTGATTATCATAACATATGATATAACGCAAAATCGTGTCGTTTCCATTAGATTTATTCATTATCGTCCATAACAATTTTACTTCAATAATAATCAATATGTAATAAAATATTGTTACAATGTACACTTTCTCTATAAGTAACAGATATGAGGTTGTTTTATTAAGCATAATATGATATACTCCACAAAATAATACCTCTAAGTATTCCTCCAGTATTTGATATAGTTCTGGTTTTACTAAGGGCTTCAATATAAGTTTCGCATTTTCATACTCCTCCTTATTTTTTTCGATCAGTAAAGCTTTACAATCCTTTTGGGTCTGCAATTTCTGGTTATCATCTTGTAGGATTTCAATCCTGGAATGATGTTCATTGTGACAGTTTATAAGTAGATCTTATTACATTTAAATATAATCTTTTCATTTAAAAAAGATCATATTGGATGCCTATATCTAACAACAGAACTGCCAAACCAGTCTGGCGTATAACAAGCTACCCCAAATTACTAAGACAAAGGCCCAAAAGCGAATACATAAATATTATTTATAAAAAAAATATATTTGGTATATTCAGTTGTCATTATTATATAGAAAACAACACATATTTAGTTACTATTATAGATAGTAGAGTATGCAATCAGGCTATTGCCTGAACATGGAAATTACGGTGGTCAAAGTACGGAAAAATAGTAGAATTGAAATAAAATTAAGCATTATTTATAGTCATGGCTAATGGTTATTATTTATAACAAAAGCGAAAGGAATAGCAAGGATAATCAAATTCCTGCTGAATGCACAGCACAATATATAATAAATACTTTTAAAATAAAATATTTGATTAGTCAAATACTACAAGAAGATAAGAAAATAACGCGAAAATAATAACACTTATCCAATAAATATATGTATTATATATTTATGTATGTTACTCATACATAAACACTATAAATTCATATCATCATAAATTTTGTACAATAAAGAGGGGTTTGGGTAATAGTTTCGATTATACTAGTAATGGCTTTAAATATATTCAATGAATGCAACATAGGTATATTTGTTTTATATACTATTCACATGAAAGTATATTAGTTTAAATATTCGTCTGTGCATATCTATCACTCAGATGTATTGACGGATTTTAATAGAAGTTTATCACAGAAGTCGATTATGTAATGAGATAGGATAGATTAAATTTAAAAGGATACTCCTAATTTAATGGACGAGCATCAGCTGATAAGATAAAAGTGAGAAAGTAAATTTGTTTGAAAGTTTGTCCTTTTCTAAACGTTGAAACAAAGTCTGGGCGAATTTTAATGAAATATAGCAAAGACAGTGACTGTGTTACAAAATAGGCTACTTATGTTTGTCTATTTTTCTATCAATAGCTAATTTAATATACAATGTTAAAGTACGTTTGTTGAGTGTTTTTCAATCAATCACCGTTAAATTGATGGATGAATAATTATGAGGAATACAGATGTACAGATTGTTTAGTCGACTAAAAATTGGAATTCTTTTTTCGCCCAGCAAGCGGGCCGGCAGCAGCCATTATATTAAGAATGTTAAAGTATTTATTTGTAATTTGTCATTTAATCAAGTTTAAATGAATGGACGAATTTAAGGGAAATTAGTGATGGGTACATTTTCCTTTTTTTTTTGTCGCCAGCACGCTCGGGCGGGCAACAGCTTATTGAATAAAAATTTATTCAACCTGAATTTGCGCAAAGAAGTGAATGACACTAGAATTCGCTTTTCCTTAAATTATATACTTAGCTTTGCCACACAGTTTAGAGTTTTATTTTACTTAGGGCCGAAATTGCTCGAAAATCTAAATAGATGTTGTCAATAAATATTGGAACTATTATAATTATTATCATGCTTCCAAATATAATCGTTTGTAAATCAAACCTGAGTTCTCGCTGTACACAGTTATCGCACAGAGTTTCAATTACATTCGGGGCCTCTTGTTTCCTCGCTTTGCATGGTCCAGCTGAGAACAAAATCAAGGAGCGCAAAGCAAATCATAATGTTATCTTATTTTAGACAATTATGTTACAAAACTAAAAATCCTTTTACTAAGATACAATACACAAGAGTAAGATAATACATGTTGGATATGGCATGAAATCATGAATATTTTCATGAATTATTTCCTATTCTTTCCAGTTTAATTTCTTTTTTTTTGTGTTTTATATTTCAATATATTTAGATAATTTTTTAGTAAGATGATAAAATATATAAGTATAACAAATGACGGATGTCATCAGTCTTGATAGTATTCACATACAACCAATATTTTAGAAAAACTAAATTGATTAGTTAAAATTTTAATATATATGATTTTTTATAGAGTTTAGTTAATTGCCTATGATTATATTATATAAAATTTGTAATTTTTATTTTAAAATTTACATTTTTGATCTTACTTCATTTCTAATTATTTGAACACAGGTATAACTTATTTTACTACAGATAGGATTGGTCACATTTAAGGTCATGTTAGGTTCTCCAAGTATGCGTGGCTAATATATATATATATAACTCTGGGGTTAGGTTCTACATTGTCTCTAAATTGTATCTATCAAATAAAAAATATGCTTTATTACTAAAACAAGTTACCAGAAAACTTAATATCAAATTAGTGATTCATCTATTAGCTTACCAATTTTGAACTAGTAATTTTATAGAGATAAAAAAAAATTAAGAAATGAAATAAGTTAAATCTTCAGCTTAAGAAAGGTTTTTGTTTTTCGAAATGAAAACGTTGTTGACCTGGTCAGGTCTTTACAGCTTCACCAAACTATTGAGGCGAGCGCTAAGGGCACTCAGCCGATAAGAAAGTTGTAATGCATGGTCAGTAGGTTAACCATAAATTAGTAGATTCGCCTATGAATCGCCTATATACTAATAGATATATACGTGTATATTGAAGCCATTCTATATTAATAATTTCAACTAATTTTTGTATTATGTACCCCTCAACCTACATTCTGTTTTATAGAAATGTGCGCGCAGCATGACAGTATATTTTCAATGCATCATATCAGAGATAATTGATTATTATAGTGGTGCATGAGTATATAATCAATTTATGTAACTGACTCTGTCTAAGGATAAGAGAAACTTCTTAAAAATAATTAATTAGACAGGTAAATTCGAATGATAAAAAAATATTATGAAAACATAAAACATTTTAGATAACAGAATAAATAATACAAATAGTATATGAAAAAATTAAATATACTGTATATTATTTGCATTATTTATGTATAAAATGTCCATAATATAAAGATATACATAGAGAAATTAACTAATATCACAAATGTTATATTATTAACAAGCTTCTTATTTACCTGCCTATATCAATAAGTGAAAATACACATATATTTTTTTTAAATATATGTGATAAAAAGCGCCAGTACATTTCTAATAACAATCATGAATATATTAGACAAAAGTGTATAAAAATTGATTATCTTTAGTTAGTGTTTTGTATCAATATATACATAAAAATAATATTGTGGTATAATAAATGATATATACAATTTAATTTTAGTTTAATAATTTACTTATTTCACCAGTGTATGGTAATTATTGTTCTAGATAATAATTATTTAATGATAAAATACACATACCTTCAATCGCCTTCATTGGACGTTTTTGTGCTCCAGTAATCTGTCGAGTTAATTGTGGTGGAGGGTGTGAAACATCAATTCTGTAAGTTTTAAAAGGGATGATCATTAACATAATGTAAAATATTTTGCCCCAAAGTACATTAACATTATTGTAAATATGTGTGTGTATATATATATATATATATATATACACAATAAAAGAACACCAATCCTTTCCAATATGTATATTTTGTGTATTTTTTGGTTTGTTATTTTCTATATAGTAGTAAATATAGGAGTAGAAAACTATTGTAATTAAATAACTATCTAAGTTCTTGAGATAAATAAATAATTTCATTTTAGAAGTATTGTTTTAAAATTATATAATTAAAACTGAGAAAATTATTGATCTTAAAATACTATTAATGTTTATTTCCAAACTATAAAATATCCTGGGCTCACATACTACACTACTCAACTCTAACACACTCCACTACCAATACTCCTCTTAAAGACAATGCTAGTAGTCAGTCACCATGACTATATATATATATTAATAGATTTATTGCTGATCTACACTGGACTCGAAGATGTCTTGTGGAGCTAAGCTGTAGCTACAGCTCTCTTAACAGTACTTTCAAATACTTACAGAGAATAAGTTTTAATATTATAAAGGAAGTGTTAAAAATTTTAACTTACATTGCAGGTAGTTGTGGGTGTTGATTTAATATTGGTTTAGGCACTTGCGGTGTTGCAGTAGCTGAAACATGATTTATTGGAAACTTTATTCATATCATATTTTTATAATAAAACATAGGTAGATCAAAATTTAAAGGAAAATATAATAAACTACCCTCATATTTTAGTAATGCATTAAACAATATTTATTGTATAAAACTCTTTTATATACGTTACTAGCAGGCCTGGCAGATATTGTCCAGAAAAAATTACAAATTATATACCTATATCTTTCTTGTAAATCACTTTATCTAATGCAGGAAATTGCTTGTAAATCTGTTCAGTAGTTCCTGAGTATATTAAGAACAGACAGACAATCATGACAGCACACTTTGTTTTATAATATGTAATAATTTTGATAATGATGATGAGTTATTTAACAATGATAACCTAGCTACAAAAATTCCAGGAATATAATAATGTAATCAATCCAGTAATTTGAAGACAACACCATATACAATTTAAAAAATATTTCAACATATTATTTAAAATAAACTTTATTGAATGCAAATTTTGAACACAGAATAAATACAAGTTGATAATTATATATGTTATTGGTACTTCAACATCTTAACAAATGGACAATTCACATTATTAGTTATAGTAATAATATGATATGTTTATACAATTATCTATTTAATATTTACCATGATCTCTTATTATTATTGTAAGCATTTTTTATAAACTTACCTTACATTAATAGTATTTAAAATATGGTACTCTAATTATATTAAGTAGGTAGTTTTATCTCTAAATAAATGTAACAAAGTAGAGGTTATAAAAGTGAAATAGCCCAATGAATAAATAAAGCAGAATTGTAACCTTTTTAACAATCATTAGCTTTTAGACATTATGTAAGTTAGTTTGTATGTATTTTATATAAACGAAATAAATATAACAAACGTGTCATTGACATAATATGTGATTAAATATGTGATAAAACTTGTTTATATAATACTTTGTTAGTGCATCATTATCTGTATATAAAAGGTATAAAACTATATAAGTCATAAAGGAATGGTTTCTAATTTTTCTAAGTACTATAATAGATGAGTAGTAGTTGAAATACATTTCTGTTATTTTCATTAGTATATATAATTATTTGTGAGCAATTTTTCTTACTTAAAACATTTCCAACTGTGGCTTGGACGGTAGTGGTAACCACTGTTGGAGGTGGTGGTGGTGGTGGCTGTAGCAGTAACTGAGTTAATGGAGTAGCCGGAGGTTGCTGATGCACAACACTGGGTAGTGGTAAAGTGGTTCCAGATTGCATGGGCATACTCTCTATATTAAATGTCATCTGATTAATAACCTTATGGTCAGGTGCAGAGGCTGCAGCCATTGCTGCATATCTGTCAGCCAATACTTTCGGAATTCTTCCCTTATTGATGAATAAACTTTGTTCTTCACGAGATGTGTGCAAATATGTGCAATCTGGTCGAATACAACCACTCTTGTTTTGGAAGTCATGGCAAAATTTCAGTACGGTTTTCATATGATCCAAATCACGTTCATGACGATATGCACATCTTGCGCCCTTGATACAAATGCCCCATATAAAATCGCGGCAAATTTTTTCTCTATCCAATGATAAGGTAGATGCATTTTTACATTTAGTGGCTGTTGAAGGCGCAGACACCTGAGACACAGGCGGCTGGCGGCCATTTTGTTTGTTGCCTTTAGTCATGAACTGAGGAAAATAAAGTAAATATAAATCATTATTATTTGCTGCATATAAAGATCTCACATATAACAAATTCACTCCACATTGATATTTTACTGAGACTCTACAATTTTATTTACAAGTTTTTGAACTACATACGGCATGAGAATCTGCATAAGTATTGTCGAAGAAACACTAATACACGCCACCACCGCTTCCAAATTTCACGTCTCAAAAACGACCATTACTCCCTCTCTGTAGATTCGGTAAAGTATAACAACAGTTCCATGAAGATTGGAGGTTACCTTCCCGCCCGAATTGTGTTAGGCATTTGTCCCAGTTTTTTTAAGGTTTTATGTAAATGCGTAGGAACGAATTTCAAAAAGCCAATATATCCAACTTTTAAAATGGGACAAATAATATTTTAAAATACAAATTAAAACTTGTGTTCTATTTTCCCAATAATTGTGAAATAAAGTGTTTCCCAAGATCCCAGCTTATTAACTGTCAGTGATATATTGATTAAATCAAGCGTTGTAACTTTATCGTAATATACCTACTGCTCTACATAGTGGTGTAGGAGCTCTATCACCTCTTATTAAAAAAAGTATTCACTCATTCATTCATTCACTCACAGAAACAGACTTACAAAGTTTTGTCCTCTAAAGAAAAATATTTATTTCGGATATAAATTTATATAAATTACCGTAGATATTAAAAATCTATATTCAATATATGTCATTGTAATCACTAATATGATAACAAATAAAAAAGGGCAAAATGTTTTTAGTCACGAAGGGAAAAAACGCTGTCAAAATTGTCGTAGGCGATAGACTAGCTAGCATATGTAAAAGTCAATAGATATTACATGTAGGCCGCATCAAACTTTTTAACCGCTCTGAACTAGATGCGCAGAACACAATTTAGGTATCAGAAGGACGTAGATGAGGTGAAAGGGAAGAAGGTTCGATCCCGTCCATGCCATGGATACTTCTGTTGTTAACTATACGTTATTGCTTTTTTTTTCTCGAAATGACTACGCTATTGACCCATCAAGGTCTTAACAGCTTCTCCGGACTACTAAGGCGAGCGCTTAAGGCACTCAGCCGATTTTATTTTGGCAACAAGCTCAAGGGTGCACGGCACACCTCGGCTTGGCTGTTGCCTGTTGCATGCAAAATCGCGACCTATCTTAGCTAACCTAGCTAACTATTCATATATGTATGAGTTGTTGAAACATATATGTGTACCAAGCATACACGCCTCAACAACTCCTCGATATATTTATTATCGGAAAATTGAGAGTTTTTCAGTTCAATAAGGGAAAAAAAAGTAAACCCTTCCACTTCCATGTGTAAGCGTGTAGGCGTGCACGTGTGTGGGGGTGATCGTGTAGTGTTGTAGCGGTGATGTATATTTGTGTATCACCGTATCGCGCAAGCAACGTACTCAAGAGCTCCCTACCGAGGGATCGAACCTAGGCTTGAGCCGCTGTCGTGGGAGGCCTAATCGGGTGTGCGGGAGCGAAATTAACCCCCAGACCACGGCGGCGTGATCTGTGGTTACACGGGCGTGGGCGTGAACACGCTCTGTTTCGAGGGACAGGCTGGTACTGATCGTTCGCTGACGTGATTGGATCAGGAAGGTCGGTAAAAATGTGTCGCGGACGTCTTTTATAACGCGCAGCGTTAGGTACGGGTTCATAGTTTGCGGCAGATACCACTAACGGACTGGGATGATTCGTGGCTTTTTCAAAATAGCTAATCGTAAGTGATTTTACGTACGCCCAGATAGAAGGGATCTCTAGGTCTCTATGGAGATCGACTCTCCGGATGTACCACGGGGCACCGGTCACTTTACGTAAGACACGGTTTTGGAGAACCTGCAGCTTATTAAAGTTATCTTTGGATATATGCGCAAAAACGGGGCAGCTATATGTCATCACGGGACGGATACACGTATACACGTCTTATACAAAATGAGCTTGTGTCTGAGGGACATCTTACTCTTACGACAAAGCAACGGATGGAGGCGACCCAAGACCATAGCGGCTATGTTTCGCACTCTGTCTATATGTGAATTGAACTTTAAATGTTTATCTAATGTAACGATTCCGTATAGCCTGATGGGCTCAAATTTATTAGCGCGTTTCGTGGGATCGAAGAGTATTGCGGCACTCTTATCGGGATTAACTTCTATGCGCCATCGACGAAACCATTCACCGAGAGTATGAACGGCTTTTTCGATGCGCTTCCTAAGAAAGTCCGACCGCCAGCCGGAAGTGTAAATAACGGTATCGTCAGCGTAATAACCTACCTCGACCCCCCGAGACCGAGGTAGGTCACTGATGAACAGATTGAAGAGCGTGGGCGCGAGTATGGAGCCCTGTGGCACACCTGAGCGTATTGGGTGGGGCAGCGATAGTTCACCATCCACTCTGAAGCGGAATGTCCTATCAGTGAGATAATCGCGGATAATATGAATTAACCTATCGGGTACGCGAGATTTACATAATTTATGGATAATCCCTCCGTGCCAGACCTTATCGAAGGCCTTGGCGACATCGAAAAGGACTGCAATTGTGCGTTTCAGTTTACGTTTCGGATCGGCGTTAAATTTAGAGAAAATGTACTCCGTGAGGCGGTGTACTTGATTCGTGCAAGAGTGTTCGGCGCGAAATCCGAACTGCTCAGGTGGTATTAATTTTAAATCTGTAATCGTGAACTGGAAACGGTTCAGAAGGAGCCGCTCGTAAAGTTTTCCTAAGGTATCTAACAGACTAACGGGGCGATAGCTAACGGGAAGCGTAGCTTTCTTGCCGGGCTTGTGAAAACCTATCACTACGGCCTTTTTCTAGACGGCTGGAAAGTGACCCTGGGATATGGCCGCATTGAAGACGCAGACCAATAGAGCTATGATGCGATCAGGAAGGAGTTTCAGAACCTCGTTCCTGATCCCATCGGGACCTGGGGACTTCCTAGGCTTGAGACGCTTGATTGCGCCTGCAAGTTCATCGAAAGTGATCGCGGTTAGGGTATCCGCTGGAGGAGACGCGAGTACATGCTCCGCAGCTGATTCGATTAATCCGTTATGGAAAGGGTCAGTGTTATCAGTGTTTGGCGAACACTGTTTCTCTAAGCTTGCGGCAAGGCATTCCGCTTTGTCTATGCTATCGAACGCGGGAGGCAACCCGGGGCCTCTGTCGAGAGGAGGTATTGGAGTGACCATATCTGTTATATCAAGGACGAGACAAGTGAAAGGCAGCACGGATGATTTCACACTGTTTAATACAATAGCCGTTAGCGCTAAGCGCGGCAGATACATACATATACATATACAACATATTCTCCCCCAAAAAAAATGGCGTACAAAACTTCGGTTAAAAGAATTGTTTATAGTTCACTGGTGGAATATTACGTATTAGTCTTTCACTACTTCTTGATATAGTTTCGGTAGATGGTTCTGAACTTGATAGTGCTTCCTCTTCTGCAGCTTGGAGTTGGGAATCTTGTTCGGGTATCTCGATTTGTACGTCATTCAGACCCGTGTCATGCCTCGTATTTGTTACCGAATTTGCCTTATAAGGTATCATTTGATTTATGTGTTTACGTCAATATCCATCGGTCTCAGAGTGAATTATATACATAACTTTGCCAATTTTTTTTATAATTGTCCCTTTTAACCATATGAATTTATTGTTGTTTCCGAATTTTTTATAGTAAACCATGTCCCCGATATTATAGGTTTGTCTATTACGTCCTTTATAAAATTTACACTGCAAAAACTGTTTTTCTTTTACACGCTTGGCTAGCGAAGTGGAGGATGGCGATGAATCTTTGGGGTTTAATAAATCTATGCGCGACCTGAGTTTTTGACCGAAAACTAATTGCGATGGAGTTAAACCCGTGGCAGAGTGTATCGAGTTTCGGTAATCAAACAAGTATTTTAAAAGTTTTAATTTTATATCCCGTGGGCCCTGACCAGTTAACGTGCATGTTTTTATACCCTTCTTAATAATTTTCACGTAGCTCTCGGCCTGACCATTACTACATGGATGAAAAGCTGGTGATGTTACATGTAGAATACCATTCGATTTACAAAATTGTTTGAATAGAAAAGATGTAAACGCGGTACCATTATCGCTTACAATCGTGTGTGGCAACCCGAATCTCGACATGAATTCACAGAGTTTTTCAATTACAAATGAAGAACCTGTTGTGTTCCCCATGTCATATACTTCAACCCATTTTGTATAGGCATCAACTACAACGAAATATGTACGATTATTGATAGGACCCAGAAAATCGATATGAATTCTGTAGAATGGCTTAGGTGGATATTGCCAGGGCGCCAGTGGACTACGCGTCGGTGATGATCTCAGTTGCATACACACATCACATGATGAAGGAGAGCTGGTGGAAGTAGGTGGTGGCTACACTTTCTTCTGGAAAGGTACCGCTACCTCCGAAACTCGACGATCAGGTGTCAGTTTCGCCATCAAAAATCACTTAGTAAAGCGTTTGGAGGAGTACCCTGTACACATCTCGGACCGTGTTACCACACTGCGCCTTCACCTGGACAAAGACAACTACCTTAATGTCATCAGTGTCTATGCTCCAACGCTAGACAAGTCTGATGACATCAAGGATAAGTTCTATGAGGAAGTGGCTTATTGCCTCGATAGCATAAACGCCAGAGAGCAGATTTTATTGCTAGGTGATTTCAATGCCAGGGTTGGTCGTGACTATGAGGCTTGGCCTGGAGTTCTGGGTAGACATGGAGTTGGCAACATGAACAGCAATGGTCAGTTGCTGCTCAGTCTTTGTGCTCAATACGGTCTGGCAATTACGAACACTATGTCTAGACTTGCCGCCAAGTACAAGACAACATGGATGCACCCAAGATCCAAGCATTGGCATTTGATTGACTATGCAATCGTAAAGCAAAATGACTTCAGCCAAGTGCAAGTCACGCGCGTAATGCGTGGTGCGCATTGTTGGTCTGATCACAGACTTATTGTCACTAAACTGCGAATCCGCCTCCGTCACCCGCGCAGATTTCCTATAAAAAAGCTTGCGTCTTTGAACGTTGATAAGCTAAAAGATCTCGCGGTTAGGGTGAACTATGCTGAAGCTCTGTCTAAAAACCTGTTGGCAGCTAATGAGCTAGGTGATGTTGTTGCTGCCTGGCAAACTTTGTCATCTCATATCATGGATACCGCTTCAACTGCACTAGGTAAAAAAATCCGTCGCAACGAAGACTGGTTTGATGGAAATGATGAAGTCCTGCGGGCAGCATTCGACAGACACCGAGAACTGCTGCGACAGCACAAAAGACGAAGTGGAAGCGTTGCGGTTATAAAAGCTAGTGACCTCGAATTGCGCAAGCTGTCTCGAAATATGAAAGACAAGTGGTGGCAGGACAAAGCTAGACACATGCAATGGCTCACTGATACAAACCAGCTGGGAGAGTTCTACAGTGAGGTACGTAAGCTAATTGGTACAACCTACCATGCAAGGGTGCCTTTAAGGTCTCTAGACGGTAGTCACCTGTTGACGAGCAAGGAGGATGTACTATAGCGCTGGGCTGAGCACTTCAATACTCTGCTGAATGTGGATCGATCAGCTGATCTACAAAGCATCAGTTTAATGCCTCAGCTCCCTTTTGCATTTGAGCTGGATGAGTCTCTATCGCATGACGAGGTTGCTACTGCCATCAGACAGCAACAAAACAAACGGGCGGTTGGCATTGCCTTATACCGGGAGAGCTGATAAAATACGGAGGAGAGGAGTTGCACATATATGTGTGGAAACTATTTGTTCGCATGTGGGAGGAGGAGCGCGTTCCGGATACATTTAAAGTATCGCGCATAAGTGCTCTCTACAAGAACAAAGGTGACCGTTCGGACTGCAACTCATATCGTGGTATTTCGCTCCTTACAGCCCCCGGAAAGGTCTTTTCGAGAGTTCTCTTAAACCGTCTAAAGAACTTGTCCGAAAAGATTCTGCCAGAAACCCAGTTTGGCTTCCGACCGGATCGAGGCACATGTGAAGTTATATTCTCTGTGCGTCAACTGCAAGAAAAGAGCAGAGAACAGGATCGTCAGCTGTACCTTTGCTTTGTTGACCTGGAGAAGGCTTTCGATAGCGTGCCCCGGGAAGCTCTATGGTTGGTGCTAGGTAAGCTCGGGTGCACAGAAAAGTTTGTGAGACTTCTCAGACTCCTGCATGATAACATGCAATGCTGCATTGCCGTAGACGGTGAACAGACAGACTTCTTCCCCGTTACCTGTGGGGTGAAGCAAGGATGCGTCTTAGCACCTACTCTGTTCGCCTTATACTTTGCGGTAATAGTAAGAGAAGTCTTAGAAACTGTTTCTCAAGGAGTTCGCATCCGCTTCCGCACAGACGGCAGTCTTTTCAACTTGGCTAGACTTAAGGCTCGCACTAAAGTCTCATACGCCTTGATCACTGAGATCATGTATGCTGATGACTTGTGCTTCTTAGCAGAATCCCTAGACGGCCTGCAGCAGCTGATGTCAGCATTCCACCAAGCCTGTCGTAAGTTTGGCCTGAAGATCAGTGTCAATAAGACGGAGGTGATGTCCCTGGACATACACGGTCACGAGACACTGACCATAAAACTTGATGAGGATGTCCTGAAGCAGGTGGATAAATTTCGCTATCTGGGGAACACTGTAACATCTAAGTGTGACCTTGATGCTGAGATCAATAGCAGGGTGGGTGCTGCAGCTGTGGCATTTGGTAAGCTATGTTCCAAGGTCTTCTGCTCGCATGATCTTAAGCTAGCCACGAAAATATCTGTTTACATGGCAATCGTGCTGCCAAACCTCCTATATTTCTCTGAGACGTGGTGTGTATACCGCCGCCACATTCGCACTCTGGATCGCTTCCACCTTAA
This sequence comes from Antheraea mylitta, assembly GCA_014332785.1. Taxonomy (NCBI): domain Eukaryota; kingdom Metazoa; phylum Arthropoda; class Insecta; order Lepidoptera; family Saturniidae; genus Antheraea; species Antheraea mylitta. The sequence goes on along the minus strand of JACEII010000031.1, from coordinate 5,586,161 downwards.
ATGCCTTCGTACCATCATGAAGATCAGATGGTCCGACAAAGTGCGAAATACTGAAGTTTTGCGACGAGCCAATGTTGGTGGCATTGAAGCTTATTTAATGCGTCGACAGCTTCGGTGGTGCGGTCATGTATCTCGTATGACGGAGGAGAGAGTGGCGAAGCGCATCTTCTATTCTGAACTGGTGGAGGGCAAGCGGAATCCCGGTGGTCCCCTCCTCCGGTACAAGGATGTCCAAAAGCGTCATATGAAGAGATGCAATATAGAGCCCTCTTGTTGGGAAATTTTGGCAGCACAACGGCCAGAATGACGCAGGATGGTAAACAGCCAAGTACGCGAGTTCGAGGCTCAGCGTAAAGCTGACCTTGATACCAAACGCGACCAGTTAAAGGCTCGCCCTCCTGCTGCCATAACATATCATTTTGAGAACGGCGTACTTACGTGTCCTCAATGTTCACGAAGTTTCGCCACGAAGATAGGCTACATAAGCTATCTTCGAGCACACCAGCGCCGCTTATAAGTTTAGGGGTCAAAGTGGTCGCCATGGCCGAAACCGGTCGGACCAATCATCATCATCATGGGTTTTTCTATACTATTAATATCTTCTTGTGATAAAATCGCGCCTAACCCCGTTGAGGACGCATCCACGGTAAGAATTAACTTATAATTTGGATTGAAATGAGCCAATACCTGATTAGATGATAGAATTTTTTTTATTTTTACAAATGCATCCCTATATCCTTTCGTCCATGTCCACTTTACCCCTTTTTTTAATAAATCATACAGTGGACTTAGAGTACTCGAGGCTCCGGGTATGAAATTTCTATAATAATTTACCAACCCTACAAACGACTGTAATTTAGTAATATTTGTTGGGACCGGTGCCTCGAGAATCGCTTTTACTTTCTCAGGGGATTTCTTTAACCCCTCCTTATTTATTGTATAACCAAGATATTTAATTTCATCTTTGAAGAATTCACACTTATCTGTACGCAAGGTTAAGCCTGCCTTCTATAACCGTTTAAGTACTGCGTGAATTTTTTCCTTATGGCTAGACCTATCTATACTAGTAATTAATACGTCATCATATAAAAAAGAACTCCATCCATGCCTGCTAACAAGTTTTCCATAGCTCGCTGAAATATTGACGGTGCACTGGAAAGACCAAAGACTAAGCGAGTGAAATTAAATAATCCGCGATGTGTGTTTATGCAGGTGAAATTTTGTGATTCTTTACTTAAGGGGAACTGATTATAAGCCATTGACAAATCTAATTTACTATATATTTGACCAGCATGAAGTTTCGAAAATAGTTCGTGTACTGTAGGCAGAGGATATTTATCAATAATTAATTGATTGTTAATTGTCGCGGAATAGTCTGCACACAGCCTTACAGAACCATCCCGCTTAAGCACCGGTACTATAGGCGAAGCGTACTCCGAATGTTCGACCGGTTTCAAAATACCCGAGTTAACTAATCGATCTAACTCTTTATCCACTTTGTCTCTTAATGCAAAAGCAATGGGGCGCGCTTTACAAAACACAGGCTTTGCGTCGTCTTTTAATTTTAAACTGACTTCATATTTATTGAAGGTACCTAAGTTATTTGAAAATAATTTCGGATAATGCAACTCGAATTCTTTAATATCATTTGTAGTGTTAATAAAATTACAGGGTGTTATTTGTAAGCCAAATTTTGCCATAAAGTCCCTGCCGAGAATCGGGGGGCCGCCGACACGAACGACATGGACTTTGATCTCGAGTGTTTTTTCACGGAAAGTTAATGGTAATCTCGCTATACCTAAGCATTCAAGAGGGCTACCGTTGTATGAATACAAAGTTGTAGGACTACCCCTTGATAAGGGTATATCTGAAAACATATTATTGTACGTTTTCTCTGAAATTACCGTTATGCTTGATCCACTATCTATTTCAAACTTTAACCAAACTCCGTTTAACGATACAAACTCTGTCAAAGGTTCTCCGTGCTTAGAACGAATATTATGCAACTTACCGTCATCTTCGCCATCGCTCACGTCATTCGCCTTCACGTAATTCACTTTTTTGCACATTCTACGCAAATGACCTTTTACGTTACACTTATTGCACTTATAGTCGGCAAAACGACACTGAGATGACGAATGATTATTACGGCCGCACACCGTACATTTAATTTTCTATCCTTGGATTTTATCCTTTTGTATTTTGAAAATGTTGTCCTCTTGAGAGGCAGGAAATATCACGGTGGTCGCAGCTGTAACCGCTTCACGCACGCACCTTACATTTTCGGCTACCTCAACTGCTTTTGAGAGGGTTAAGAGTTCCATTTCTTGTGCAAACAATTTCTCTCTTTCAGATCCGGGTAACATTCCCATTATAAATCTGTCCCGCAGAGCCTCCTCGACGTCATGAAATCCACAGTTCGACGTCAAACCCCGTAATCTGGCTGCCCATTGAGAGGGTTTTTCACCAGGTTGTTGAACGGCCGAGTAGAATATATACCGCTCGGAAAATCCATAGCTTTTAATAGTGAAATGACTATCAAACAACTTGATAATATCGTCATATGGCAATTCTTTAAGCTCCTTTAGCAATGCTAAATCCGTTGCCAGTTTGTGTGAGCTATCACTGAGTGTGCTGAGCAGGATCGCGTGCCGCTTTTTGCCCGCTTCTTTGCCGTCGAGCTCATTCGCGATAAACCACTGCGATATCCGGCTTTTAAAAACCTTCCAACTTTGTACATTATGGTCGAATGTCGATAAAATTCCAAAAGTCGACATTTTTTTTTTTTGTAAATGTGGGTACTTCGTCGCCAATGTTATATCAAGGACGAGACAAGTGAAAGGCAGCACGGATGATTTCACACTGTTTAATACAATAGCCGTTAGCGCTAGGCGCGGCAGATACATACATATACATATACATATACAACAATATCTGATTCGAGAGTTCGCGCTAGAGTCCAGTACGACAGGTGAGAAGGCTGGAGGCCCTCCAGGAGTCTGTCCCACCTGTCGCCCCGGATCTCAAAAATACGAGACTTGACAGACGGGTAAGCGTCGTAAGCTCGAGTCGCGGCGTTCTTTTCCGTGATTAATGCTCTCACGTTGTCAGGGAGTATAAAACGGTGATCTTTCGCCGCTTGTACCTCTTTCGAGGTCACCCTGACGGCGGTCTGGAGGTAATCAACCAGGGAATCGATGGCCGAATCCACGTCGGCTTTAGACACCAACACGTTCGGAATCCTGTCTAAACTACTAGACGACGGATTTTCTTTAAAATATTGAACAAGTTTCGCGTAATCAGCCACCCTAACCGACGGCGGGGTGAAGTCTGAATTGTGACCTAACTGTAAAACAACCGGGCGATGATCTGAATCAAGTTCGTGTACTACTTGTATGAGTCGTACAGGAAGCGTGATATTTTTTAAGAGAGCTATATCTAATACTGTGGGTCGGCAATGATCTTGATAGTGCGTGGGTTCCAGAGGGGCTATGACGTCAAAAGCAAGAACCCTACCTAGTTCGTCGAGTATTCTCCCGTTACGAGAGGTACACGGACTATTCCAGATAACGTTTCCGCTATTGAAGTCCCCCGCTATAATAACTGAATCTCCTAAATTAAGTAGCGCCTGCAAATCGGATCTTAGCAATTCTTTGTTTGGTGGCAAATACGCGGAGACTAAAATAATATTCGAGTGAAACGGTCATACCTAATTTACACACTGACACTTCCATATTGGTTAGCGCGGGCGGATCTAACGGCATGCAGTACAACGAACGCCTAAAATAGATTAACGTGCCACCCCCGCGGGTGATACGGTCGTTCCTGACTATACAGTAATTCGCGATTCTCGGATTATTCATACTCGGTTTTAACATCGTTTCCTGGATGAGAAAAACGTCAATCTGTCTATCGCGTAAAAAGTCAGCTACTAGATCGCGTTGTGACCGAAGGGATCTCGCATTGAAAAACGAGAGACATAGACCGCGTGGTTTTACTTTATTAAGAGCCGTGAATTTTAAGACTTATTTAAAAGAGGGTGACCGGGCGATGCGCTGAATAGTGACTCCGGTAGCCGGGAAGCGCGCTAGAGCGGTGAGGAGACCTAGCTCCTCTTCTACCTCGACGATGGCGTAGAAGGCGAGGACCTCTTTCATGTCGTGTTCGCGGAGTAAATGCTTCATCCAGTCGAATTTACCCGAGAGAGAGGATGATGAAGCATAAGCCGCCTGTGGCAGCGGTGCCTGAGGCTTAGAAGAAGCCTGAAGCTGAGGCTGAGGCCGGGGGGCCCAGGGGCCCATAGGGACCCGCCCGGGTTGAGCCGCGCGCGGCACAGAGGGTGGCGAGCGCGGTGAGGTCGTGGGCGCGGGCGCTACAGGGGCGCGAGAGGCGCCCGGCAGGCCTGGGATTATTCCGATCACCCAAGTCACCAACCAGGTGATTAAATGTTATTTGGATGTAATTATAACTGACAAATAAAATAATTTTACTTACGAAAATTTCAAAACATACAACCCAGTTGATATTTTGGTAACGTCAAACGAAATTATACATAATAATTATTTACAGCATTTTTTAAGAATCTGCATTTTTTGTTAAATTTGTCTCGGATTTTTTATTTTGCATTTATATAATCCAAAACGAAAGTCGAGTCCATTTTTATATTGCCGCCCTTAAATACCAAAATGCTCCTTGTGGGAAACACTGGACTAGAGCCATGGTTATACAAAAACCGAAGATGCACACGTCTCACAGCCGTCACACAAAACATATAACAAACTAGCTATTACCCGCGGCTTCGCACGCGTTTTTTTATATATTAATTAAATGTAGAATCGTGATTAGATGTGTAAATTACAGAAATACTCTCTCAAAAATATTTGTAAGTACGACACGCACATGATATACTATAACAGATAACATTTACTTTATATATATAAACTAACTGTTACCCGCGGCTTCGCACGGATTTTTAAATATGTAAAATAAATGTAAAATTATGATTAGATGTGTAAATTACAGAAATACTCTCTCAAAATATTTGTAAGTACGACATGCACATCATATACTGTAATAGGTAACATGTACCTTACATATGTGAATACTAACAGTGTGTCGAATGGGATGGGATTTATCCTCATCTACATACCTGAAACTTTAAACTACTATGTACCATCCTCAATACTCAGTTACACTATATTAGAAAGTATTAAAAATATTAAGCATTAGCACTATCGAACATGTTTTAAATATTTTATTATCATATTTTATTACCATATTGTCGATATAATTAGGTTATTGATATACGTTGCTATAATTTAAATCACATATAAACATTTGACTTTCAATTATATTTATTCTTGGAGTCCAGGACAGCGCACGTCTCACGCGCATGTTTACAGTGAACAACATATTTTGAATCAATTCCACACAGACGGATGCACGGGTAACAGTTCATCACTACATAATGTAAAACAAAGTCCTCTGTCACGTCTCTCTATATGTCTGTTCGCGATAAGATCAAAAACTACAGAACGCTTTTCATGCCGTTTTCACTAATATATAAAGTGATTCTTGACCAAGATTTAGGTATAAAGCGGGCAACGTCTGCTGAACCCACCAGGTTAAAATAAAACAGTTAATTAATTATTTATTTATCCGTAAAATTCCCGTTCAAATATTACTTGTAGTCCGGTGAAGCTGTTAAGACCTTGCTAGGTCAAGAGCGTAGTCATTTCTAAGAAAAAAAAACCGTTCAAATAGGTCCTGCCGTTTCGGAGATTACCCGAAACAAATAAATAAACAGACAAATCGACACAATTAAAAAAAATGTTGATATTTGTAGCAGCACAGGTATATGTATTCACCAAAAAATATTTATTTTAATACTACATATACACACTTTATTTTTATAATACTTAATATATCACAAATCAAAAATTGGGAACAAAACTAACGTATAATAAACTTTGAGGAGTTTTTGGCGGGATTTCAGTCTGTCATGCAGTGAAATTTATATTTTAGTCAAAATCATGTGTTACTTGACTCTATGTTGTGTTAAATTGGTGGCGTTTTATGTAATATGGTTCGTTTATTGTGCTTACGTGAAATGAATGAAAAATAATACTACGGAGCGGGAATTCTGTGCTTTTGAAAATTAAGAAGATAAAAATTTACGAAATATTATATAGAGGATTTGGCGCTTATACCTTTTCATTAACTTGGACATAAAAGAAAACTGGCTAAAGAGTACATGATAACTACCTATATTTACAATTTCAGAATTGGCAGTATAAATTAATTTCTTCGCCTGTCTTATTAGACGAATATTATTACTATTAAATTTTTTGAATAACAACCCAAAATAAACTTTGGATATGTTTACGATATAAATGTACCACGTATAATCAAAAATTGGAAACAAAACTAACGTAGAATAAACTTTTTGAATAGGAACACAAAATAAATCCTGAAAATATTTGCGAGAGAATGTTGTCACGTTATCACGGCAATGTATATAATACTGACGCTAACACGCAGCGGAAGCTCTCAAAATAGCCGGATTTTGAGACATACTTCATTAGTGCTCCGCTCTTATTAGTTTTAACGTGATGATATGTAGCCTATAGCCATCCTCGATAAATGAACTATCTAACACAGACATTTTCAAATCGGACCGGTAGTTCTTGAGATTAGCGCGTTCAACCATACAAACAAACAAACTCTTCAACTTTATATATTAAGTATAGATTAGAATCATTAAGGTAAGGTTAAAGTTGCAAAATCATAAGTTTATCGCATAACTATAACTATGTACGTACATTGGGGAGTTTTTGCGTCCGGCTATTTTTATTCGAGACTGTGCGTCTTAGGTTTTTATATGTCAATGGCTAGAGCAGAAAATATATGATATAGTTGTCAGCCTTCTGTATGAATGAAGTTGTTCTTTTTTGTTTACATTGTTTTGTTGTTTATATTGAATTCTTTTTGATCAAGTTCAACCGTCAGCCAAAGAACACGTAATTAATTATTTTTATTTTTTTGTATTACTTAGTAATGTTTTGTTCTCTCTCCATTATTCATTTCAGATAATAAATATACACTTTAAGGCACACCTCAGACAAATAAAATCAAATATTTTTGTTGCAATGAGAGGTGTTAGCAGCCAATAAATTCCAGGCAGAAGAGCAAAGTAACGTCCACTATTATATATTGACTTCTTTTATTATGTTTCGTATATGAGTCTTAGAGTGTTAGAGCTAGGTTGTTTCCCTATGTGGATCTCAGCATAAACGGGCTGGCTCATCCGGGGTGATAATACCCTCGTACAGATAATTGACTACGAGAAACAGTACGTATATTGTTGATTTTGGTCCGGTAAGTGAGAACGCCGGAGGCCCTACCTCTCCCCTTCTAAAATATGATGGCGGTTTTAAAGAGAGATTTACCCCAGAGGGGTACCAACACTCACAGTATAGAAGAATCCCCTCTTGAGCGTGCTCACTCAGTTTGCTTTTCGTATTCTGGTGAGGTTAAAATTCCGCTCGTCATATCGGCCAGTGGCAATTAAACAGAAAAATTGCCGGTATCCCCTCCCATGCTACGTTTGGACTTCTGTTATATAAAGGGAATCTGGTGGAACCTCAAATCTGTCCACCATCACCTTAAAACGCAGAAACCAGCCTTGATGTCCCAACTGATACGCAGATATTCTCTCCGTCTAACATATGCAATGTTAAAAATCGGCGATACACTGTCTATAACATTGAGCAGGCCTCCGTGCCTCTAACCAAGGTCTGTGTATCCGGGATGATATTTGCGTGAAACATCTGGCCAATCTTAAAGGTCAAAATCTGTCATTTCTCATTCTTCTCATTACCCGTGCGTCTTTGCATAAGTATACAGGTCACATAGCGGTGACAGAGACTAATCGCCTTGTGGAACGCATCCGAATGGCAGCCGACTCGATCCTTTCTGCGGAATCACCCGCAACAAGTGTGTCCGGTGAGCACCTGCACCAGTTGGAACGTCAGGGAGCCCTCCCAATCCAATTCCGCATGACTAGGCAGACGGTTTCTACAGTATACGTCCCGAAGCGCGCGTCCGTCAGGTCCTGCATCCAGCTCTCGACGGGTCCTTCTTTAGACGCCGTATCTTTTTTTCAATCTCCCTGGGGATTGGAGGCTCCCCACTACATTTTTTGTACAGATCCACGGCGGTGAGAACTCCTGGGAGGGGAGCCGGCGAGCGTCAAGGCTGCCACCGAGGACACCATACGGTACGCCCGGATCGCCCTCAATGCCACCGTGCGCTGCGCAGTACCGAGCGCGCACACGTTAGTGGCACCGAGAGCGTGGGCCCAAACCGGTGCTCCGTAGGTGGCCATCGCCCGCAGGACCCCCATGTAGAGTTCGCGGCACCCGGCACTCGGCCCCCCTATATTGGAGTCAACTGGCCGAGCGCTGCCGCCGCTCCAGCAATTCGCAGTGCGAACCCCGCGAAATGGGTCTCGAACCACCAGCGCCCGTCCAGATATTTCATTTGAGCTCCCGCCCTGATCCGGGCGTCCTCCATGCGAACTATCTGAGCTAACCTACATATTCATACTTTTATGAGTTTTTGAAACAGATGTGTTTACCAAACCAAGCATACATGCCTCAACAACTCTTATATGTATTTTGTGTCAGATTTTTTTTTAATTATTTCAGTTCGATAATTAAAGTATAAAAATAAAACCCTTCCACTTTCACGTATAAGCACGTGTGCGTGCACATGTATGTGTATATAATGGTACTACTAGTTGCTTTTCGTTGTAAGAAATTTCTTAAAAGCTACTTAGACAAAAGTAAGCCCTAAGCGCAGTGCGATATGTGTGAACATTAATCGATCTATCTCTGTAAGAAAATTCTTGTTTATTATTACTTTTTATTAATATTTCTATTCAGGAGTATACTTATTTATTCATTTTTTATTTATTTCACTAATACTTATCCTTAATCATTGTTATAGCTTACATAAGCCTAAATAGGACGATACATATTAATATTGAGGCAATTTAATGCGATATCTGGCAACGAAAGCTACTTAGACAAGAGCACAGTAGGGATGTGAGATTAATGCAAAAATATCGATTAAATAACAATCGATGTTTCTTTTTCCAATATTAATCAATCTGTCAAAACCATTTTTATAAAAATAAATTTTTCCATTATACATATTCAAATAATAAATCTAAGAAATTCATATTAACGATTTATCAGAGTGAAAATCAAATAAAATGAAATTAATAAAAAATAACTAATTCAAAACTAAAAATCAAAGCCAATGCTTTTTTTAAACTTTCAGGGAAAAGAATAAGGAAACCAAATATCATTATTGATACAAATTTTCAGTACCATTAAACATTTTATTATAATGAGAATGAAGTGATGAGCATCATAACAAAATGACAACCGTGACAAGTAACAAGTGCTGTTTTAAATTTGTTGTATCACTACAAGTGTTTAATTATTCTTCGAACAGTACAAGCATACTGCTCTGATATTTTCCTTTTTCGTTATACAATACTTAAGCACGCCGCTTTTAGATGTTTTCCAGTAAGAGGAAACATTAATTGTTTACTAAAGATTATATTATCTCACTCTTAACTTGTAAATGATAATGAAATAACTTAGTTTTTTTCATGCTTCGCAGAAATGGCGTCGTTTTTGAAAATCAATTTAAAAGTGTAATTTATACAGTCAATTTATCAAAAATCGATTAATACTTATATACAAATCAATTATTAAAATCCATTTAAAAAGAAAAATAATCGATCTAAATCAAAGTCGATTATTTTTTAACATCCCTAGAGCACAGACGTATTAGTCGTACAGGTTGGACAAGAGCCAGCCCTCAGCGCAGTGCGATATGTGTGAACATTAATCTATATATATATATATATATATATCCTTAACCAATGCGTTATCCATTTGCAAAGTTGTAGTACATTTTGTACATGTTTTAAGCTACGTTTTGATGTAAAAGATTTATAAAAGTTCGTCGAAGTTACAAAAATTTAGATTTGAAAACTTTACTTCCGGTTTTGTACATTAAAAAAACGTTTTTTTTTTTTTTAGTTTTGATTTATTCTTCAAAAAGAGCAATTAATCCCATATATAAATAAATCGCTGTGTTTCATACTTTATTGTAAATTTGTTTAATTCGAAACACTAGTTTCAAAAAGTCCAAATTTCAAATGTGACTCTTCTTTAGAAGCCCATAACTTGACAAATAAGCATGATAAAAACGAAATTGTGTTTTCACTTTCATACCTACTAGAAGTCCAATTAGGCTCAATATGAACGAACTCAACTTAACTTTCTTTTCGTTATCCGTTTCACGTGAAATTTGCCAGATATGACAATAGGTTGTAAAGTATATATTATATCTCTAGGTGGAGTCCCTTTCTTGATTTATTTTTCTCAATTTTTTTTGACAATATCTATTTTTTGTATTCACCATCAAAAGATACTTATAATCCCAAATATTCACCTTCCTAACCCCATCCTCCCAGTTTTTATTGACGATTTTAGTATTTTTGCATGAACAATATTCAAATGATTTGACGGTCGATCGTATTTCAAACAAAACGACATTATTGATGTCGCTCGGCTCTCATCGAAATGCCTTCCACACGTGTATAAGTCCTTCACTAAACCATGTATATATATATGTGTTTGAGTGAATTCCTGAATTGTTTGATTTCATAATTGGAAACGATGGGTGTCCCTGTAATCCGGTTCTAGATTTTAAAAGTTTTTTCAACTTTGGAAATACTCGGTAGGGCTTAGTCAATAACAGAACACGTTTCCAGTTTTTATTTTTGTCTGCCGTTTGCACAGGATTCACGTTAAAACTACTGAACAGATTTTGATGATCTTTGGTACGTTAATAGTTTATACACCGGAATAACATTTGTATATATGTATATCTTACTTATAAGGAAACACAAAAGAGAAGAAATTTACACAAGAATTACATAATAATTTTTCACAAAACTTGGTATGACAATAGTTTATACAAAGACAAAACATATAAGACACTTTATATACATATACATACATATATATACATATACATACATATATATACATATATATACATATATACATATATATATATATATATATATATATATATATATATCGCATTCGTATATATTTTAATCTTCTTAAGCAAGTACTGCTGGACGGATGTTCATGAAGTTTCGTATGGTAATAGCTTATACACCGATATAAATAATAATATAGCTTCCTTCGATAAATGAGATATCTAATTTTTCAAATCGTAGCAGTCCTTCTTGACATTAGCGCGTTCAAGCAAACAAACTCTTTTGCTTTATAAAATGAACATATTTTACATATATGAGTATATTACATTCGTATACACATATAAGTACAATATAAGTATAATGTTTCCGATTCTGATGCGGCCGGGGACGGTTGTGTCCGCGCTCGGAGCAATATTTCGAATTTCGCGAATATAGTGATACAGTGTACTCCAGTGTGAATTTCAATCATTGGTCGCTCTTTTCAGAGCATTTTAAGTATATTTTTAGCACGCGACGTGTTTAACACGGGATAGTCCCATAGTTTTTCGTTGGCGTGCCCTCCTGCCTTTAAGACAGGGAGGCAGTCCATCGGTAAGGACCGTCAAGTCTTCATAGAAACGACGCGCGCCGGGCTCCTCGCACAGGGGCTTGATGACGATGTAGTCAATATAATTATTGAAAACTGCATCGGTCAGATCTTTGAGAATGTGCGATATGTGCCCCGCGTGGCTACGTCAAACTCTTTTAATATGCTATCACCGTATTCGCTGTTAAACGATAGGGATAGGGGTGTTTTCATAGCATCTATACCGAAATCCGGCTCGAAGGCCGGCTCCGAGATGAAGCTCGACGTAGCGGCGACCACCGAGCCACCCGTGACCGGTGAAGCGTCCGCGATTCTCGCGCTTTCAGCGAAAAATATATATAATGACGGGTATAAAACCGTCACTTACTTTAAACGCCGCGGTTCGCGTTCGTCAGATTCTGACTCGAGTTCAGTACGCCCCGAAAAGTTAATTAATATAGTTGGCGCTCGGGTGCCAGCCCCGGCTAAACCGGCGGCCTCTAAAAGATGCGTAGGAGGACCTAGCTCCGTCTCTATCGCTCCTCCCCAACCTACGGACTCTGTAGCTAGGAAACCGCGCTCCCCGCCCCCAGTCACTATTCAAGATATGTCCCAGTGGACTTCAATCTCGAATGGATTAAAGTCTCTTAAAAACAATTATAAGTCCGCCCTCAATACTCCGGCGGGCATTCAGGTGAAATGTCCCACCTCTACCGATCATCGTGCGCTAACAAAATTCCTTAGGGAATCGAAGTCAGCTTATTTTACTTTCGCACTCGAGGGGGGACGCCTACTCCGAGTAGTACTCCGTCGTGTCCCGGCTGACGTCACCCTCTCCCTTAAAGCGAACTTCCCCGATACATCAAATATACCACCCACGCACCCGCGCCCCATACAACATGGTCTTAGTCCTCCTCAACCGCACTCAGGAGGGTAAGGCCATCTTCAACCTCACTTCAGTGTGTGATCTTAACGGTATCATCGTCGAGCCCTCACGCAAGACCCATAATACCCCGTCGCAGTGCCTTAACTACCAGTGTTATGGTCACTCGGCGAGTAATTGTCACCTGCGCCCCAGATGCGTGAAGTGCCTGGGAGACCACGTCACGAAGGAATGCGCGCGCACTCCCGGCACTCCAGAACCTCCCAACTGTGTGCTGTGCGGTAACGCTCGTCACCCCGCGAAGTATCGCGGCGGCCCCATTATCACATACTGCTACATTATTGATATTAAACCTCATTAAAAAAAAAAAACTAAAAAAATTAAAGATCCTATTTCTTCTAGCACCAAATTTTTTCCCATATCTTAACTCAATTTTTAAATTGACAGCGATAGAGACTCCATCCATAATTAACCTCAAAGTAAAAAAATGGTGTAATTTCTTAACTGAACGGTTATAATTTTGAGACAGGTATTTTTCGGGTATGACTATGTTACAACAAAATGTTATAACGTTTTGGTCAAAGAATTTACGATTATCTTTATTAAAGCAGATGTTTAATAATACTGGCGGGGGATTTAGTATTGTATGGCTAGCATAATTCTTTGAATCGTCGGTAGTAGAGGGTTACAATATTATGAGTTCCTCAAATTAGATAAATCCTATCTAAGTTAGAAATGCCGTTATGCAATAGCGGGGACTTTTAAGGTAAATAAGTTTCTAGAAATTATAGAAATAGTTTTTTAGCTTAGTCATTATTCAGATTGGATTTCCAATATACATCTGCTTTTATCTAGTTGCTAGTACCTCTGTTTTTTTTATGTGTTACAGGCATGTGCTTGGCCACAATCTCATCTGATGGTAAGTGACGATGAAACCAACGATGGATCGCGCTTACCTGCTAAATGCCTGTTCACTCTACTCTTGAACACTACTAAGTTATATGAAGACATACGCCGGGAGTAAATTCCACGCCTTAGCCGTACGTATAATAAATGTATTCAAATCGCTCTGTACGAATCTCGGGAATATCAACCACATAAAGGTGGAAGCCCTCACGACGTCTAGTTGTCCTCTGATGGAATGGGGACGGTGGGATTATATCATGTAATTCCTGTGCACACTCTCCAAAGTGTAATCTATAAAACACTGAGAGACAAGCTACTTGCCGTCCATGCTCTAAATTGAGCATTCTTGTCTCCCACATCGTTTCATCATCGATAAGCCGACGAGCACAGCGCTCAATGGAGTCAAGAGCGGCCAGCTGATATTTGGCTTATCCATCCCATAGGTGAGAGCAGTATTCCACACATGAGCGTACCTGTGCTTGGTACAGGCTGAGAAGCTGTTCCGGTATGAAATATCGCTTCACCCTAAAGAGAATCCCAAGTTTCTTCGCAGCTGTTCTTGCTTTTTGCTCAATTGAACGGCGAAAGTTAAGATCAGATGTTAGATGGATCCCGAGAATCTCAAGGCTGTTCATAACTAGTAGGGAAACCCCTTGGAAAGTAGGAGTTGAACGTACTCCCACGCCTGTGTCTTTTCCGCATTAAACTTTATGAGGTTTTAAATCACCCCAATCAGCAACAAAACTAAGATTCTTATTTAACCGTACGATCATGGCTTCTCTCTCATTAAGGATTTCCGGTAAGCTGGCCTGTAACGAAATTATTCTAGCCTATAAATTCATTAAAACTCTTGAGTAATTTGATTCAAGTTTTCTTGAAAACCATTATGAATTTCGCTTATCTGGATCACATTGGTGTCAGTGTCTTTACCATCACCAAGCAATAACAAGTCTCATAAATAAGCTTCAAATAAAATCAAGTCAAATTAATAGAAGCGTTTTACCTTATAGGTATAAAAAAAATTGCCTGGTCTTAGTCAACTCAATGAAGCAAAAAATTGTCGCTAACGCGCCATTCTGCCATGGTGGGAAGAGATTTGCAAGGTACTTGACAACAAGTCAATGATTTTTACTATAAAAAGAAAACACGTAGGCAAGAAACAGAAGTGCCTATCTCATAACTAAGCTTTAAAGAAGGTAAGCAAATTAATATGCGTTTTATTGTAAGATAAAACTCATATATCTATATCTTACGGCTTTAATAGTGTTTGAATCGTTGCGTTATGGAATGAATTAAATTTATTATTGAATAAAATAGGTTTTATTCTTAAGTGTTAGAGAAAATATTGTAAATATGAAAAAATATATATATCAAATAGTTTACACTTTAGATTTACTTGGTCAGGAGCAAGTTCTTAAATTTTGTTATTATATTTTAAACTTTGGACTGTATTACATTGATGTTTGGTTGAAAGTAAATGTCTGGTAGTGTCCATTTAGGAAGAGTATTTTTAAAATGACAGTAATTGGCCATAAGACAGTAAAGCGAGATTCGCTACGACTCACACTGGGCTGAAAATCGGCTTTCATAGACTTTGGGACTTTTCTTTTTAAGTGTTGTTTTTTTGTTTGGAATAGCTTCAGTAGACTATTATTACACTCGTATATTCACTTGAGTTACTTTGGCTTAAAAACCGACAAGTTATATTTTATTTACGGAAATTTTGTATGAAGCTGACATGAAAATCTAGGATATCTCTGGAAGCGCAAAGAAAACCATAATATCCTTTCATATGGTTATCGTACTAATTATTTATGATTTTTTGACATACTTCATATCACGGTCACGACTGCGATTTTTTTTTAAAAGATCAAATATTTTATTTCTTTCTTTTGTGACTTGGATAATTTTTTAGTGTTTATAATTAAGAGTTAATGTGTTACAAAATCGTATTATCATATCCTCTAGCATTATTTTGGAACAAAAAACTATCTATTAAGATTTTTTTTTCTGAATTGAAGATGAAGAAAACTTTTTATTATGCATTCAACATACAATTGGACCGTTTATTTGGAAAGTGGTGTAAGTCCATTTTCTTTTGTTTCGAGAAAATTAAAGGTTACTACACACATCAAAAAAGTCTAAGCAACATGCGTGATAGCAAATTTGTAATAACAAATTTTACCATTTATATTAATTAATTTCTAAGTATTTACTCAAACAAAGTGCGTAGGTAAGTAAACTTTTTTGTTATCGATGACATACTGGCTGGTTGTAAAAAAAAAATTGATTATGTTTTGTTTTTTTTTTTTTTTATAAAAATCAAATGACTGCGAATTTGTTTGAATATAAGTGCGTTTTAATTGCTACGTTTAGTCTTGATTTTATAATTTTACCAACCATTTAAATAAAGTTAGCGACAAAATTGAATTGTTAGATATTCTTTACGTCAAGAGAAGCGACGTCATTTGATGGCAGATGAAATGCAAAGATCTGTAGGGATGTTGCAAGCGGGAAGTAATCAATCTCAGGTATCTCGACATTTTGGCATTCATAGAAGTGTTATTTGTCGTCTTTGGCAGCGCTACAATAATACAGGAGAACCCGTTGAACAGCATCCAGGCCGTAAAAGAAGTACAACCACTCGGCAAGACCGGTACATAGGACTGACTGCAAGACGCCAGCCGATGTTAACCGCTCGAGAGATAAGTTTGAGGCTACAAATTTCAAGTGGTGTTGATGTAAGTCCTCAAACTGCGCGAAATCGACTGCATGAGTACGGCCTACGAGCTCGACGCCCAATCAGGTGCCCACCGATACGTCACGGGAATCGCGCTCGTCGATATGAATGGTGTAGAGAACGCATAACAGGACCCAGGAACAATGGGATAAAATTATGTTTTCCGATGGGTCGCGATTGGGATTTAAGCCTGATACAAGAAGGGTGCGAGTATATCGTCGGCCCGGAAATACTGAAAGGCTCAGGTGCGTTCAGGAAGGTCATCCATACAGCGGCTCAACAGTTATGTTATGGGCGGGTATTATGCAGAACAGGCGAACTGAGCTCGTTTTTGTAAATGGAAACATGAATGGTGAAAATTACATTGAGGATATTCTCAGACCTTATGTCTACCCATTTGCACAAACCTTTGGCTCCGATTTTAGGTTAATGCATGACAATGCGCGTTCACATACAGCTCGGCGAACCAGTGAATACTTTGCAACGGAGAACATTCCGGTATTGCCCTGGCATGCACAATCACCAGATCTCAACCCCATCGAGCACGCATGGGACATGCTCCAGAGACGTGTTTTAAAGGACTTGGACGGAGCGACAACCCAACAGCTGAAGGATTTGCTACAATTCCATTGGGAGCGAATACCGCAAGTTGACATAAACAGTCTCATTAAATCAACGAATAATCATTGCCGACAAGTTCTGAATAGCAGAGGAGACCATACTTTGTATTAAATTGTTCTATTCTTTCACAATAAATACATTTTCTTTAGAAATTTCATTTTCTAAAAAAAAAGTTTAGTTTCTTATGAATCTTAGTTTCTACAGTATATTCTAATATTGTTCATTTCTGTTATTAAAAGAACTTATAAAGACAGCAGCAGTTATTTTCACACCATAGAACTCTTAAGATATTATTTTAAAAATAAAATACAACATTATAATGTGAAGAACAATCCTAAAATTTAAATTAGTACATGTTGCTTAGACTTTTTTGATGAGTGTATATTTGTTGATTTAAAAATACAGGCAAATCATATGAGGTATGGCATTTTTTCTATTGTTTTATCAACATTTAATTTGTTTGTATAAATTCGTTTTTGGCTAATTAGACTACGATAACACATATGTATGTGCTGTAAATGGACTTACACCACTTTCAAAATTGGACAATTGTAAAAATCGTTTAATTTCAGTTTTGAAAAATCAAATATCGCTTAAAATATACTTCATTTTAATATAATTTTGTTTACAAATACGCATAACAACACATAAACTTTTATTTTACACGGCAATTACATTGTCATTACAAGAATTTACTTATTTACACCCGATTAGGCCTCCCACGGCAGCGGCTCAAGCCTAGGTTCGATCCCTCGGTAGGGAGCCCTTGAGTGCGATGCTTGCGCGATACGGTGACATACAAATATACATCACTGCTACAACACTACACTATCACCCCCACACACGTGCACGCCTACACGCTTACACATGAAAGTGGAAGGGTTTACTTTTTTCCCCTTATCGAACTGAAAAACTCTCAATTTTCCGATAATAAATATATGGAGGAGTTGTTGAGGCGTGTATGCTTGGTACACATATACGTTACAACAACTCATACACATATGAATAGTTAGCTAGGTTAGCTAAGATAGGTCGCGATTTCGCATGCAACAGGCAACAGCCAAGCCGAGGTGTGCCGTGCACCCTTGAGCTGGTTGCCATAATAAAATCGGCTGAGTGCCTAAGGCGCTCGCCTTAGTAGTCCGGTGAAGCTGTTAAGACCTTGCTGGGTCAAAAGCGTAGACATTTCGAAAAAAAAAACCTCATATGATTTGCCTGTATTTTTAAATCAACAAATATAGTAGTAACCTTTAATTTTCTCGAAACAAAAGAAAATGGACTTACACCACTTTCAAAATAAACGGTCCAATTAATAGAAAACAACATGTATAGCTGGTCTCCTTGAATTTAATTCATTAGGTGACTTAAAAACAATATATTTAAACGAATAAATCAATAAGGTAGAACTGTCAAACAAGATCTCATTAATTAGTAAATGAGTTTAAATAGTAACTTCATATGCTTGTAAAATCTTCGTTTGGAAATCTTTATTGAGTCGTACTTTAGTACTGTATACTACCACTGTTGGTAGAAAATGATTTTAAACTTTATAACTTCTGTGACTATGGCCATAAATTATAAGGTTTATAAACCTACTTGGGCTTTTTGATGCTTAAAAATCAGAATAATCTATTTAGTTACGAAGCATAGTTTGTGGACTCATAATTCAATTGGACGACAGCCGTTCTGAGGAAGAGAGTGTTACACTAAAGGAACTTTGTCCAAGGTTCAATTGACCTTTAGAGAAAACGAAAAGCAATTAGCGTTATATTTAGATTTTTAGACATAATTACAAAAAATGGAAGTAAATGTGAATTGAAAGCTGTAAAAACTAATGAAAAGATCAAAAAACCAGATCCTTCAGTAGTTTTTCCCTCATAATAGCAATAGTGTTGACTTTATCTTTAAAACTCTCTAAACAGAAGACAGCTATTAGAGCAGGTGCTAAAGACAATATTTTTTCTTTCTATAAGGTACAATAACCCAAACTTTAGGATTGCATAGTTTTTGGATGTGTTCAACATAGAACCGAATTCAAAATAAAAGTCCGATAAAGCGACACACTTTACTATGTTATAATATCTTTATCTTCTAATTTACTTTTTTATCATATTTTACAGGCTTATTGATTCTACGTACTGTTATAGGGATCTCAAAAATCCCTTAAAAAAAGATTTATTCACCTAATTATATTATTTGTTTATTATTTAACATTGAATAATTGATTAATGATCTAAATTGTTATGGACCGAGGCTTGGAATGAACTGAGACTGACTGGGTGGTAACGTGGGCTGCGTAAGGACTCGGAAAGTGCTACTAACGCTAGGTACTGGATAGGAAGAGGTATAAATCTGTGGTGTTGGAGAAAGGTCACCATATTAGAGTATATGGGTAGGGTATAACAGTACGTCATTAAAGATATTATTTACTTTGTTACTGTAGATTTTTACTTTCTAGGATGCACTTATTTATAGCATCAGGCCAACAATCCATACTTTTCAATTCTATGTATATTTTTGTCAGTAATTAATCTTAGCTAGTCTAGATAGTTGTTATATGTATTATGTATGTGTAACATATTGTTAATGTATTATAGATTTAGAATATACAAATTTTGTAAGACATTAATTCGTCTTTGTTAACATACTTCTCGATTATTTTATCTTCTTCATTTTGCCAAGGTCATTAATAATATATGTTTATATATTTATTGCCGCCATAATGATTTGATTCTTTTTTTTTGAGAATAAGATAAACTAGACTAGAAACATTCAGATCTCAAGGTATAAAAATCATCCAAGTCAAAAATAATAAAATGAAATATTTGACTTTTTTTTTTTAATCGCAGTCGTGACCGTGATATAAAGCATGTTAAAAAATCATAAATAATTAGTACTATAACCGTATGAAAGGATATTATGGTTTTTTTTGCGCTTCCAAAGATATCCTGGTTTTACATGCCAGCTTCATACAAAATTCCCTAGATAAAATATAACTTGTCAAATTTTAAGCTAAATTAACTGAAGTGAATATATGAGTATAATAATAGTCTACTGAAACTATTCCAAGCAAAAAAAGCAACACTTAAAAATAAAAGTCCCTGGGTTTATGAAAGCGGATTTTCAGCCCAGTGTGCGATTTACAATTATTAATTGGCAACTACGAAATGCTTGTTGTGCCACATTGTGTCTTGCAGAATAAAATCGTTCACAAAGTTAAATCGTTTAGTTAAACTTAAATTAGTTAGATTTGGTTGGTTTACCACAAAACCATTTATTTGCTACCTTCTTTCTTTTTTATTATTCTTATTTGCTCATCTTTCTTTAGGTATACTGAAATAAAATACTTGACCCCTTGAGATTCGTCATAAAGAATTTACACTGTATTTATGGTCATAAAAAGTATGAAATTAAGTATTTCCAGTTTTCCGAATGATAAAGTTTGCTTTGTGTGATTACGTAATACTCTTTACACATGTTGTTCATATTGAATAACTAAAATTCAGGTTTACTAAGGTACATTTTTTCCTTTTTTTATATGATAGGAGACAAGACAGGTGGGTTACCTGATCTTAAATGATCACCACCGTCCATAGACACTTGCAAGACCATAGTCGCAAGTGCGTTGCCAGCCTGTGTTGGAGGAGAGGGAAGGAAGGGAGAAGAGGAATTCACGTTGTTTTTCTGTGAGAGGATGGTACTATTCCAGGCGAGTCGACCCATTCATGCCGAAACCAATAATAACTTCAGCGTGACTCATATATAAAGCAAACTATTGTTTGGTCGTACTTACTTCTAACCATTTTCCAGTTATGTATCATTTTCAGCAGATTTTAGTTCTGACATAGGGAAACCATAATCAGAACATACATGTACAATCTACATTAACGCAGAACCAATAACCATAGACCACCAAGTACAAAATACGTCGTATAGGAATATCAACGACCCCATAATATAATTGTCAAAACGTGTGATTAACATTAGTAAAATGTCGCCCGCTGAAGTCATGTAGTAGTGGTATAAATTTGAAGTTACCATTACGGTAAATCACTTCATCCTCACTGATGATACAAGGATTTTAATTATGAAAATCAACAGTGAATTACAAAAATATTATGTATTATGCGCTTTATGAAAGTCGTATATCAGTGGCATTGCTTGCATGGTCACCACAGCCACATATTGCTACGACTGTCAATGACGAGGTATATTCGTGAAAAAAGTGTATTAAAAGCAAATGTATTAAATTTATTATTAAGAACCTTTACTTATAACCAATTTATGAATTGCTTTAGAAGTCGATAAAAAGATTACACTTATTATTAATACCAATAATATTCACATTTTGTATAATATTATTATAAAAATAACCCTTAAAATATTAATTTTACAATTATATATCGATTCAATTTATTGCTTTAGTTTTTATTTTTGTGCTAAAAGCCCGTTTTTATTAACTTATATTTTAGTATGTAGTTTAGTTCAAAGAGATTAGAAAATAATAATAATACACATATAAATCCATTTAAATTATGTATCCCATATAGAGTAGAAAAAATGAAGGAATAAAATCTTACTAAAAACATCAACCACATATTATTTTACAATTGAAGATTAATTAGGCAATGAAAATATATTTAAAAAAAGTTTAAAACATCAACCACTACAAAATATAATTATAGAGAACTGTGTTCCACTCCTTTTGAAAAAGCTGTGCATTTCAATTGTTTTTTTTTTTTTTTTTTTAATAAATGGACAGTAATTTTGATGTTGACTAGACAGACAATGCTTAAGAACTATTCAATAAAGAGATAACAAAGTGTAAAGTAATCATATGTCCTTAATTTTACATTACGCTTATATTATTACGTTATATATATAAATAACAGTTATTAGAATAGATAAAAAAAACCTGTATCGTTTTACAGGTCACATTCACTTGTATGTCATTTCATTGCAATCAGTTAAACAGTTTACTAATAACCGTATGATTCTTTGACATTAATAAGTCTTTTCAATAGTAACTTTTTTTTGAGCCAAGGCATTGTCTAGAGCGCATCTAGCTAACCACGCTAAAGTTAAAAATATGCCGTCCAGTTTCTAGAAGTATATTCCGAAAGGTGAAGTAATAACCTTAGGCCAAACTGACAGCTTGTAAAAACTAAACAATTATAAATATGGTTAAAGTGTGATATAAAATTAAGGTCATATATTAACTATGTTATGGATGACTACATATAAAAACGTGTAAATTTCTAAGGCTATGCAACATCATAAGTTTATCTAACAAGTCCACATTATGATATATACCAAGTCAATACTGCTGTATCATATACAACACGAGATCGTAAATTTCCTTGGACAAATACAAAGTGGTAGATAAAACGGTCATTTTATAAAATCGAATAACACTACGTCATCAAACCATTCGACATGATTGGCTAGCGAGATTAAAAAAAAAATAGCCTTATATGTGACGTTTGTACTATTTCATCCAGGTGCCAATAATACATATAATAACATCTATCGAAGGCACTATGAAAGTATAAGTATATATTGTCATATTAACATGCTACTTACATTCCTAAAGCCCATGGATGCAATACACTTAAATATCCGTCGTTAGAAATAATTTAAAACAAGTTCTTTTAACGCCTATTCACCACTTTGTAGAAGTCATATGAAATAAGTTACCTTTAATAATTGATATTAAACATTTTTACACGAGTATAATTAAACTGTTAGTCTAATAGATTTCAAAATGAATACCAATAATACTATTATTTACGAACATTTTGTAACTATATATCATATAGTAGAATTGTCTAATAAGAGTATAAGTGCTATTGACTATATTCATTTTATCTATAAATAAATTGAGTGCCTTAAGCGCTCGCCTTAGTAGTAAGGTGAAGCTGTTAAGACCTTACTAGGTCAATAGCGTAGTCAGTTCGAGAAAAAAAAATCTGGAAATAACTTTACCAAAACGGGCTTTTTGTTTTAACAGGTTCACACAAACGAAATGTTAAAATGCTAAATGAGCAATATATTTCAGACTATTTTGGATACATAAATAGATCATACTTATTTATATAGTTTTATATAGATTATAAATTAGCTCAGGTGTTATTATATAATACCTAAAGTATTACACGAGTATGTGATAGTACTATAAATTTTATAGTAAAATGCTTGTATGTTTTAAAAATAAAGGAATTTATAGTCACTTCGAATGTGTGATCACTATTCTACTTAACATTGGTGTATCATTTCAAAGTCAAATGAAGGTAATTAATAGTAATAACCTGAAATACCTTATATTAAACTACCCTTTCTATTTAAACTATTAAATTACACAATAGTATAAACAGTTCAATTGGTAAACGATAAGAGCCTCCACTAGTGCCTGCAAATACATCTCGGAAATGTTCAGAATATTGTTGGTTGGTAGGTACATAAAAATGGGTTCCTCAGATTTCTTTGTCCCTGATTCACAAACCACTTTCATTGTCATTATTCTGACTTTTCCTTGAATGCTATAAAATCAGCTCCATATGGACGGCGACTGAAAATAAAAACAAAAACTAAGTACACAGTAATATTTCAAATAAATATATCGCAATGCAGTATCAAAAATAATTTATTTACCTTATTATAACAGGAATCCGCATTGCAAATGAGGTTTCGCACAGTCATTATTTGATGGGTATTAAAACAAAATGTTTTATTTAATATTATTTATTATCTTGATCCAAAGCACATAGGTATCTTCTATAATGTGATGAAATATCTAAATTCATACTTTAACTAGTTTACAATCATAATTTATATGCCGAATTATAATTTGACAAACTGTGGTCAATAAGGTAAATTTTTAGGTACAAGGCGTTGTCGACACTCGCATGAGATGATATTGTGATGTTTATGAATGTATAAGGAATGGCATAAAAAATCAATAATTTTTAATTCAGAGTTTTCAATGTTATGGAATAAAATATCGCTGGATTTTTACTTTTACTGGTAATGAATGGAATTTGAATATAATATAAAAATAAAATTATCCTTATGAGTAATATATACCTTATTAGGAAAATATGATAATACCTATGTTTTAATTGGCCCATCATTGAATAAAAGCCTCGCCAGCCCACATATTTATACTAGTTTTGTAAACATTAATTAATATACTGTGTTCTTTGGAAATGACTATCAAAATATATATTCTCTACCTATACTCTTAAAATTACCAGCAAAATTAAAGCTAAAAATAAAATAGACAGTAACATTATTTATTGCAAAGAATTTAAATGATTAATAACAGATATTAGATCCGTTCACTCGGTAATTGGGCTAATTTAATTTTTCATTCGGTTTTAACAATTTATTTTCGTAAATATCTAAAATTACTATACAAAATTGATCTGAACTTATAAAATATTTGTATAAAAGTTCTGAAACGTGCCTAAAATATAACAGTTAACAATCTCTTAAAATTATTGTTCATAAAATACTTTTTTTTTTTTCGACCTGACTACGACCCAGCAAGGTCTTAACAGCTTCACCGGACTACCTTTATAAAATACTATAACCTTAACGTAAAACTAATCGCCGTATGTATTTTTAGATGACTATATAACTCCTATAAGAATGAAGATCAGATAGTACGGATGAAGAAGAACTATCGAGAAATTGTTAAAAATGTCCGAACCTTTTCGTTCGTTATGTGAACATAGTATATTATACTAAACTATAATAATATGTTTCAACATCTATAGAACTGCGTTTATTATTCAATCAAATAATAAATTAAAACATCTCGAAATCTGCCTACTATGTTATTATGTACACATTGTGAAAGGACATTGTGTTGGTTGGGTTTCAAAACAATTTCATTTCAGATTTTCATAAGATGATAACTTTAAGATTCGAACAGACAATCTTCATATTCCAATTCTTCTTTTCCTCATGCAGTAATATTATTGATATTAACAGTAATAAAAGAAGCAACCAAACATTCAATTTTAAAATACATTATGGCTCAAAACAGACAAATTTTGCTTGAAAATAAGAACTAAAAACTCTTGTCTTACAATAATTAATCAATCAAATGTTCAATTGTTTTTATCTCATCAGTTTTTAATATTAACTTTTTTATTGTTAAGATATAAGAATAATAGGTTTAGGATAACAAAATAAATATTACTTTTACATGTTACAATAAATATACAGCTTTACTTTTTAAAATACCTAATATCCAGTTGTCTTTAAACAACTACTACAGTAACTCAGGTTATTAATACTGCAGATATAAACTGGAGACCAAATGAGCTATGGTATTTCAGATATATCAATATTAGTACACAGCAAAACAAAGAATATTTTCTATAAGACAGGAGATTTATAAGTATACGGCGAAATTGTAAAATAAGGCACCCTTTACTAATACTAGTACTGTTCTGGAATTGTACTATTTTCAATGACATACATATATATATATACAAGGTGATCTTTGATTATACTATTGTTTGTAGAGACGAAATAACGGGGTAATAGAATTAACTGTAACAATATACTATTAATTATAATTTTTATTATGGAAATACTTAATCTACATATTTAAAACTTTGGTAAAATCAAGAAATCCATAAATTTTATATTATGTTCAGAGAAAGAAATATAACATTTGGTATTTCCTGTGAGTCATTCCGTTCCTCAGTCAAACGTATTGTAATCTTTGTCCTTCCCGTAACTTGGAAATATCAGATACAAACTTATGAATAATAACATTTTACTTGTTATAGAAATACAGTGAAGGCAAGAATAGTCATCTTTCGTTCCATACGGCGATCATTGTTGTCAATTTTCATACCTAATAATTATTCAAGTTATATTCGCAATAGCAAAGAACTCGCAATTAATTAATTATAGTTTAAGTTTGTATGCTAATCTTAGATTATTATTGTATCATACCCAACTAAATGCCCATTACAGTGACGAATAGGGAATATTTCGTTAGTATATTCGTTGCTGTTTAGTTTGGTGAGTCGAGTTTTAGAGACATATCTAGCTCCTTCTTCGTTATATCGGTTTCATATTAAATAATGTAAGTTCAAGCAAACAATTAATCTAGTCAGGTAATGATGACGAAGTTATTTTAGTTTAAAATTTCAGGTACAATGTGTAGTTGATATAAACATATATATTTTCTAATTGAGCACATTTAAAATTAACTTTACAGTAGAATTATTAATCTCCATAGACTTTTATATAAATTACGACCAACTGGGTTGCCGTAAAATTTATTAAACAATTTCTCTATTTGTTTGTGTATATATATTAATACTAAATGTTTAATTGAGACATATAGTTCAACTGCAATAATTAAATAAAATGTGACGGAACATCGAAATAATTTACATTATTTTTTGCTATCCTATATTGAAGTGATGTCCTTAAGATCGAATTTAAAACGTAAAACTAGTTAATATCAATCCCAGTAATTATTATACTTCAATATTAAAAGATATAAAGTTGGGCATCGAACAAAGAGAACAGTTTTTATTCGAGATGTATTCCTTCATTAACGATATAATATAATTGATCAGTCGTAATAAGATCGTCGTCTGTCAAATTAAAACAAGAGACAATCATAATTACATTTATCTAAAAATAGCACTTAAAGTAGAAATCTAGCCCAGATCCGTTAAGAAGAAATTGTATTAGGTTAACATACGATAAATTGTTCTGGACCGACTAATATTTTATGAGTTTACATAGATATTTGGTTTAAGGTTTTTTTTTGTGAATTATTAAGCATCAAAGCAGGCACTAATATTTTATCAGTTCTTTACTAATTTTCTTAGACGATGGCCCAAACCGCTGATCTAATTCTACCTTCATTGGTGTCTATTTGATACATACCTTTAAAGTTTTGCTTAACTCATTATCTAACAGTGATTCGAGTAATTATCGTTCGTTTGAAATAGACGATAGGGAATGTAGAAAATCGAAGATTTTACTCGATATCTATGTCAGAATTAACGTAAGCTTAAACTTTCCCGTTTATACAATTATCAAAATTAATTTAAGTAGATGTAGTTTAGTGTAACTAATATATTAATACTGAAGCATAATAATTGGCAATAGTTCTATGTATTACAAAAAACACACGTCTGCAGTCTTCTACAACCGCACACGGACGACATACATTTATTTTATTAAATAGAGATCATAGTTATACTGTCAAACAGATATATTTGGGATGGATTGATTAAAAACAAATTAATTAAACTATTATCCAAATTTATACTAAATACATCTGATGCCTAGTAGAACGCGAGTATTGACTTAGTATAAAGCACCTTAGTAAGTCACCATCAACCAATGGGTGACGTTAATTAAAAATAAAACCTACTAAATAAAATGCATTTGGAAGCACAGGAACCTTATGTACGTAACCAAAATGATGTTCTTAAAAACTAGTATATTAAAATCAAATACTGAAATATTAATATAAAAATGACCGTGTATAATACGGTAATAAAAAAGTAAAAAATCGATCCTAAAAATAAAAATTAAAACGTTCAAGTTATAAGCACATTGCTGAATGGCATCTGTATTATGAAAAAAAAAAATACAATTTCATGACAGCATGAATAATACGTACCAACTCATTTATAATCATTACTTACATAGCTGGTAAGAACTTAATAAATGTAAGTCACACTAAATAAAAAAAAAAACATAACTGAAGTGCGATAATCTTATAGCCATTCAAAGTCAGGCTAAACACAATTTTATATGTAACCGTTCAGAAATGTGTCAAATTTCTCTTGTTATATGTCCCATTTTTAGCATAAAAACATTGGTTTTTAATCATTAAAAGGGACTAAAAATGTCGGTACTTTTAATACCCTTGTCATTGTTACGTTTATCAAATACTTCTAAATAATAACTAAATTTCTAAATTATAAGACCTCGTCTCAACAAGAATGTTCATGTTAAGTCTTATTGTCATCCGAAATTTTTTTGTCACATATAATTATTTTAGATATTCGATGCTAATTTCATTATTAAATCATGTTTAATATTGTCATCCTAAACATTAATATGGCTAAAAGATGAATTAACAAACCCGACAATTTCAAATAAACCATAATGATTTATACTCAAATATTATATCTGCTTTGGGATTGAATTTTGTACTCGACATTACTTGTAGCACTAGCTGTTTTTAATTTAAATTACTGTAAGACAAATTTCAATGTCTATGTGTGCTGACAATTTTGTTGATTATGAATTGATAATGAGTGACAGTATTTCAACTGAATATTAAGTTATTATTTGCCCGAATATATCATATATTTTCTTGTGTTAGTCATATTTTGAAAATTATTTTAATTCAGAAAACAGAAAAATGAAAGAAGTATATATGTGAAACAATAAGTACTAAAAATAAATACACATATTATAAAATATATCCTGAATGGGAAATTAGAATAAAAATTATGATGTCAGCATAATAGTAACAGTACAGCTATACTTCATTTAAGTCAATATTGAAACACTATCAATCGAAATCAATGCCTGATTCCCTATTGTAATAAGTTGTTTCAAAGATATCACAAACACATACATTTAAAATTTATCATACAATTGAATTAAGATATTATTTAATTTATGATATTGTTTTATACCACTGATTCTGTAGTAAGTCTGAGTATAATAACAAAGTGGTATAGATTAAAAATATACACCTTAAACTATATGACTTATAGATTAAATAATGCAAATATAATTAAAACCCTGTCTGTAATTATTCTACCTAACAATGTGATCATATCTATTGTAAAATATTATTAACATCATTATTATAAATATTTTATTTAAATTATATAAAACTGTATAAAATTTGTGTATATTTAAAAGTATAAAAATTCGTGTAAAGTTCTTAATTCAACTATGGAATGATTCATATCATTATGCCTATAAATTCAGTAAAATATTAAATAAAATAGAAATTAACTATTAATATCAGTCTTCATGATCACAGTTTGATTCGATATGGCAATTATTATTAACAATACTGATTAAAGTCCAACGGCTTATTTTATATATTGCTCCATTTTTATCCTTTGGTTTTAATATTGCAAACGGCAGCCATTGCTTACAGAGTAATAGGAGTACGCCAGCTTTTTTTCTGAAATCTTTTTTGTGTGACATGTACATACCTAGTGTATGTTATTGATATGGAGGATAATAATGTGGTGGCATAGGGAAACTGCCTGGGTATCGAACAACATTCTGTCCAGGTTGCTGTGGTGGCGCAATACTGGCAACAGGAGGCCGAGTTGTCATCGTTGGAGGCGCACCCATACGTACAGCTGGGTTATATGGAAGAGTGTTTGGCATGCCTAAAAACAAAAAGAAATTATTAATGAAAATAATAAACTACTTCAGTATATATGTAATATATTAAAATTTATTTTATATGACAATGAGCAGTGCTAATTATGAAGTATTCATTAATAAAACACCTTTATTATGCAATACTAACTTACATACTATTTTCAATATGTTCTTAACAATAAATAGAAGATGATATTTATTTTTTTATTCGCAAGTTCGCCCGTGGACGGTGAATTGTTTGCCACTCTGGTTTCGTCCAGTACATCGTTGATGCCCAAGACAGGCTGCAGTGACAGACTTTCCTTATTATGACTGTTTTAGACATTACTAACAATATTGAACCGCTTCAGTTATTAGGACAAATTGTCTCACTGGGCGTGTTTTATGGTCTTTATCATGGCGAGAATTCTGACGAGTTCTTTATTCTCTTTCCATACTCTCATCACTAACGAACTACGCGGGCGGAATAAATGTGCGTCTCCACTAATTTAAAGTAGCAAACAACCCGGCAAGGACAAAAGCTCGACGATTCAACTTCAAAATTCTTACAATATTAGACCCATCATACGAGACGTGAAGAGGCTCTTTTGCAGGTCGTCATGACGCCGACTGCCGTTCATATTTAACACCGACAGTCGCCGATGCCACAGTACACATAACACCAAGTATGGAAACTCCCTATAAACGCTTGGAGCGGCACACTCGCACAAACATACGCATCGACACGACCGCTAAGCGAACATCTCGGTGCTGTCCATAGAATTCCTTTCAAAACCTCTCGTCGATGCTCGTGTTTGTGTGAGTGTGCCGTTTTCGAGCGTTTATACGTAGTTTCCGTACTGTATCTCATATTTATACTGTGCCGATGCTTTAAGTCTGAACCGTACTTCCCATCAGATATTGCAATCATTTTGTTAAACCAGTATATAAAAAGCACCGTGTGTTCTCATATCTGAATATTAAAGTGAGGTAATTGTGTATGTTGACTTACGATCGAATTCATTAAGTATTATGTGGGAAGTGCCCGCATCGTACATTCGCATGACTTACAAATTATTGAATTACTGTTGTTTCTACTAACGGTTTTCCAACATTGACATGTACATAGTTCAAATACGTGTACATATCTCAATATTTACCTCAAACATTTAGTGAATGGAATGTCTTGACAAAATTGATTATAATTAACTAGGATGACGAAATGATTTCATTTGATCGAGATTTAGTTTCGGTCTCTTATCTCACATAAAAGCAGTTACTGTAATTTAAATATTAGGCTTTTATTTTCGTTCCTGTTCACTTTATTATTAATATTTCGGTATAGATAAAGTGAAGCAAAGCAATATGCCATATGTAATCTATTCAATATTGTTTTCCACCTCATAACTCCTTTTATAATACTAGCTAATGTAACAAAATATTTATAAACACCTGACTAATGTATTTTGATTTAAGGAATATATTAAATACGTCAAAAATTAGTATTTTCTAACTATTTCCGTATTAATATATATGTTATTAATATATATATTAATACGGATCTTGTTGTACTGTACATAATATTAACTGACAATTGATAATACAATTATGTTAATGCTAAAATTGTTGAATACTTACCACCCGGAACAAGACCCATCGATGGTGGAAACATTGGTCTCGTGTTCGGCGGCGGTATATTCGGTTGGAATGGTATAAATGGTGGTGGCGGTGATAACATAAAATTATTCGGTACACCAACTGGACTTGAGAACGATGGTGGCGACAAGCTCCCTGGCGACGATAGCGTACTCGAATTTACTTCAGGCGATGGACTTTTCGCTTTCCCGCTGTTAATTAGTTGAGTAAATTCAGTAATTACGCTACTAAAAGTTGAGCTAGAGGGCAAAGATTCCAAACTCAATAAGTCATTTGTACGAGTTTCATTTATATGGTTTCCATGATCGGAAGAGTTTCCTGAAAAAAAAAGAACATTTAATAAATAATCGACCGGATCATAATTTTTATTTAAATTAGACGATGAATATTCATTTTATTATAATTTCGGAATGAAGTATTTTATCAGAATAAATTTATCAGTTGGTTCATCATCATATTTTCTATTTATGTAACAAACTGTGACACTAGTTAAGATATGAGTATGATAGACAACAATAAGTCACGATTTTAAAATAAATAAAAAAACTCTCCCTTTTATTCATGCGCATTCTTGTTATCTTCCTACCTTCTTATCCATCAGTTCCAATAATACTACACTACTAGGATGTTGGACACAAGATAATTTTTTTAAATACACTGTTCATGTGAAACATAGTATATTATACTTACTATCACACATCAAATCTAATAGCGTCTGAAATACCTCCGCAGTCCCTCTTTTTACAGGAGCAACTCTCGATCGTGCAAAAGAAGTTAATGACTTTAATATAGGGTTGTCCAAACTATTCCCAGGCTGAAAATTTATAGAACTAATTGTAGTTTATGTTCAGAAAATTCCAACATGCTTTTGAAAATATTAATGACATAATAAATTGAACATAAATGTGAAATATATATAAAAATATTATAAAATAATAGAATTACTAAAATCAACATACTTGTTCCAATACGTTTCTCGTTCCATTGTCAAATACACGTTGTAGCAACTGCCTCATTAATGGCTTACTAGGAGAGGTAATACCCTGAAAATTATGTCCAGTATATATGCAAGCAAAAAACAAGCCTGTAGATAAATAAAAGTACGAAACATACATTAGTGGTGTTCGTGAAAATAAAAAAGTAGTGTTAATTGTATACTATTATAAAATCGTCGTATTGCTCTGTGTTCCTAATTTTTTACCACAACTGTTATTAAATAAGCTATAGAGATATTTTACAACTTCTTACCACTTAAACATATTAGAGTACAAATAACTGTCAATGCAACAAAATGGGGTTTTTGGCGGAATTTCCAGAGTCTGTCATGTAGTGGATCTTATATTTTATTCATAATCTTGTGTTATTTGACTATATATTTTGTAAATTTGGTAGTGTTTTACGTAATATAGTTTATTATGCGTAAGTGAAGTGAATGAAAAATAATACCACGGAGCATGAAATTTTAAGATGCCACAAAAACTCTCTGGAAAGTTCTAACAAGGGAGCCACCATCTAGGTGGAAAATTAAAATGATCACACAAAGCTTGTAATATTATTAACTCCACGACAATGGCAGTAATAATCTGAAAGATTGGTTGCCAAAAATAAAGATAAAAGAAAAAAATCATGAAAAGGTTGATTTGACTTTACTTTGATTTAGAAAGAAATGACAAACATAGATCACTGGAAGAGTTCAACCATAATATATGTTGTGAATATAGTGTTGCTTCGACAATGTATAGCCTCTGACAAACTATTTCGAAGATTTCGTAATGATCATCACTATTTCAAAGTAACACACTTTTATAAATGTGAATAAATTATAAATATAGGAATGTACGATAAGGGCTCACATATTCTCAATTAAATATAACTTCGTCAATCAACTAATCTAATTAAACTAGTCATTTGATAACAATAATCTTTAGAACTGCCTATAGAATCATTCAAATATCACAAGATGAAAAGTATTTCAAAGGTACCATATACTTCCAACATAAGCAATATATATATTTATATAAGGGATAAAGTGATCCAACATAATTTATAATAATACAACAAAAAATAACTTCCAATCATAAATTGATACTTAGAAAAATATGTTATATCTTTGATAATAAATTCTTGAAGTGATCTAGTAATAAAGAGAGGTTTGACTTACTGCAGCTAAAGACGAAACATGTGCAAACTGTGAGTGATCTTGATGTGAATTCGATGGAGTGGTATCCTAAAAAATATTAAAAAATTAATATTTGTAATCTTGGACCATTAAAAAAGTAATGATAATACTGTACCTCCTCTATATAGTCCTCTAAGAATTTATATAAATCTGGGTTAACTATAGATCTCATCAATAATTTTCCATGTTCAAAATCTTCACATTTTTTTAAATATAACTCTGTGGTCTGTTCTTTCTCTATCTGGTATTTTTGTAGATCCTGACGTGTAATTTCAACTCTACAAAAAGGAATGTTACACTTAATATTGAAAAGTATTACTTATTTGTATAATAATAAACTGTATATTTATGGACACATGTATATCATAGATGGTACTACTACTAAGTAAATACTACTTAGTTTTTGATTATAAATTTAGTAGAATATTTTTACCAAAGAACAATCGGTTTATCATGATGAATTTAATATAAACGGTTGTGCCGTGAATCGCCGCGCCGAAATGTCTTACACGTATTTCTTTCATTTGCAATGCTATCCTATTACTATAGAGAAATAAACACGCAAATAATTAATACACATTCTATAGAATATTTCAAGTAATTATTTAAATAACAATTTATTAATAATAATTAGCTCTTAAGTAGCATTTAAATCTTCAAGCCAACGTGAATCGCAAAACAATAGCAATATTTTATCTTACTAAACCACACATGAAGGTAGAAAAATACGTTGACTTTATTGAAAGAAAAACATACAAAAATATTACTTAGTGAAAAAATTCGCTTAAAATAAATATTCATGACATTTTTGGTTATCCTTGAACTATATGTATAATAAATTAATACGAAATTAACATAGATAATAATCACAATTACTCTTGTCTTATTTTTAAGAATAAACTGTGTTTCTAGACATGTCAGTGTTATCGTACTGAACAAACTACAATATTAATCTCAATCGGTACGGCTTTTTCTTTTTTGTTTTAACTGGTGTTATCGTAATATAAATATTCAATAAACAATTGCCCAGACATTGAAAGTAAATAAGTTTCGATAATCCCCTATTATGTTTCAAGGATACTTAACAAATAATGTAAATTTCACATTTCTATATCACACTTGTGAATTCATTGACAAAGTATCAGTCTGCTCTTCCTAATTTTAACTAAAAGCAGTAAATTTTCCAAGGTTTTTGTATATTTTGTCTTGTAATTGCTCAGCCTCTATAACAAAAATTGACTAAAAGTCACGCACTGTATTCCAGGTTAGCACTCAAACGATATTGAAAGCGGTTTCTATAACCAATCTTTTACTTGATGATCTCAAGATATATTGGATAGGAAGAATTTTTTTCTAAAAATTCGCAATTAACAGGTTTTTAATAATCATCATAATAATTCTTAATATAGACGTAGATTATACTTAAAGCCCTACACATAGAATATAATTTGTTTTCTATCTGAACTGAATATACTGAATTAACATGTTGATGTAGATAGTACTCACTATAAAGTGTAGAACACATGTCACGTTTCGGAACAAGTTTTTGTATACTTTATAGGTCTAACTTTATAATGAAGTGACGATACAACCGAAGATGGTAAGCTTAATGGCGTTTGTTCGCAAGTCCAGTCACCGAACACAGCTGCTATAAATAATTAGTGACAGATTTTCTATTAAAGGCTGAGTATTAGAAAGGGCACTACCATGGTTTTATTGTTGCATCACGGTTTTATATAACTATTATGTAATGGATCTACTTCGCCTAGCATATCATATAAACTTGAAATCAAATCAAGTTTTTTCTATTATAGGTGGTAAACGAACAGGCGTTTAAGTGATCACCGCCGTTCATAAAAACTAGCAGCACCAGGGGAGTCGCAAGTGTGTTGCCAGCCTGTATTTGGAGGGGAAGGAATAGGTAGAGAGGGACGGGAGATGATCATCCGGCGCTCTCACTGAATGAACGAAATGCAACAATGCAAGCACTGTTACTTCACTTCGATGTTTCTGTGAGAAAGTGGTACTACCCAGGACGAGCCAGCCCATTCATACAGTAACAAAAACCAAAATTACTTTAATTTTTGGCAGAGATCACTATCTGACGTAACGTAGGGATTGATAATATAGAGCCATAATAAGCATTGAATTTTTTTTTTCACTAGTATTTCTAAAACTCACCTCGGCACGCCTGTTTTATACATCATTAATAACTTCGGCATAAAGTCGGTTAAACAATTTAATTTATAAGTTAATAAATGTTCTAGTTTTTAGTGCTGCTATATGTTGTTTAATAATCTAGGCAATTTCAAAGGTAATTGAAAAATGTTGAATTGCCTCATATTTATTGTGAGACTAAAGACCTATAAATATTACTTATCAATTGTTTATGTACATGAAATAACTTACATTAAAAACTAATGAAAGCTAGTTTTAATTTACCGGACTTTCATGACCAAATGGAAGATACTCATATTAGAATATCTGTCATCATTAGAAATCCGATAAAATTCGTGAAAATAATAGTAAATCCGGAATGTATATAAAACAAAAAGCGCCGCCTTTTGTTTATAAATACACAATTAATAATAGGTCCTTACCTATGAAATTGTCGTTCTGCAGTACTGGCCATTTCAAATCAAAATAATTTTTGTTTGGCTGAGAATTCTAATTTCAAATTAATTTTATTTTAAAAACACGGAATTCTTTTTCCAAAAAAAGTTATGTGTTTATTGATTAGTGTTACATTTTCATCGCATTTAATCTTTTTTGTCATCATGGATACGTTAAAAATTCGAGTAATTATGGAATATGAGTACCGTGGTGGCAGCAACGCGCCATAAGCGGCACGCAACATTAACGATGTTTACGGAGTTAACACTACAAACCAACACACCACCACATTGGTTTGCTCGCTTCCGTTCTGGGAATTTCGACCTGAAAAATGAACCTCACGGTCGTCCGAAGATTTTGGTCGACAATGACGAATTAAAGGCGATTGTGGAAGCTGATGATACACAATCTACGGCTGAATTAGCATCAGCTTTCGACGTTAGCGTCAAAACAATATTGGCTCATTTGCGTCAAATTGGCAAGGGGTTTGGCAACAGCTTGACAAATGGGTGCCCCACGAACTCAATGATCGCCAGCGCGAAGTACGCGTCGAGACGTGCCTTGCACTGCTCAACAAACACACAAATGAAGGAATTTTGAACCGCATTGTTACCTACGATGAAAAATGGATTCTGTTTGATAACCGCAAGTGCTCAGCAAGTTGGTTGGATCCTGGTTCAGCACCTATATAATGCCCTAAACGAAAACTTACCCCCAGAAAAGTGATGGTTACTGTTTGATGGTCTAGCGCAAGTGTGATTCATCACAGCTTCTTACCAAACGGGGTGAGCATTAATGCAGATGTGTACTGTGAAGAAATGAACACAATGATGGATAAGCTGGCACATCTCCAACAAACATTGGTCAATCGCTCGTCTCCGCTACTCCTGCACGACAACGCGCGACCTCATACTGCACAGCAGACGGTCTCCAAGTTGCAAGAACTGGGGTTGGAAGTTCTCCGTCATCCACCCTGCTCACCACACCTTGCGCTTAAAGACTACTACTTTTTCCAGAATTTGGATAACTCCTTGGCGGGAAAAAAATTCAATACCCGAGAGCCAGTACAAACTGCCTTTGAAGAATTTGTTGCCTCCCATCCAGCTGATTTCTTTAAGAAGGGCATCAATAAACTGCCACTGCGTTGGTAAAAATGCATTGATTGCATGGCTGATTACTTCGATTCGTTCTATTCGATTCGTCGAAAATTGGTTTAAATTTTTTCATACAAAATGGCAATTTCATAGGTAAAGACCTAATATTACGTAATAATTTATACTAGAATTTAAAGACATACATTTCTTATTCCTACAGTTGAGTGATAATTTTCCATAGAATTCGCGAAAATAATTAAATTAGAAATTACGAAGTTAAATGAATGTCATTTCCTCAGGGAATGAAAATGAACTTGGTGTTATTTGTCTCGTATTTTAAATTAAAGGATAACCAAAAATACTTCCACAATTTAACACTGTAAAGTAACAAACTCATTTTGTATAACCATTCTGAGATTAGGTATTTTAATTTGATTCAATAGAATCCAAAACAAGTAAATTGCAATGTAATACCATCATGCATCCAAATATAATTTTATGAAATCAAACCTGATTTGTCGCTGTACACACTTATCGCATATATTGTCAATATTAATATTTTCTTCCACTTTCCTCGCTTTGCTTGGTCCAGCTGAGAACAAATCGTGAGCGCATAGCACATCACAAAGTTAAACATTTCGTAATTTGCTTAACATTAAGATGCAAAGAAATTCCATTATAATACATATATATATGTATATATATATACATAAGTTATACATAAATATATTATATACTATAATAAGTGATTTTCTTTATTTTTCAGTGTATATCAATAAATAGGAACTATAAATTTATTAAAGTGACAGTAGGTTTATTTGATTATTTGTAAATCAATTACACTCAAGCAGCAGCCAGGTGGGTTTTAAAGAAATTACCATAGAAATCAGTGACCTTGTGAAAAAGATAAAATAAGATGTTTTCCTGCCCAGCAAAGCGGGTATGGGACAGCTAAGACTGTATGCAAGTGTTACTTTTTATTCGTAGTTATTCACTGATACTATTTCTCTGTTGAAGTATCTTTTTAAAAACAAATGTTTTCAATCAAGTAATAGTTTAAATATCTATCATCCTCAGCACATATCTATATCCACGCACAGCTTAGACTGCTGGGTTTTAAGGATTAGGTGGGATAGGATTTATTGTGAAAAGTTTTTATGGAAATCTTTATAAGAAAATAAAAATCTGTGAAACTGCTATATGGAAATACAGAAACTGTGGTCAATATGGAATATATATGTATATCGTTTTATTTATAAATAAACTTTTGTAGACATAAAAAGGGTGATAATAAAAATACATCGCCATTTTTAAAGTTCACAAAATGGAATATTATGTTCAGGTTCACACTTATATAAATAGATATATTAGTATAGATAACATTTCTAAATATCTAAAAATAGTAAAACTATGTAAATGAAGTTACTGATAATATTAAAAGTTTTATTGAAACAAATTGAGTTATGTTTGTGGTGGTAGTTATACTATTTGGATCTACACTCTTTGGATCCACATTAAGATTTTTTAACTCAAACTGATTATGCTATTGACCTAGCAAGGTGTTAACAGCTTCACCGGAACACATTAAGAATATAATAAGCTAAGATTCTTAATGTTTGTAATGTGATTGAAAGGCCTCAAATGATGACAACACTTTTTATAATCTTCAAATAATTAAAAAATAAGTATAATAAAATAGAAGTGTCGGTTAAACTTGTACCTTTTTGTTATATCTAAAAAATTAATAAGTACATTCTTATTCATGTACCTCTTTCGTGTAAATAAATTTAATCAAGTCTAATGAAAAATAAATTAATGATATATAATGAAAAAATTCAATTATTTCAAAGCTATATTATATTATTTAAATCGCAACCGCAAACTCTAATAATCAATAAATAAAATATGTATATTCATGAACATACCTTCTGGAGAAGTAGCTAAACGTTTTCTAAGATACCGAGATGCTTGAGGTAAAGGTGGTGGTGGTTTGGTGGCATCAAATCTGTAATTTTTAATAATACACTCATTAGTTCATAATACAAAATCAGCAACTAAATGGATATTCTTGTAATTTTACAAGTATCTTGGTACAATAGTACTTTTTCCTTATACTAATACAGGCAAGCTTAGCGAGTGTTGTCCCATCTTGATAATAAAAAAAAACTTGGACAAATTATATACACAAACCTTCCTTATGAATCACTACATACATTGGTGAAAACCGGATGAAAATTCATTCAGTAGTTTTTGAATTTATCGCAAACAGACAGACAAACATGGTAGAGGACTGTATTTTATAACTAGCTGTACCTGCAGCTCCGCACGGTATTTTTTTTTAAATTGTATTGAAGAATTATAAAATTGTGAGACTATGTACAATTATAGAAATGATCTTTAAAAATAAATTGTAAGTATGAAACGCACGCCGCTTACAGTAATATATAATGTGTACATTAGATATATAAATACTAATAGTGTGCCAAATGAAGTTTGTCATCAGCAGCATATTTAGAACCTTACCCCACCATATAACTACCTCAACATTTACTTACACTGTATAAGGAACTAATGAAACAATTATTTAAAATATTATCATAAATATTTACATTTACATTACATATAATATACATTTACATTGTAATTAAGATTTTGTGACTATAAAAAATAAACACTTGTCTGTTCCGCAAGAAATTGTATTATGGAACTCTTTACTTAATACGTTTATGGTCTAAGATCTTATTAGAAAGACATCGTTTATCTTCAAAATTACTAATAATTATAATGACGAATTGTAACCAAGTTGATATATATGTCTCTAATTTAAAAAAAAGAAACAGTTGAAATTTTGCTAAATATCATACAGACGAAGTCGCGAGTAACAGCTAGTCCAAAATAAAATAACCTCAATTACTTTTTATAAGATTTGCTGTCTATCAGTGAAAGTCGATCTAACCGTTTTAAAGATAGTACTACCGGCGAAGCCATGGTTAACTAAAATTGCTTGAATTACTTTTTATAAGGTAAGCTGTTTGCCAATGAAAGTTTCTTGAATATTGGTCTAACCGTTATGGAGATACTACTATGGGTGAAGCCACAGTTAACAGCTAATATATATAAAAATTACTTTTTATAAAGTCAGCTTTCTGCCAATGAAAGTTTCGTGAAGATCTGTCAAACCGTTTTGGATATAGTGTTGCAGGTGAAGCCACCATTAACAGCTAGTCTAAACTAAAATTACTTGAATTACCTTTCAGAAAGTTAGCTATCTGTATAGAAAGTTTTTTAAAGATTGGTTTAACCGTTTTAGAGGGATTACTGCAGGCAGAGCCATGGTTAGTGTAAATGAAAATTTAGACTAAATTTAGACAGTTAGTCTAAATAAAAATTCACTAAATTACTTGTTATAATATCTGCCATCTGTTGGTGAAAGTTCTGTGAAAATCAGGCCATCCATTTGGAGATAGCATTACTGACAAAGCCAGGGTTAACACTTAGTCTAATTTAGAGTAGCCTATATCACCTGCTGTAATTTCAGCTATCTGACAGTGAAATTCCCGTTAAAATCAGTTCAGCTGTTATGGAGATTACCCGGAACAAACTGACAGACAGACAGACCCACAAAAATTTTAAAAATAGCATTTTTGTTATCAGAAGTGTGTATACTTTCATACCCAATCAGTCATTTTTATTTTATTTTGATATTACATACAGACACTTCAATTTTATTACATTTATAGATATGTAGTGATTGAAGTGTCATAATACTATGCAATAAGTTTGGGTTTATTTTCTGCATAACATAGATTTTCTTGTATGATTATCATTTGTATCTTGATGTTAAGGTTCTATATATGTAGCTATATTTTTTTATCAGATGCTTGATTCTCATCATAATAGCTTGTATATACTTTAGTACAAAATGGATGTATATGAAATTTGGAATAGAGAAAAAATAAAATAGAAATATAGTGACATTACTTACTGTGGTGGTGGTATTGACATAAATTGTTGGCATGTATGTTGCACAGGTGAAACATTTAGTGGTGGTGGTGGGGCTAAAAATAAAAATCATAACAAATAGTTCAATTGCAGTAATTACACCTTTGTTAAATTGTTAAGTTTGGGGATTTATATTCTCCATACAAATCAATAACAAAATAATTTCAAGCAAATAATATATTTTATGACTGAAATAATGAAGATTCTCTGGTAATTATGATCATATGGATAGTTGTTAAGCATCTCAGAAGATTACAGTATATCAAATCAATAAAATATATTAAAACTCTTTTAAATAAATTCAGCAAACACAGAAATATACATAAAATAAGTTAATGGCAGTATATTTGGTCATCAAAGAATCTCCTCAATACAGTGCCCAAATTAACACCAGCTATATTATTATTGTTATTAATTTACCATAATACTCATTCCTTGTCAAGTTTAACTAAACATTCGTTTATAAATATTTGAATAAATACCAAACATCAATAATTGATAATAAACAACAGTTCTTTAACTTATGAAAGTCACAATTATAAGTTATATTGATTATAAAATTAATACAAATAAAACTTCTATTTTGTATATTTATTTATTTTTTGAACCGATTACATTATTGACCTAGTAAGACCTTAACAGCTTCACCTGACTACAAATTGTTTACATTTTTAATCAAGGTGTAGCATAAGTATATTATAGGAATTAAAAAAAAAGAATATTGTACAATGTAACTAAAATATATTAATCACAACCATAAAGCTATTTACCAAATCAATAGTGAGTTTAAATTTCAAGTTTGATTTTCGATCTGACTATGGTATAACCAGGTGAGGACTTTACAGCTTCAGTTTAATGTATAATGTAACTAAAATATATATTAATCACAACCATTAAGCTATTTACCAAATCAATGGTGAGCTTAAATTTCAAGTTTTTTTTTTTTTTCGATCTGACTACGTTATTGACCTACTACAAGGTGAGCTTAAATTTCAAGTTTTTTTTTTTCGATCTGACTACATTATTGACCTACAAAAGTCTTAACAGCTTCACTGAACTATAATAACATAGTTCTAAACTACAATTATTTTATTTATAGTTTCACATTTGTTTCCTATAATTATTATATAATGGAAGTTGTTCTGTTACCTGGATAAGCTGATGGGCCAGGCTGGACAGGCGTTGTAAGAACTGGCACAGCAGGTGGTGGAGGTGGTGGCACAAGTAAGGGTCGCATAACAGGACGTAATGGCTGTGGTAACATTGGTGGTACTGGAAAGGCCACCCTGGGGCCACGAGGAGAATGTGCTTCTCCACCATGTGTAATATTAGCATTTCCTTGGTTGCTAGATGTTCCAGCTGACATTGCCGCGTATCGTTCTGCCAGTACTTTCGGTATCTGACCTGAATTAAGAAACGATGCTTGTTCTTCTCGAGAGGCGTGCAAATATGTACAGTCTGCTCTGTTACACCCGGTCTTGTTTTGATAATTATGACAAAACTTTAATATAGATTTCATACACTCCACATCACGTTCATATCTAAACGCACACCGCGAACCCTTCGTGCAGATCCCCCAAATGAAGTCTCGACAAATACTGTTATGATGGTTTTGAGTCGTCAAAGACGCACTTCTAGTTCGCGGGTTCGTCGCTGGCGCTGAGCCTCGGACGTCCTGCGACACTGATGGCTGGCAGCCATTTTGTTCACTACCTTTCATGAACTGAGAAATGAGAATTATAAACAAATAGAAATATTCAAAAATAAATGCAGGCTATAAAATAACTATAATCTATGATACTGATAACAAATAAGAACTGACATATACGTGACTGTATTCAAGTTGTCTAACGGCGTAACCAAAAGGTAACAAAGAACGCAAAGCCAAAAACAAGGAAGAGGGTGTGCATACGTGTTAATAAAAATAAATTTTAATATCAAAAATAACATAATTCATACATTAGAAAAACAAAGTAAATTAAAATAATGCAAGAGAATAGAAAAATAAACAAACAAAGTTTAATTTTATCTACGGTTTAATAAGGCGCAATTTGTTCATTACCCAGGGTCTTTTTTTTTTTTTCGAACTGACTACGCTATTGACCTGGCAAGGTCTTTACAGCTTCACCGGACTACATTACCCAGGGTCCATATTCAAATGCCTACTCATATTATTTAACGGTTAATAGCAAGTCTAATTTAATGTATCCTAAGTAGCCAGTTGTAATTTCAGCTATCTTCCCGTGAAATTCCCCTTAAAATTGGTCAAACCGTTTCGGAGATTACTCGGAACAAGCAGACAGTCAGACAGACAGACCGACAAAAATTTTAAAAATTGTATGTGTTATTAGAGGCGTGTGTGTCCAATCAGTATTTTTTATGTTGATATTACATACAGACATATCATTTTCATTATATTATATAGATATGGTTTAATAGAGCAGAGGTTCCAAGTAATTTTTTCTCATAGTCCACTTTCAAAGCTTAGTTGGTTACGGAGGACTCTCTGCAGGTACATTTCTACCATATTCTCAAAACTCAACAAAAATTATGAAGATTAGATCCAACTACGGCAATTTCACGTTCATGTAAGTAAAGGTCAACGTCTTTACAATCGTTGCGAAAGGCAGTGGTGACGGCTTGCAAGTCTCGACACCTTGTTCTGAATATGGAACATAAAAGTGGTTACTAGTAATAGTAGATGAGTTTTAAAAATATTATCTGCCTAAATTGATACGGTAAGCTAACGCAACATTTTAGTTTTTTACTACCGAAAGCGAATATATTTTCGTGGACACCCTCTTATGAATTGTAAACCACGTTTTATATCACGCCAACGTAGA
This sequence comes from Antheraea mylitta, assembly GCA_014332785.1. Classification (NCBI taxonomy): domain Eukaryota; kingdom Metazoa; phylum Arthropoda; class Insecta; order Lepidoptera; family Saturniidae; genus Antheraea; species Antheraea mylitta. The sequence continues at coordinate 5,542,577 of JACEII010000031.1, read as the reverse complement.
CCACTGTCGAGTCTCCCATGTACTCCTGGAGGTTTAACTAAACTACTTTGGGGAATAATTAAATAGAGGAAGATTGTGAAAAAATCCTCTCATTATGAAAAATTTAAACTTACCATATTATTAAAAAACTTAATATATTAAGAGAGGCGCTTGCCTAAAAGAATATGCACAAATATTAGTTTTGACAACAATGGATTCAATATCACTATTTATTTCTCATTTGTTCAGGATTTTTAATAACTACGAGAGAAAACCGTTACACTTATTCCTCAGGCCATTAAGGAATTAATATTTTTATTTTACGGTAGGCGTAAAATAATATCGATCAAATATAACGTATTGAAATTATTCAATCTTAAGCATGATAATAAATAACAACTATATTTTTCATGGGCTAATTAAAGGTAACATTAAACCGTGATATACATTTGTAACAAAATACAAATAATTTCTCAGTGTTTAGAATTATTTTATTAAAAATAAGATTCACTTTCAGTCTATGAGTAGTTCTAAGTATATGAAAATTATTCGTGAATAGCGTGATTCGAACCAGGCTTATTATAAGCTATGTAAAAACAACATAAATATTAGAAATTCGATAATAATGAAAAAGAGTAACAGCAAATATAAAAAAAATGACTACTATTATTTATCTATTCGTTATCTATAATAAAAATTTGATAACGATAGTGTGAAAATCAAATATAAAAAAAGACTCTCGTAATTTAAAAACATCGATGTCTCTATGTTTTTGATTATAAATATAGATTTATATATACAGATTGTTTTACTATTATCATCAATCATATTTATTTTACTCTGTATATTTTGCAGAAATGTCATGTTATTTATCTTATCACCTGTTATATACCTAGTGATATATGAAATTATTTATGCTATTATACCACTACAGCTCCAAATTTTCAATTGTCATTTATTGCGTTTATTCGATATACGTACGTTTTGATTATTGGATTTATTTTACTTATTAGACGTGGTATTTGGATAACTTTTTTTTTGGGAATATCATTCATTATAAGTAAAAAAAATTGCAAGTTTACTTTCTTTAGTTTCTCACACAACTCCTATAAATTAATTATAAAAATATGGCCAAGTAAGTAAAAGTTTTTATAAATTTATCAATTTTTTAATCATGTTCTACTATGTACATTTCTTCGATATAATTAAATTATAGTATATTAAGGTATATTGGTGCACCATTAATTTTTTTGTATTGCCATTTATACATTATATTGTTTGCTTTCCTTTCCATTTTATTGCTATAAAGCTATATATTATTGTAATTATTTCTATATGATCTATAAAAATAATCGCTCTAGGTATGTTTAAGTCTGGAAAGTAATTAAATTTACCTATTACAGTTCTGAAAAGTAAAGAGTTCATATCAAGGTTATTTCAAGGTGAAATGATTACTGTATTAAAAACTATTGTCATTCTGCCATCCTTCAACATTTTTAAATAAGTCTTAATAAGCTGCTTAAATTTAATTGATTCATGGTATTTTATTATGTATAAATGTATATTTTAAGATAGCCTGATGTTTTCCCTCAGATAAGTAAAAGTCATTGATAAAAAATATATTTGAATAATGACTATTCTATATTGTCTCATTATATATCAAATATTAAAATTTCAAAGGTCAATGGTCCTTTTTATTTCAGGCAACAAGCAGACATTGCTCTAATTGGACTAGCAGTAATGGGCCAGAACCTCATTCTTAACATGAATGATAAAAATTTTGTTGTTTGTGCATTTAACAGAACAGTCTCAAAGGTTAGTAAGAAGTCAAAAATACCTTTACATTCTACATTTGTATAGTAAAGTAGAATTGACACATTTTTCGTTTTATCAGATATTCATAGTGTTTTCTTATTTCATACAATGTATAGGTAGAAGAGTTCCTGCAGAATGAAGCTAAAGGTACAAATGTTATTGGGGCTACATCACTAGAAGATATGGTATCAAAATTGAAAAAGCCTAGAAAAGTAATGTTGTTAGTTAAAGGTTAGTTGTATTAATGTAATTTTTTAAACACAATATTAATTTATATTACACAAAAGTGACAAATGTGCTTTATAATGACTTGTCTTAACATTGTGAGATTTTGAGTCATCTGGCATTTGTCACTTTAATATACTTTTGACTAAATGTTGTTTGTATTTTTTTTGTAATACTTTTCTAACTATTCGTTTAAAAAAAAATACATTTAGGTTTTACAGAATATACTTTATTGTGCAAAAAAATCCTTAATTAATATAGAAACCCTCAATTCTATATCAAATATTATTTTTTTTTTCCTATAAATATTATGGTAATTCATAAAACAAAAAAAATATTTTATATTAATCACTTTCATAGTTCCTCCATTTATAAAAACTAACATAATTTCTGTTTATAGCTGGATTTGCAGTTGATGAATTTGTCAAAAAGTTGGTGCCATTACTTGAAAAAGGAGATATTATTATTGATGGTGGCAACTCCCAATACTTGGATACTCAACGTTGGTGTAAACAGTTGGAAAACACAGGAATCCTTTATGTTGGAATGGGGGTGGGGATATTTCAAATTAATATATGATCTAAATTTAAAATATATAATTATTACAGTAATATCAATAAATAATCATTAAGTTTTCTATTGTAACTATAGCTTATAAATACACAAGTGATTGTTAGTAAAGAATAAAGGTTAGCATGCAGTTGTATAATCTATTTACAGGTGAGCGGTGGTGAAGATGGTGCTCGTTATGGTCCTTCCCTTATGCCTGGTGGTCATGCTGAAGCATGGCCTCATGTAAAACCAATATTTCAGGTATTTTTTATACACTTAAATTAAATTATTATATTTGCAAATCTGTTATGTACCATGATGTAAATATTAACTACATAGAATTAAGCACTCATGTATTTTAAGGCCATATCTGCTAAAGTAAATGATGAACCATGTTGCGATTGGGTTGGAGAAGATGGAGCTGGACATTTTGTTAAGATGGTACACAATGGAATTGAATATGGTGATATGCAACTTATCTGTGAAGCATATCATCTAATGAAAGATGTCCTTGGTAAGTTTATAGAAGAACTATAGTGATTCCATATTCTTATCATATCTATTAGTTTATTTCACATGTAAATAGGAAAAATCTTATAAAATTCTCATAGCTATGTGTGTGAAATAGATCATACCACATGTATAAACTGTAACATTTTTAACATGTATTGAATGTTTGGCAAGTTCAAATAGCTCCTAATTTTTTCTGCATAATAATAAAATAAGTGAAAGGGTATAGAAAAATACACAAATAACAGGGTTGTTCAGTGGAAAGTGCAAGAAATTTAGCTTGTCATCACATAAAAAGTAATTTGTCGTTCCTCATTCCTATTTTTTTTCCAACTGACTACGCTATTGACCTAGCAAGGTCTTAACAGCTTCACCGAACTACTAAGGCGAGCGCTTAAGGCACTCTGCCGATTTTATTTGGGCAGTTGCCCAAGTAATGTAGTAAGTAATGGCACCAACTTTTTGACAAATTCATCAACTGCAAATCCAGCTATAAACAGAAATGATGTTAGTTTTTATAAATGGAGGAACTATGAAAGTGATTGATATAAAAGATTACTTGAGCTACTTAGCTCAAGGGTGCACGGCACACCTCGGCTTGGCTGTTGCCAGTTACATGCAAACTCGCGACCTATCTTAGCTAACCTAGCTAACTATTCATATATGTTTGAGTTGTTGAGACGCATATGTGTACCAAACATACACGCCTCAACAACCCCTCCATATATTTTTTTATCGGAAAATTAGAGTTTTTTCAGTTCAATAAGGGAAAAAAATAAAACCCTTCCACTACCATGTGTAAGCGTGTAGGCGTGCAAGCGTGCTCGTGTGTGGGGGTGATCGTGTAGTGTTGTAGCAGTGATGTAAATTTTTGTGTCACTATCGCGCAAGTAACGCACTCAAGGGCTCCCTGCCGAGGGATCAAACCTAGACTTGAGCCGCTACCGAGGGGTACCTAATCTGGTGTGCGTGAGCGAAATCTACCCCCAGACCACGGCGGCGTGATCTATGGTTACGCGGGCGTGGGCGTGAACACGCTCTGTTTGGAGAGACAAGCTGGTACTGATCGTTCACTGCCGTTATTTCATCAGGAGGGTCGATTAAAATATGTCGCGGACGTCTATAATAATGCGCAGCGTTCGATACGGGTTCGTATTGTGCGGCGGATACCACTAACGGACTGGGATGATTCGCGGCTTTTTTCAAAATAACTAGTCGTAAGTGATTTTACGTACGCCCAGATAGAAGGGATCTCTAGGTCTCTATGGAGATCGACTCTCCGGATGTACCACTGGGCACCGGTCACTTTACGTAAAACACGGTTTTGGAGAATCTGCAGCTTATGAAAGTTATCTTTGGACATATGCGTAAGAACGGGGCAGCTATAATGTCATCACGGGACCGATATACGTCTTATACAAAGTGAGCTTGTGTCTGAGGGACATCTTACCCTTATGTCAAAGCAACGGATGGAGGCGACCCAAGACCATAGCGGCTTTGTTTTTCACACTCTGTATATATGTGAATTGAACTTTATATGTCTATCTAATGTAACACCGAGATATTTGACCTCTTCGACCCAAGGGATATCGATTCCGTATAGCCTGATGGGCTCAAATTTATTAGCGCGTTTCGTGGGATCGAAGAGTATTGCGGCACTCTTATCGGGATTAACTTCTATGCGCCATCGACGAAACCATTCACCGAGAGTATGAACGGCCTTTTCGATGCGCTTCATAAGAAAGTCCGACCGCCAGCCGGAAGTGTAAATAACTGTATCGTTAGCATAACAACCTACCTCGAGTCCCGGAGACCGAAGTAGGTCATTGATGAACAGATTGAAAAGCGAAGGCGCGAGTATGGAGCCCTGTGGTACCCCTGAGCGTATTGGGTTGGGCGGGGATAGTTCCCCATCCACTCTAAAGCGGAAAGTCCTATCAGTGGGATAATCGCGGATAATATGTATTAAGTGATAGGGTACGTGAAATTTACATAATTTATGTATGAGCCCTCCATGCTAGACTTTATCGAAGGCTTTGGCGATATCGAAGAAGACTGCAATTGTGCGTTTCGGTTTACGTTTCGGATCGGCGTTAAATTTTGAGAAAATGTACTCCGTGAGGCGGTGTACTTGATTCGTGCAAGAGTGTTCGGCGCGAAATCCGAACTGCTCAGGTAGTATTAATTTTAAATCTGTAATCGTGACCTGGAGACGGTTTAGAAGGAGCCGCTCGTATAATTTACCTAATGTATCTAACAGGCTAATCGGGCGATAGCTATGGGGAAGCTTTCTTTGCCGGGCTTGTGTATGCCTATCAGTACGGCCTTCTTCCAGACGGCTGGAAAGTGGCCCTGGGACATGGCCGCATTGAAGATGCAGACCAATAGAGCTATAATGCGATCAAGAAGGAGTCTCAGTACTTCGTTCCTGATCCCATCGGGACCTGGGGACTTTCTAAGCTTTAGACGCTTGATGGCACCCGATACTTCATCAAAAGTGATAGGAGTTAGCGTATTCGCCGGCGGGGACGCGAGCGCGCGCTCTACCGAGGTCTCTATCGATCCAATATGTGTAGGGTCAGTGTTTACTGTGTGTGTTCCTCTAAACTCGCGGCGAGACACTCCGCCTTGTCTATACCATCGAACGCGGGAGGCAGCCCGGGGTTCCTCATTCCATTTTCGTTATCTAAACCACTAATATGACACTCAAGTCCAAGGGCTTCTTACAATGGTAATATAGTGACTTAAGTTGGGAATCCTAATTTTTCCTGTATTAATTTGTGTGTAACTCAACACCACGTGAAGTATGTATAAATAGTACTTAATAGTAGTATATATAATTTTTCAGGCATGGAACAGAGTGAAATGGCGCAAGTATTTGATGAGTGGAACAAAGGAGAACTCGATTCCTTCCTCATTGAAATTACTAGAGACATCCTTCAGTTTAAAGATGCAGATGGTATATAAAATACATTGAATAGTTTCAGTATTGTAGTGTTAAACAAGAGATATGAGTTTTATACTTCTTTTATTTTCAGGTACATATCTTTTACCAAAAATTCGAGATACAGCCGGTCAAAAAGGTACTGGTAAGTGGACTGGAATTAGTGCTTTGGAATATGGTGTGCCTGTGACACTAATCGGGGAAGCAGTCTTTGCTCGTTGTCTTTCAGCTCTAAAAGGTAAGTTCTAACATAAAAATATACTATGAGAGAGATTTTCTCTCAGTTTATTTGCGTTTTAAAGTATAACTTACGAGCCACAACTTTTTATATCTTTTATATCATATTATTTTACGTTAGTATAGTGTTCTGCCCATGTATAATACATAAGTATTACTTTTTCAGATGAACGGGTCAAGGCTAGTTCTGTTTTACCAGGGTCATCTTACAAATTTGAAGGAAACAAAAAGGAGTTTTTGGAACATCTGCGTAAAGCTTTATATGCTAGCAAATTAATATCGTATGCACAAGGATTTATGCTACTTCGTGAAGCAGCTGTGGTAAATAACTATATTGTTGTTTTTTCATTTTAAATTATCTTAAGATTTGAGATTTTAATAGGTAGACTGACACAAGAAAAATTTTATAACATTAATGTAGCCCTGACTTTTATAGTGACTTTACAGTTTTTGTACTTTACTATTTATTACTGCGACACAAATGTAAAATGTTCGGCAAATTAAGGGCTTTATTATTACTATTGATTATGAACATAATTAGTATTATCGTAATTCATATAAATAATGTATATTCTTCGAATTATAATTTAAATCTACATAGGAGAAAAATAAACAGAAATGTAAAATATGGAATCATAAATTCCTAAAATCTCTTTAATCTTTACTAATGCACATAATTGACTGTCGTAACAAATGTCGTTAATCTTTTTTAAGGTCAATAAGTGGAATCTGAATTATGGAAGCGTTGCTCTCATGTGGCGCGGAGGCTGCATTATAAGAAGTGTATTTCTCGGCAATATAAAGGTATTTTTTTTATTTAACAATGCCGTGATAATGAATTAAGATAACACTCACTCACGTCATATCTGTGATCTTTGATGATTATTCTGTACATTTTATAACATGTTTATCATTGAATCATATAAATCTAGCATGACATTGCTTACCAATGGATTTAAGTTATATTTCGAAGTAAACAACTCAGGTACTGATATGACAATAATTTATTGCCAGTCATTGGGTGAGACGTGCAAAAATGTATTGAGATATCGTCTGATGGATTTGTAGATATTTCGTGTTAGTGTGAAATTATGACGTCCAAGCACTATATATACATATAAGAATGTAAATCAAACGAGACTGTCCTTTTTCGATTTTCGTGAAAAAAAATGTTGCAATAGGAATAAGTAGTTAGAGTATTTAAATCATTTTTAGAAATGTCTGTCTGATTGTTTGTATGAACACCCATAATTGCTAAAGTACTGCATTCACAATTAAATAGGGAATCATAATGCTATCCTCGAGAATAATTTAATCTTTGTTTCATTAGAATGGGGTCCACAGTATCAAAAATTATTGTAATTTGAATGACAACTGCAGTTAAGTACGAGAGAAGAGTAGTAATCTATAGTAATATTATAAAGCTGACGGGTTTGTTTGTTTAGTTGAACGCGTTAATCTCAGGAACTACTGATCTGATTTATTTCAGTGTTCGATAGTTCATTTATCGAGGAAGGCTAAAGGCTATATATCATTACGCTAAGACCAATAGGAGCGGAGTAATAATGAGGAATGTTTCAAAATCGGACCTTTTTTTTTGAGAGCTTCTGCTGCGTGTTAGCGTTATCCCAAAATAACTATTCTACATGTACAAAGTCGCGGGTAAAGGCTAGTTTTAAATACGAACGTGAGTTTGCTAGTTACAATCTCAAATCTATATTACTCAGCTAACTCTCATGAAATCTATGAATACACGGTGTCAGGGGTAACAAAAGGGCGTAGGGTATCCTTCATCCAGAGAAAATTAGTGTTGCCAGGGGATAAGCAAATCTACATTAAAACAAGCAAAGGCACAGGCAAAAGTTAGTTGCTTATAAAATGATAATAACTCAAGGAACCAGGTATTCCAGGGTATGCTAATAAAATAAGTATATGAGCGTGTTTAAGGGATCGAAAACAGGTAGGAATGTTTTGGTCTTGCAGGAAGAATAATTTCTATAACCAACAATAGTCTTGCTACCTGACGTAATTGAATAAAATGTCTCAAATATAATACCTCTATTTGCAAATTCGTGGTTTGAGACTGCGGCGACTAAAAGCGGCAATGAATTGCTAAAATATTCATATAATATAAACATTACATTAATAAACTTCAGCAAACGGATATATCAATTTAAATGTTTGTTAACCAATCTATTTCAGAGTTGAGATATTACAAAATTTAATATGTATATCTGAAAGTAGTAGATCATTAATTGTCTGTAGTAAACATTTTACTATAGGTAAATTCCCAAAAACATTATATTATACTTATTCGAAAAGAATCTTCCAAATGTATGTAAGCTGATCGTTTCAGAACGACTGCAATATGGCTGATTCTTTTTTTTGTGTGCAATTTCCATAACAGGATTTGTATGAAAGAAAGCGAGAATCGTAGGGAAAAATATACAATTTGGGTCAAAGAAACTGAATGTAAAAGTAACTTAGTAAAAAATAAAACAGGTAGCGAGATCTTCAAAAATATTAACAAAACTGACAGATTGACATTCATTCAGCATAATTACCATATTATTTTATTGCACTGTATTACTGTAACATGAATATGTCTAATTTTTTTCGTCATTACACTTGCCGTAACCTGGGGTGTGCTGCTAGCTTTTAATTATGTCGATATTTTCTACGTGGGACAAAGAAACAAAAGACAATAATAGCTAACAGGAATATATAATCAGTGCCCGAAGGTTATGTGTAATATTTGTTAACAAAAAGTAGGGTCAAAAATAATAGAGGATGCGGATTCAGGTAGGCGAACACTCACAACTTTTGGGTACACACCTTATTTTAAAATTTAGTAGATATTTTTACATCTAACAATATAATTTAACAATAAAAATAAAATAAATACTAATCAACAAGCAATAAAATCATAACTGCTATAAATAACCTTATAGCTAGGAATAAAAAACACGATTAAATTTAAAAATATACACGTTTTCCTATACACAAATAGGATTGAATCATTAATCATGCCAGCGGTGCACGGTAGTTTGTTTCCATACAAGAAGTCGCACGTAACATATAAGAATAATTGTAATTTTATAAAATATTAGCTTCTGCTCCTGACTCCGTTCGCATGGAATAGTTACTTTAGGCTAACGATAACACGCAGCGGAAGCTCTCAGAAGAAAAAAACGATTTTGAAACGTTGTTCATTGGTGCTCCGCTCCTATTGATCCTAGCGTGATGATATGTAGCCTATGACCTTATTCGATAAATGAGCTATATAACACTGAAAGAATTTTTCAAATCAGACCTGTTCCTGAGATTACTGCGTTCAGCCTACTAAACTTTTTTTTTTTCGAAATGACTATGCTATTGACCCAGCGAAGATCTTAACAGCTTCACCGGACTACGTCCTACTAAACAAACAAAACCTTCAGCTTTATAATACTACTGTAGATTCAATCACGTCAGCGAACGATCAGTACCAGCCTGTCCCTCGAAACAGAGCGAGTTCACGCCCACGCCCGCGTAACCACAGATCACGCCGCTGTGGTCTGGGGGTTAATTTCGCTCCCGCACACCCGATTAGACCTCCCACGGCAGCGACTCAAGCCTAGGTTCGAGCCCTCGGCAGAGAGCCCTTGAGTGCGTTGCTTGCGCGATACGGTGACACACAAATATACATCACTGCTACAACACTACACGATCACCCCTACACACGTGCACGCCTACACGATTACACATGAAAGTGGAAGGGTTTACTTTTTCCCTTATCGAACTGAAAAACTCTCAATTTTCCGAAAATAAATATATGAAGGAGTTATTGAGGCGTGTATGCTTGATACACATATACGTTTCAACAACTCATACATATATGAATAGTTAGCTAGGTTAGGTAAGATAGGTCGCGATTTCGCATGCAATAGGCAACAGCCAAGCCGAGGTGTGCCATGCACCCTTGAGCTGGTTGCCAAAATAAAATGAGCTGAGTGCCTTAAGCGCTCGCCTTAGTAGTCCGGTGAAGCTGTTAAGACCAGTTTATCATGAATAGACAGACGTCTATACGTCTATACGTCTGTCTGCGTCTATACGCAGTAGAGAACTTTATTTTATATAATGATGTACACGCCATTCGATTAAAAATAAAATATTGAATTAAGGAAATTGATAAGAAATAAAAATACGTATAACTTATTATTTTATGCTAATTATCTCCCAGAGACACGTGATACGCAATTTATACACGTCTGGAGTATGGTATTAAAATATTCAATGATGTGTATAAATAATAATATACATAAAATCGTAATTTTTTAGTCTGCAGACTCTTGGTCCGCACCTTTTTTTTGCTTAGATGTAGTTTTTTTTTTTTTTTACGTAAAAATCGTATCCGTGAGCATATATATATATTATTATTATTAGTAATTTATTAAATATTCACTGTTTAATTATTATTAACTTTTTTTTTTTTTTAATGGTTTAATGATGTTATTGTTTTTATAGCGCTTGCATTTAGGAGTAAATTTATTATAGTGATTTTAATATGAAGTCATTTATGAATAGGAATATTTCGTACGCCTTACCGCAGTTAGTTTGTTCTGGAAATTTCATTATTAATTTTTATCGTTATGTCATGAATCTCCCAAAGAAACATCGTGGGCGATTGATGCTCTTCCTAAGATATGTTGTATAACTTTACAAAATATATGTTCTTACATATTTGAAACAGTTAATAAATAGAGTCTAATACGTTTTACTCATGTAAAAACAAGACATATTTAGCTAAAATATGTGTTAATTAGTATTAAAAATTACAATCATTGTAGCTTATTCATGTACGTAATTAAATCGAATCATCTATTTTTGTAATATAAAAAAATAAATGTTTGAATTAGACGTCACAACGCAAGCTAATGCGGTTGGGAATATGAACATTTGCTTTCAGGTTCCTTTTAAATTTTAGTTGAGCAATAAGAAAAATTCGAAAATTTCTAAGATGATGAAAAAGAAGATGAAAATTTCAATGAACATCAGTCACTTTTCCGTCAGTCAGTCAATCAGTTTACCTATTATATTATGGATGTAGATATGAAATAGACTTCAAACATAATTACTGCATAGAAAACACATGCGAAGCGTCGAAAGATTGCTATTTTTGAATGAATGAAAAAAATGTATAAATAAACCAATTTGTGTAATCTCCATAGATTGTTACATTTATAAATAATTGGGAGGAACTAATATTGGAATACATCATTTGTTTATAGGATGCGTTTACAAAAAATCCAAAACTGACAAATCTGCTCTTGGACCCTTTCTTCTGTGAGCGTATAAGTGCCTCTCAAGGTTCTTTGCGGCAGGTAGTCGCTCAGGCTGCTCTCGTGGGTGTGCCTGCGCCCGCATTCTCATCTGCTCTCGCATTCTATGATGGATATAGATCTAATGTATTACCAGCTAATTTATTGCAGGTATGACCCTTTTTTATATTATGTAATACCTTCTCGGTAAGGGACGTAATTTAGCCGAAAAACTTTTGTTCAAATAATGCATTGCAATGGGACAAGGGATATGAAATTGGATTTCCGAACGGTCGGAACAGTATACCGAACCGTATTGTTATTATTGTTATTTTTATGTACTTGTATGGGTTTTAATATAATATTATTATATTCCTTTTTTTACAGGCCCAAAGGGATTATTTCGGTGCGCATACCTACGAACTTTTGAACAAACCGAGTGAATATATTCACACAAACTGGACTGGGCATGGAGGCAATGTGTCGGCTTCAACTTATAACAAATAATGAAATTAATTTTTTTTTTTGGTAATGGGGCCATTTAAGATCAAATATTAAGTAACAAACATATATTTTTGTATATAAGTTTATAATGAAGATTTTTAATAAAGTTTACAGATTATATACATTCCTCTTTTTACAAATTTTAAGATAAGCTTTAAGTGTGGTTTATACTATACATTTTCGTTATTCGAAAACATTCATTCCCTAAAATCTGTGAAGAATTTAATGAAAGAAGTAAATATTGTTTATTCTATTATATTATGTTATTAAGCTATATGGTGTCAGCACCTAAAATAGTGTTGGGTTGTTTTGTAAACTTTTGTCTTATGCATATTTATCTTGGTCGTTATGGGTTATTACTGGTATATATGTGAATTTTGCTGTATGAGATATTTATTATACAATTAATTGCAATCATACAGATATATTGTTACTAAATTGTCTAGCTGTGAACTCTTTTTAACATTGGGAATAAATTTTCAACTGTACTGTTTCTTGAATATTTGTTAGCAAGATATTGTCAACATTCTTTGAATGAATTACAAAGTTAACGTAATTGAGATCAAATTACAGTCTTACTTCTTACGGGTAAACTACGTTAATTACTACCTAAAATTAGTGGAAAAATATTCTTTGTTAGTTATACTATACTACGGCTTTACTTTACTATAGTTATGAAAGGATTAATTTCTTTACTTTTCTATAACTTTAAGCGTACAACAATTTTAAAAGTTTACATTTATTAAACTTGGTTTTGTTTTTTCCATATGAAAATGATTATAAATAGTTATTTAAACATTTACCATTCTTTAATGTAATTAAAATTATTACAACGCTGTAATTGCAATCAATGGGTGGTTATTGCAACAATGTTACATGCTTTCCTTATGAATAAATTTTATTTAAAATATTTTCGTTTTATTACTTGACCCCTACAACTTCGTACACTTAATTACATTATCAAATTTTAAAACGGTAAAACTGTCTATAATCTTTGTTCTGAAAGCAATTCTTTTTTCGGAACAATATTTTCAGAATTGAATCTGATTCTTGACGTTACCTCATATTCGAACTCACAGATAACTACTATTTTTGTATTAGTTAATATACATTTCTCTAAGTTATAACAGCATTAATGAAATACAAAGATATCATTTTTGAGACACACCAATAAATTCTTCTGACGACATGTTCTTATTGGAAAACTATTTATGGCAAAATAGTGTTCAACGCAATACTTACAAAAAAAAGTTACACGTTATTAACTGAGAAGCAGAATCTGTTAACCAACGAATACAGTGGCTTAAAATTGACATGCGCGATATTTCGATCAATACTATTAAATTACCTACTTGCGTTCTCGGAATTGGAAGTCTGCTGGCATAAGAGGTAAGTTTTATTCGCTCTTTGGTTAGATTCTCATTTATCAAACTGATATTTTCATAAGATATTTTCTATTTTGACTCAGTGAAAATTATTCGTCTATATTTTTTTGCTTAAGCGACTTATTTAGAGTGGACAATGGTCTAAGTACATAGGTAGCTGTAGCGTTTATAAGACGCGTCTGAGTAGGTGTAAAATCATTATTTGTCTTCGATGTTAATAGGAATATTGTTGAACGACAAAAATACTTCATCCCACGTAGACCCTCTTTTACCACGACATCCAGTAAAACCATTGCATATTGCGAGTGATGTATTATTCAGTTTCAACCCTTTTAAAATATTGATTTAATCCATTCGGTCTATCCTAAAATCATTTTTTCAATATATTCTTAATGATATTATGTATGTATATCATATCTCAAGTCCTGATATTGTTTCAGTACGGCTGGTCGTTCCAATTTGCATTGAAACGAAGAACGACATCATGAGTCAAAAAGAAGAGAATAATCCTCCACCTAAAAGTTTGAACAATAATTTGTTTACCCTGATCAGCGCTGCTTGTAGCGTAGAAGAAAATGATTCTTCAAATGATGGGCTCCCACCACTGCCGCCTCCTACTGATACCAAAAAGAATGCTGATAATCCTGATGACAACGATGACAGTGACGACGAGCAACCATTGAGTAAGATGTGCACTGGCGCCAGCTTAGCTAAAATAGCTAAAGTTGCTAAGGCAGAAGAGGAGTCTGAAGCTACTGATGATCCTCCCAAGGAAAACGCGGGGAATCATTCTGACAATACATAAATATCTTTGTTAAGCAAAGAATCGTAGTATCAATCTCGACACTGGAAATCGATATAATCAAATTTACAGGGAGGTTGCATCTACTTACATCATTTTTTATAAACTAAGTACATTAGGTGTCTGTATAAGTATCATACATACTATTAAATTAAACTGTTATTTATTTAAAGGTCGAACTTTTGCTTGTAATGAGATTTTTTCATATTTGTATATTTTCTATGTTTCTTGCATAAGTTACGGTATTTAATTATTAATATCTGTATTCACCAATTAAACTTTTTTATAAATTGTGTTGCTAACCATTTTTAACACGTTGGTTTATTTTAATCAGTAAGTGAATTTTTTACATCTTCATAAGCGTAACTATAATGTTTCATTAGGTGTCTATATAATACTATGTATCAGTATTTAATATACGGTAATATTATATTTAATCGTAGTAATAATAGAAATAAGACTTCTTTAAAATGCTTTGTATTGTATTCAGATGAAATACAGCGCTTACATTATGTATTTTTTTATTTTTTTCCAATAAAAAATAATAATACTGTCATTGAATAGCTATATAATTTTCTTTGCTGTTAATAAATATGTAAAAGATCATACGCAGGTAATTTAGGTATTAATTGAAGTATATACACATGCTAATTACTTATGTTGTATTAGTTTTAATCTTTATTAGATAGCCATCTGTTGTTGTTACGTTTTTCTCATTAGTTTAAATATATATTTGAATATAATTTTTTTAGCTTATCATATATACATTTGTTAAAATACGTTTTTTTGCTGTCTGTCATCTTAGAATAACTTAAAATCTGATCGTAGATTAAACAATGGTATACTTGCAAAACTGCTTGTAGAACTTCTTACATTATTGTCAAACGTACATACGTTTATAAAAGTATTGTATCGATAGTTATAAGAAACTTAAATGTTTTTAAAAACATGTCAACAATTCAATTTGGATGTTTACATTTAACTGTAATAAAAATTTCAAATAATGTCTCTTTTATTATATCAATGTCCTGAACCCGATACAATGACATTTAGTTGTATTTAATACGACTGAATAAAACATTGTTAATTATTTGTAGTCCAGAGAAGCTGTTAAGACCTTGCTAGGTAAATAGCGTTGTCAGTTCGAAAAAAAAAATTTTAATTATTATGCTAATTGAGATTCAATATCAAAAACTTGTTTCTAGCTTACATGGTGCAGGTAAGAAATGGGTACATCAACTATTATATATATGTAAAAATGTACAGAATCATATAGAAAATTATTCATTCTGGGTTTTATGATGTGAAATCGTAAATGAGACATTATTTACACTTCAAAGATGGCTTACTGAGTTGGGAAAAATCGTTTATCATGTCTAGCGTTAATGCAGTGAACATTGTAAAGACTTATAAAAATCAATGCACAACTACAAATGTTATGTTGGCAATATTTACGGGCTTAAATACGCCGGCGCTATTCCCGGGCTGCAGCTTCGGTTTCCTAGGCACCGAAAATTGTCATGCGCGGCCTGGTGCATCAATAAATACTGAATGCCAGCCGCAGAGACACCATAGCTGCAGGAGAAAATTGTAAGTATGTTTATAATTTATTCTTTAAACGTTATAATTGTATTTTATTGGCTGTTTTATGAAAAGATTATGAAATAGAAACATTGGTTTCTATATAAAACATAATTTAACCTATTTTCCATTAATTTTCGTACCATCGCTTTTATTATGTACCTTTGTAATATTGTAATTGGAATAATTAATGGATTCGTTCCTTTTATTAAGTTAGGATGACATAAAATTGTAGAATTCAAAAGTGCGACCGTTAAAAGGCGTGAACAAGCAGTGAATAATATGAATTTTGATTGTTCGAGACGAAATCTAATTTCGCTGCTATTTTGTTTTGATTATTAAACCCAAAGGTCCCGATCTTTAGCTAAAATAGATAATTTTCGCTATTGGTTCATTCTAGATAACCTGAGCACAAATTGAAAACAAATTAATATAGATATTAAAAAGGAATTCCCTACTTTCATTATACTAAATAATAATAATCTCGTGTATATTTTAAGCGATCTTTATAGGTATATTTTTTATTTCAAGATTGCACATATAAATACATCTATAAATTTTATTTAAAAAAATCCTGTAAGTTTATTAATAAACTACTTGTTTCAGATACAACATAAAGATTGACGAGAAATAAAAAAGCCATGGACAATTCAAGTGAGGACTATAATGAAAACAACCCAAATGAAGATAAACAACCCAACGTTGAAAATGTGGAGATCGACTCCGATGTAGATATGGCTGATCAGGCAGAGATCACTTCTTCGCTACAGGAAACATATACCTATAACACTGATAATAATTCGATAAATGTTGACACCGGAGAGAAGGGTGAAAATATACTACCAATAAGGATGGATTTTACGAGACCAACATGCTCTGAAAATAATACAGCCATACGAGTAACATATACGGCTAACCACCCAGATAATACTATACAAGACTTCTCTTTTACTGCTGTAACAAGCATTCCATATAGCTTTCTGTCAGCGTTCATGAGGCAGTATTTTCAAAAGAAGAAGGAACTAGGGACGATGAGCAGGGAAATGCAAACCGTTACACCTCCTGAATCGATGTATAGGATACATCAATATTTTTACTATCCCTCCTCGGATTTCGAAGAAGATTCTGATTAAATGTATTACAGCAGTGACTCAATGTAGTAGTTCGTATCTATTCATTAAATAATCTAGTTATAAGACAGTCCTATAGGACACTCGAGTGGATAAACCACATTTTTCGAATTTTACATTATTGTGCTCTCATGATATCTACAATTATTCAATAACATTGATATATACTCGAATAAAATATTGTTCTATTCTATTCTAAACTGATCTAGTCATAAGATAGTCCCAAAGGACACTTGTGTGGATAAACAACACTTTCGAATTGAATTGTATGTCTATGTAACCTTTCTATATTAAAACAATTACACTTACGATCAAAACTTTGTTTGATTTACTATTCGCAGTAGTACATTCATTTTTCTTCAACATTTTAAAATATATCCAAGTATAGGCTGCGTCATACTTTTTGACCGCTTTGAAGTAGAGCACAAAATTCACGTGTATGTCAGTGATAGTATTAGTAGCAGTACAATCGTATTCAGAATAGCTTTGTTGTCCTTCATCACATGTTATTGCTATTTTCCTTATTTCTTTTTATATTTTTATTTTCGTTACTTTTTTTTCTTTATTGTTACATCTTGATATTTCTTATTATTTAAAATTCACCCACTTCGAAAAATAATATTTCAATAAAAGGCGTTACCCCGGTATAAATATATGTTTATTATAAATGATTCGTTTATTATGAATGTATTTTATTTATAATAAAAAAACGACGCAATCGGAGTCGTATTTTTATTCTAAATGTAAAATCTTAAGAACACCGCAACGTGGTTGTTATACTGCCACATCCCTTTTACGTAAGTTAATAGACAAATATCTACTTGAATTATAATTAATTAAAATGTAAATACGTAATATATGCTATGTATGATATACAGACAACTTAAAGATCAACAAATGCCAATATTAAAATCTTATAATAATACTTTGAATTTGTTCTGTATTAACTTCTTGACTGTATTATGCGCAAGGCCGTGCTTAAAGCTATATTCAGAGCGAACAGCAGGTTGTTGTGTGCTATACTAATAATAAAATACGATACCTATATAATAAAAAAGATATGAATTTATATAATACTAGCTGACCCGTGCAACTTCGTCTGCACCAAATTGGTTATCACTGGTTTCAATTGTATTTTTAAAAGCGATAAAATTGAATAAAACTGATACCCGATTGCAGCCACAACTACCGTTTCCAATTGTGAATCCAAACTATCCTCGGTCTCACTCAAACATATACCCAGATTATATGTGATTTTTGATGTAAAACATCTATAAGCGCACCCTAAACTTAAATCGGCCATGGTGACGTTCGTGGTGATTACACACAAGCTTCGCACTATCAACGACCCTATCAGTAAAGCATAAGATTCAAATTATTTTTCTAAACTATTATAATAAAGAGGAATCGTAGTATTTTTGTATGTTAGTTACGAATAACCTCAAACTACTGGACGGATTTCGATAATTCGTTTACCATTAGAATGCTACATTATCCCTTAGTAACATACCGGATTAGGCCTCCCACGGCAGTGGCTCAAGCCTAGGTTCGATCCCTCGGTAGGGAGCCCTTGAGTGCATTGCTTGCGCGATACGGTGACACACAAATATACATCACTGCTACAACACTGCACGATCACCTCCACACACGTGCACGCTACACGCTTACACATGAAAGTGGAAGGGTTTACTTTTTTCCCTTATCGAACTGAAAAACTCTCAATTTTCCGATAATAAATATATGGAGGAGTTGTTGAGGCGTGTATGCTTGGTACACATATACGTTTCAACAACTCATACACATATGAATAGTTAGCTATGTTAGCTAAGATAGGTCGCAATTTTGCATGCACCAGGCAACAGCCAAGCCGAGGTGTGCCGTGCACCCTTGAGCTGGTTGCCAAAATAAAATCGGCTGAGTGCCTTAAGCGCTCGCCTTAGTAGTCCGGTGAAGCTATTAAGACCTTGCTGGGTCAATAGCGTAGACATTTCGAAAAAAAACCCTTAGTAACAATAGGCTATATTTTTTTTTAGAAAAAAAGTGGGATTTCTACTAAAGTTTCAATAATGTAATCAAAGGTATGAAAAAAATTTGGCATAAAATGTATTTCATCGCATGCGCCTCGATAACTATGAATGATAGAACAAAAATATGTTCTACAATATTAAAGAACATATTATTATCTATAAAAAACCTCGCGGTACCATATGTCTACCTATTGTGATTATGTCACTATAACTACATTTTTGAAATAAATCTTAATAAAAACTATACCATGCGCAAAAGACTATGTTATTCATGTCTATGTATTAATCCATATCCAAATAAATTATTTTTAAAGTAAGACTGTTTCAGTACCTATAGATAACTTTTTGAATTATTAAAATCAGCCATTACATTCAAAAGATATTGCGAGTTTTAAAATGTCAATCTAAACGAAATACGCGGGCACACAAAACTATTAACGAAATACCTACTCAAAAACCTTTGCAACCCTACTTGTATAACTGTAAGATTCAAATTGTTTCTATTTAATATTATGTGACCTCACAAATATGCGAGAGAGACGCGTAGATAGAAATGTTTTGTCGTCAACGTCCACCGGTTCATGCCCAATTACCGAAGTTAAGCAATGTTGGGCGTGGTCAGTGCTTGGATGGGTGACCGCCTGGAGATATTGCGTGAGGTTTGCTTTTTGCGGGTCAAATTAATCTTCAGTAAATTTTTTTATGTATAGGTATATGTATTTTTTATATTTTTAAATTAGGTGCAATATAATATTTTTATAATATTATGGAATTTGTTTTTTTTTTTAATCTTACTAATAATATACATATACACTGGCCAAAGTTTGACCTACGTACATCCAAAAATTACTCGATAGATTTCAATTACATGTTTTTATTTTCTGCATTGGGTCGAGAAGAGCTGCCAATGATGATGATGATGAAGATTATGGTTTTTTGTGTCGTTACATTTCCAAGGCTACAGGTTAAAATACGAACTTTGCACTATTGCCTCCTATGATACAAAAAAATATATATTGATATATTAAAGAACCAGGTATTCTAAAATTCTTGTTCTTTCAACGTTGCCGGCTCTTGTACTAAGGTGTCGCAAAAAAGTCTAGTTACGTTAACTACAAATTTTTGTTTTTCGTTATCCTGGAGAACCCCTTGCGTTTTATGGGACAAAAATTATCCTGAATGTAGCCTTGTAATATCAGTTATTACTGTGTTAAGTTTCGTTAAAATTGGTTTAGTACTTTCAGAGTAATACGGGTTTAGGTTCTAGGTTTTAATCCTTTATCCTGGAGAACCCTTTGCGTTTTATGGGACAAAAAGTATATTTGATGTAATCTCGTAGTATTAGTTATCACTATGTGAAGTTTCGTCAAGATTGGTTCAGTAGTTTCAGAGTGATGCGTGTGCATAGGGACAGACAGACAGACAAAAATTGTAAAAAGATTATTTTTGGCTTCTATATCGATAACATAGTCTACCCTGATTAAAATTTTCAAAAAATATATAATGTACAGATTTCGACTTGTTACAGTTTTATTATAGTAATATAGACGATGATTATTATCGAGAATGCAAAGAGACCTGTAATGTCAAAAATTTTTAAATCTGTAAAAAAACTCGTTAAAGTTATCGCGTTTTTGAAGTTATAATTCTTTTGGCGCATTAGGGACAAAATGATGAGAGTAAATTTTTATGATGCGCGCGCACATCGTTACAAAAACCCGACACCCAGAAGTTATTACGATAGGCGCGTACACTGTTAAGAAAAACCGACACCCAGAAGTTATTACGATGCGCGCGCACACCGTCACGAAAAACCGACACCCTGAAGTTAGCTATAGTCAACATTTTGTTTCTTTGTATTTGTTGTTTGTATTTCTTTGTATTAAAACTTTGAATGTATTAAACAGTTTGAACTTTTGAAGTTATACTTTTTTTGGCGCGTTAGGGAAAAATGATGAGAGTAAATTTTTACGAACCGCTCACACACATTCACGAAAAACCGACTCCTTTTTGTTTCTTTGTATGTGTTGTTTGTATTTCGTTGTATTACAATTTTCATTGTATTAAGTACCCTTTTCCTATTGTTAGTGTCGATTTTTTTTGGATTTCCGATCGGGCAGTCAACCCGAGCGGTTGTCTGCTTTGCAGTTCGCTTCGATTTCGATATTCGTGATTTATTGACGTCAGTTATTACTTCGCGAGTACTCGTTCTCATTGTTCCGATCGAACACACCTGTGCCACACCTGCATTCTGTTTCCTAGAACTAAGTGAGGTTTCCTTTCTATTTATTTATTGCTTTAATTGTTTCTTGATATATTTATTTGTTTAGTCATTTATTTATCTATTTATTTACATATTTCTCTAACTTCTCATTTGTCTCTTTATATATTTATTTACTTCTTGTTTACTTATGTAGTTTTATGTTATTTTCCCCCTGTCTGCCTTACGTATATATTTACATTTTCACCTATTTTGTTCAGTTTTAAATAGCTCTTTTGATCCTGGCTCGGGATAGTCTCGTAGTTTTCACGGGGGCGAGGAAACGTAGTGGGGAGCCTCAGGCTCCCAGGGAAATAGAGGCCAAAAGGCAGGAGTTTCGGGAGAAGGCTGTACAGCGGTGGATGCAGGACCAAGCGGACGCGCGCTTCGGGACGTACACCATCGACGCCGTACGCCCGTTTCTGCGGGAGTTGATTGGAAGGAGCCCCCCTGTCGTTCAGACTGGTGCAGGTGCTGACCGGACACGGTTGTTTCGGGTGGTACCTGCACCGGATCGCTCGCAGGGAGCCGACCGCCGCCTGTCATGAGTGTGTTGCATGGGAGGTGGAGCGCCGCACTCTGGCGGCGGTGGTGGGGGAGGATTTGTTGCTGCCGAGCGTGGTTTCGGCCATGCTCGGAAGCGAGCAGGCGTGGCGAGTAATAGTCTCCTTTTGCGAGGAAGTCATCTCGCAAAAGGAGGCGGACCCCCTCAGTGGCCGTCTTCGCCAACAGAGGACCGGCAGGAGGAGGCGGCGCTTAGCCCAACTCCTCCTGCCACTGTAGCCGGACCTGAGGGGGTGTAGTCGGGGGGCTCATCCCCTCATTGCACAGGTCCGGTGGACGAGGGGAGGTAGCTGGTGTGTACCCAGCTGCCTCTCTATAGGTAGGAGCCCGGCGGCCACTTTCCGCCGAACGGACCGTTGGAGCGGCTATCTAAGGGGAATAGCTTAGAATGATCCCTTGCCGCCCCAACACTACAGTCGGTCCGTACACCGTGGGGTTTTAGTCCGTGCGAGTCGGATATAACCCACCTTCTCCAACGGCAGGGTGGGTATCCATAAGGGATTTCCCCACGTTAAAAAAAAAAGTCTCGTAGTTTTTCGTTTGGCGTGCCCCCCTGCCTTTAAGGCAGGGAGGTTTGTTCGCGTTCCCTTCAGGCCACGGAATGGCCTATAATAATACTTTCACGGGACTCCGTGATGATTGAGTAGCCACTGACGTTGACGTAAACGTCGTCGACGCCATCCTTGCGCGACATTGTTTTCCATCCATGAAGGACGCCGAATATATGCCACGCGTGGCTACCGCGAATTCTTTCGCGACACTCCCGATACAGTCTTTATCGAATAACACCGATATGGGCCCGTTAGAAGCCCCCATACCGAACTCCAGCTCGGAGACCGGCTCCGATATGGAGCTTGACGTAGCAGCGTCCGCCGTGCTGCCCGCGACCTCCAAGTCACCCGCGATTCCCACGCCTTTCGCGATTGAAGATGACGATGACGGTTACAAAACCGTTACATATAATAAAAATTTCCGCCACGGTTCACGCTTTTCCGATTCCGACTCGGGCTCCGGAAGTCCAGCGGAAAAATTCCCTTGTTTAGAAAGTAGGGTAGACGGCGCCTAACGCGGCTAGGTCACAAAGCGTGAGGACACGCTCGGGTAGAACCAGCCCTATCCCCGCCTCGTCCATGTCCACGCCTACTCCGCTCACCCAATCCAACGCTGTGGGTTCCGCAGTGTCAGCTAAAAAGCAAGTCACGATCCAAGACATCGCGGTGGAAGTTCATATCCACCGAGCTCAAAAAACTAGATATACGCTACACGTCCGCCCTCAACATTCAAGCAGACATCCAAGTTAAGGTAACCAGCACCGTCCATCACCGTAAACTAACCGATTTCCTCCGTAGGCACAAGATAGGATATTTTGCGTATGTATTAGAGGAGGAGCGTCTCCTCTGAGTAGTACTCATACGCATCCCGGTCGAGATCTCGACCGAGGAGGTTTTAGAGCCCCTTAAGGACAAAAATTTCTCCGTCCGGGAAGTACACCGCATGTACCACCTGCATACGAAGGTCAAATTCAACTTGGTGTTGGTCATTCTTGACCGCACCAAGGAAGGCAAGGACATTTTTAACGTCACGTCCGTGTGCGGTCTCACGGGCGTATCCATAGAGCCCCCGTGTATGTCTTACGCGCCCTCGCAGTGTCACAACTGCCAGAGTTACGATCACTCAGCTAGAAACTGCCACCTGTGTCAGGTGCGGCCAGAGCGCCTGTCGCCGCCACCCACCCTCCGCCTCCGCCACTCATGTCCGTGGAGGCCTTCCCCGGCCTGCAGGGTGCCTCCCGCACCCCGGCAGCGCCCGCGCCCACACGCGCGTGCCACCCTCTGTGCCACACGCGTCGCAACCCGTGGGGGCCCCTCTGGCCCCCTGGGCTCCCAAACCTCAGCCCCAGGCTCCGAAACCTCAGGCTCAGCCTCCGAAGGCGAAGCCTATTCAATACGACCGTCTCAGCACCTTTTCTTTCGACGGCGTTGACTGGATTACCCAGTTATAAGGCAAAATATAAAATTTTTAAAAAGATTTTCATCATGTTTAGCCAAAGAAGTGTATTTTCTAACGATGTACATAGCATACACACACTTTTTAATTTATTTTTGTTTGTTTCAGGTAATCTCTGAAACGGCTGGACCGATTTTAACGGGAAATTCGTTGGCAGATAGCTGTAATTACAGGGAGTGACATAGACTATTATATGTTAGACTAGCTGTCACCTGTGACTTCGACTGCAATGGATTCTTCAAAACGGATGGATCTATTTTCACGGGAGTTTTGCTGACAGATAGTTGACCTCATAAGAAAGAATTTAAGTTATTTTATTTTAAAGTAGATGTTAAAAATGCATTAAGAAAGGATTGCTCAGTATGCAACGTGGTTTTGCCATTAAAATTTCAAAAGCATTTAGGACAATTTCGACCACAGCGGCGCTGGCTCTTGCAGAACTTATACCTCTCGACCTCAATGTTCTAGAAGTTGCACTTGAACAAATTAAACTCACAGGTAGTACTCATATTTATCCACAAAACCAACATACAACCAACGTCTCCTCACCAGTTATTACACCCTGCATGTAGAGTCTCAATCACCCTGTACGTACCTTCAGATAGTAGCAATACCTCTCTCAATCATCCTGACACCATGCTCAATATCTATACTGATGGCAGCATGTTAAAAGATTTCTCCGGTGGAGCTGCTTTTGTCGCCTATATAGGGGCCTAACAAATTTCTATCAATAAATATAAATTGCATAACTCATGTTCAGTTTTTCAGACTGAACTCTTTGATATATATACAAAGCTTGTTCTCTCTCGCAATCGTCTCGTTCCCCCTTGGGGGGGTGCGGGGAGTCCGTACCACCGCCCCTCTTGCGGAAGCCTCTTGCGCCACCCTTTACTAAGGGCGTGTCATTTGGACGCCTTTCTTACGTCTTTTCCGGTTTTCATTATGTATATTCGGTGACTTGTAACGGACCACCTACGTGGCCGGGCTGCTGCTGCATAGCGAACCTAGGCGAAGACTTTGTCTAGGTACGCTATGCATGCTTTCTCGGCTTCTGTTCCGAACTGTTTCTCTCTGATTGTGGCAGCTTTTCTTATGATGGCAATCAGCACGTTCTTCCTGCTAGAGGCTTCCAGCGACCGTTCTTCCGCTGGCTGCGGGGACGTCTTTTTTGTTCCTCCTCCTCGGGGGATTAGGTCGTTCGCGGGGGCCATGAGGCTTCCCAGGGCCGATTCTTCAACCATCTGTATTTGGGCTGTGCTCGGGCGCGCCTTGTGCCCGGGGCCACCAGTCCGGGCGACGGTTCCGGCACGGCGATTTCTTATCTCCCGCTTAAACACGGGGCAGAGCGTCAAGCTATTCGCAAGGTGGGCGTCCCGGCAGTTCGCGTAGGTGGCAAGCTCCTCCGCACGCAGGCAATCTGGCGATGGCAATTCTGGGAGGCGTGGCGGAATTGCTGGCACCGGTGGCATTGTGCCGGCCGGCGCTTTCCTCGCCACGCCTCGATGGACATTCCAGTCATAAGCAGGAGGTCTGTAACATTATATATGGCTGGTATGAGGCCAGGCGTTCTCTTGAGTACTGCGTGGTATATGCACCCTCTTCTACCGCCACGTCCGTTTATCTGCCTCACATATTCCACGATGAATCCCCGATGTCGCAGAGCTTCTGTGATGACAGCCGGGTCGGCCTCCATAGGAAGGCCGCGTATAGCGACCTTCAGATTTCGTTGCGTGGGGGGTGTACGTGAACCAGTACACCCCCTCTTGCTTGTCTAGGTGATCTTGCACGATTCGGTATTCTTCCACGTCCGCAGGGATGAAGCGAGTTCCGTTCCCATACAAACAGGCGTTTACGGGACGTCCGAGGCGCTTCGTAAGTTCCGCGAAGTGATGAGTCCAGTCAGTCAGTACCTGACTTCACCACGATCGGATGATATCGCGGTCGCTTTTGATTGGGTGATGCGGGCGTCTGTTGTTCGACCGCAGTTGCAGCACTGTCGCGCGGTGGCTGCGTTTTAGGGATCCACGGGCGCGTTCGGAATCGGTTACTCGCAGCGCCATCTGCGGATCGACGCATAAGAGGGCTCCTCGCGGGCAACCCTTCGCGGCGAAGCGGGGGCGGGTGTGGGTGCGCACACCTGCTTCGCTAGTTTGTTTCGGGTATCGATAGGTTATTTCGAAGATGTCTTGCTCTTCTTGGCTTGCGGCTGGATTTCTGGTGATGGCGCGGGTGATGTCGCGTGACTCACGGCAGGCCCTGCTTCGGGATCGCTGTGCTTGCGACGCAGCGCTCGACCGAGTAGACTAGACGGCGCGTAGGGAATCGCCGGGAGCGCGAGTTTGCCGCGAGCGGCGCATTCGAGCGCGGCTGCGTCAATCGCGGAAGGCAGTTGGCCCTCTGATGCGGCCTCGTGGATGCCCAGGTACAGCGCCATCCAACGGAGCATCCCGTACGACAGGGCCCCAGCTAAAATTAGCTGGGCGAGAGTGAGAATATCACTCTCGTATGCCTCTGCCGTAGAGGACGCCCCGCTGGGCGGCAGCTGCTGCGCGCCAGAAGTCGACGGGCAAGGTGCAGGCACGAAGATGCGGAGTCCGGTGTGAGTAGCGGGGGTCGATGATGAAGAGGCAGCGGGGTCCGTAGGCAGGCTAGGAGTCGTCGTCAGGTTGTCTGGTTGGCCCTGAAAAGGGCCTTTGAATCGTCGACTCGCCTTGGATGACGAAGCCGACGAAGAATCGCGTGAAGAACGCATTGTCGCGCAGGTCGGAGTTAGCGGCACTCTAGGACGACCTCGTACGCGGGTGACAACGGAGCGAATCCAAAGCTTGTTCAATTCTAATCATCCTTATATAGGGTAGAGTGGGGGAATTGGAAACACTTAACTTCAAACGCTAAAAAATAATAGAAAAACGTAATAAAATAATTCAAATTTTATTGCTACATGAACTTTAGTTATCTATGTACTTGGCTTCGTCTCCAATGGAATATTCAAAATTGTAAAATCAATTTTCCCAGGACTTTCACTCGTAGATACCTACCTAATAGGAATTAACTTAGATTATTTTATTTTATACTAACTACCTGCGACTTCGTCCGGGGTGGAAGCTACAAAACAGTTAAACCGACTTTCATTCATGGTCACCGGTAGATAAACAAAGTAACTTAGACAATTTTATTTTAAAGTAGCTGTTATCCGCGACTACATTCGTTGTACGATCTCCAAAATGGTTGGATCGTTTTTCACAGTAATTTAATTGGCATATAACTGAACTTATATCGAGTTAAGCTATTTTATTTTCGACTCTGTCCGTATGAAATTTAGCAAAGATATATTATTCACTATAAATGTACTAGATTCTATGAACAGTATAATACATTTGGTACTTGTTTGTAATTTGAATTATATCCTCTTTTTGGTAACTTTATCAACTATTTTGTGTTACTTATTCGTGCTCGTGTCTACATAACTCAGTATTCATAGGTACGTATGAGAATATTGCGTCGATCTCAATGAGCACTATTTTAATTATAAATATTAAAAACTTTACAAATAGATATAGAGTTTAATTTTTTTTTATTTAAGACCCTAATGCTATCTGTATGTTCAGTTAGGAAAATAATTATCAACTCCTTGTTACTCATACAATAATATTAACATTGAAGATAGAAGTTTTTCTAATAAAATTTTTGATCATAAATGTAGTACCTAAAGAGTCCTATCATACAAATTATTGCGAAACAGACAAGCGATTACCTTTTGTATGGTCGCTAAAACTTAATTAACATTATGGGTATTTATATTTATACAATAATTATTTAAAATGCATTCTTTAATTAGTTTCTTATTGTTGCTGTAAGTGAGCACTCAGGTAGTTATATAGTAGATTAAAGTTTCAAGTATGTTTCTGATGATAAAATAAATCCCCTCCGTAAAACTGTTAGTATTTACATATTTTATGTACACGTTACATGTAATATATAATGTTTTTTCTTTTATTATTTTGTTGTCTAAGTAATAAAAACTCTCATTACATTTTCTTTGTAGATATTATGTATTCGATGACAGATAGCAGTCTGCGATGACATAGAGAAGTTCTCAAAATTTGTAAATAATGCATTCGAAACTAAATGAGCAAAAATGAAAGTTGTATTATTAATTTTAAAGAGACAGAATACGAGCTGTAAATTTCCAATTAATATATCTTACTAGAACCATGAAAGTGTTATAGTAATTAAATATCCACTTTTTTCAGATCTGTTATAATATATGGTATGTATGTATAATGTACGGAATTATTCTGGCAGTAATGATGCTCGCGCTTTGGGCTCCATGTTTGAAGCAGGGTGTTTGGGCTGAACCGTGTCCAGTATATGCAAGGGATCGTAAAAATCGTATATTTCGCATCACACCGACTGGTGATTGTTGTGATAATATTTGTTCATAAATGACCTATTCGTTTAATTTTGTTATTTCTTTGTACACTCGATGCACATAATGTTAAATAGAGAAATAATTATATATAGAAAGACAGATAATTCCAATCCAATCTTAAGAGTCTATTGATAATTTTAATACACTATGCAAACAGTGATATCGCGTTGTGCGACCAAGCGCACTATACAACACCAATAGGTGTGAGGAGAAAGCACGTTGCTCACATTCAAAATCACGGTAAATAGTTGTTGATAACAAGGTATATTATGTACCTAACCTAGTCCATTATATTCTACGCGACAGCCTTTATATAATACGAAGATATTTGCAAGCTACTATCATTATTGAATTAAATTATATGTTAAAACAAGATTTTAATATTGTCACAGGTCTTAGTAATGAAGTGTCACACCTAAAAATTGGTGTATAAAAGTTAATATAGCAGTTTTCAAGTTAGTACTTTGTGCTAGACATAAGCTAGCCAGTGCTATAGTAAATAGTCGAACCATATATCACAATTTTACCTCATATTCCTTAAAAAAGTTAGAGGATAAACATTTGAAAAATATATATGAATAAAGTAATTGGATTCTTAGATTCAAATGAAATAATTATATCACATTTAATACATTTATTTCCAAACTACATTTTCTGGTTATATTGGTAATAATTATAATCGTGATTACATTGTTATAGCATATCATAATGAATCTTCAACATTTTTAATACATGAATAATTGCGTTGTATAATTAAACAAATTGTCACATCTGCTTACAAATATTCTTTGATATTAGACCCATCAGTTTCGCCGGATGCTGTTCTAAAATTGTATTTTAAATAACGGAGAATTGTTATTATAGAACAAGTAAACATAAAAAGTTAAGTTAAAAACGAAATACATCTATGAATATGATTGACAGGTGTATAATTTAAAAAAAGACAATACATAACATTTCCTTCTTAATCTTTAATAATCGATTATATTATCATTATACGAATACACTACATTAACAAAAATTGCTACTGATTGCTTACTAATTAAACAGTAATTAAGTCAGGCGGAAACTGAATGGGGGAATTTAAGCAATATTTATATTAATGGGACCCATTAAAACAAGACGGATTATGATTATGAAAGTATAATAAGCATTCTCTTTAGAAGATAGAATACAATAATAATAATAAATAATTTAGACAAACTATATGTTAAGACGTAATGAAAACACTCTCAAAATATTTCCTGTTCTTTCATTATGAAAATAAATATATATTTTGCAAAAGGTGGAAATCGTAGATAATAAATAGCTACAACAAAGATCATCGAATGGAACCAGAGGCAAATAAATGGAGCACGTAAAAGGCAAGGGTGCACTTAATAGAGTAAATAGTCGTAATAATTTGAAACTAAATATTAATTCGGTAATTAACAAGTAAACGTTGTTAATATGTCCGCGTTTCGTGTTTTCCTGTTAATAATATTGTCTTAGTGTTTACTAAAGGAATAAAAAGACAGAGTACCGTTTTATTTTGTAAGAAATAAAGTTTTAACTAGGTAACCTGATATTACTTTTACATTCTGTAGGTCGTTACTCCAGTCATCGGATTAGAAGTAATGGGGTAAAGCTGTTAAGACCTTGCTAGATCAATAGAATAGTCAGTTCGAGAAGAATAAATCGGATTAGAAATACACATACGTAGAAAAATATAATTGTGGCAATTGCTATACCCCGCGCTCCACTTTCTTACCTTTAAAAGTAACCAAATATTTTAAAAATGTTGTAGACTCATTGTATAGGACGTTAACTTATTAACAGCTATAGAAGGTTTGTTAAAATATAGTGTTATTGCTAAAGTATATTGTCTTGCATTAATAATTCGTCGTCGACTTATTTTGTTCGAAAACTCTTCAATATGTAATAATCACTATTTTATAACTCAAATATATTACATAAGAGTAAACCTATGATTTCCGAATGTTTTTAAGGCATCTAATTGTAGATTTCAATTGGTAGGCTATTTTTGAATATGAGGTTCAGAGCATTGATTGAACGATAAAAAAATAAAGCTAAGAACAACTTGTATTTTGAAGAAATTTCTTTACAAACTTTTTTTTATAAATTAAGGTTTGTCGACTGTATTAATGATACTGATGAGGGTTAGCCAATGAATAATTTTATTTTTTATCAAAGTGTTAAGGTTTCGACATAAACTTCTTTGATGTTATATTGTTACAATGTTGAAAATATTAACATGCTTCATTTTTTAATGTATTTATTCTTTACTTATTGAATTGATAGCTCGTGCTTCAAGTTGGAATCTTCTGTAGGAGCGTTTAACTGATCTACTATTAAAATATATGGTTTTCAAGAAAGATACTTTATAATAACATCATGGTTTACGATATTGAATTAATCACGCGGGGAATTTGTATATGAATACATTTATTATCTATGTTATTATCTATTATAATGGGAATCGTATTAAACTACTTTACTACATTCTATATTATATATATGTAACCTTGAATATTAATTCGTCTGTAAAATAAAACAGAAACCAGTTATTACAAACTTTTTCAGAACAAAAAATATATACCTAAAACAATAAAATTCAATCAAATGACAATGATTATTAAATAATATATAAAATAATAATAATTGTGTATCCATAGATAATAACAATAAACTAAATGTATGCAATTTTATACGTAAATAACTGAATAACTCAAAAAATACAACATTGAGAAAAATCACGGACGGATGGAATACGCCGTAAATAGGTATAATTGAAGAAGTAAAATATAATTAGATAAAAGAAGAATATTGATGTTCCATTAAAAGAAAGTGTAAGAAACTTTAGACAATTATTTCTACTATTTAATTAGACATTTATCTGGTAAATAACGCCTTCCTAAGCCAGGGATTGCGGAATGGCCTAATAAAGCCGTTGTCCTAAGTCCTAAGTACGAGTGATACAGAAGAGTGCAATACACCTATGCGCTATCAGATAGTTGTGAAAGAGGTATTGAGAAACGTTCTCGAACAAATATATATCTCCAAAGACCACACAGAGACGATAAAAGCATTGAGTAAAGTATGAACATTATCTTAATTCCCCACGCGTTTCTTCAATATCCTTGGTAAGTTATAACGACCGTAGCTGTTAATGAGTTACAATAGTTGAAAGCATTATAATGATAGAAATCTAGTAATAATCTACGCAGACATCGAATATTGTTATACGAATGAATATATTGAAAAGTATAATGCCACTATTTATCATTTACTAGAAATCGTAGCTTAAAAGTTTATTGATTAGGTATTACATATTATATATTACGTGTGTCATGTTCAGTTTTATCATTTTACAAATTGTCAATCCGGGAATAGTTTGTCCATAAATTGTTAATGTGACTTGGTTTTAAACCGTGTCAAAAAGCCATTATCAAATATTTGCTGCCATTGTCAGCTGTCTTAACCTATTTATGTTTGTTCACACTTGCACGCCGCTATTATATAATGTAAGACAATTTTGGATATTAATTAGTCATGGAAATTTCAGGACCATACGTATTTATAGAATATAAAGAAAACTGACGCCATCTGTTTCGCTGATCTTTTTCTTGTATTACGTAATAGCAATTCTGATGGCACAAATGATGAAAATCTCATAAAAAATAATGAAAGCGTCAGGACTGAAACGGGTTATTTAACAGTACTATAGTTTATGTAACCTTTTATCACACTGTTGTTCTTGGCAGTCAGATGTTGATATATTTATAATAAAAAGAATCATAACGAAAAGTAAATTCTTCGAAAATTTTCAATGACGGAGAAAGACAAAATTTAGAATATATACAAAGCGCAGTGTACGAATTTATAGTATGTGACCGCGAAAAGCGGAACAAGTGTTAACAAACAGTAAATTTATGTCCTAATTTACCTAATTAAGTACTAGTAATACTTATATATACACAAAAGATATACTGCTTAAGTTAGTTTATAAATATAAAACGGAATGAGCAAAGTGTTTCTTTTAATGAAAGAAACGATGTAGGTACTTAGCTAAAGACCACGCCAACCTACGACGTATTGGTAAGTTTATACAACTATACAGTTTTAAATAGTTTTACGCTACATTTCTCAATAACTTCAGCCTTCTCCGCGATGGCTTTCTTGAAATCAGTCGGTATTAGTAATAAAATTCGAGTAAGTACTCGTACATGCCGAAACTGATACATGTGAGCATCGAATCGCTATTCCATCGGTTTAACCCATCCACTACCATGTTTTTTCTTAACATATACCTTATGATAATTTGAATTTATTTATTAAGTGATTATTATAATGTTTTATGTTATTGTAAAATGTGCATTAAACGTCTATTGAATGAGTAATGGAATTCGTTACAATTTATAAATGGGTTTTAAAAGTTTGCGTTTCTTTTTTAATGAAACATAATATTACAAAGCTATTTCAATTTGAAGTGGTAGATATATTACTATATATTAGCTGACATTGGAATGTTTGTCATTCTTGGTTAATCAAATATTATAAAGTGGTTTTGGTTTATGGTGGAAAGAAAGCATAATGAAAAGTGCACAATTCTGTATCCTATTTTTACACAGAATCTCAGCTAAACCTATATCTATTTAAGATAATATTTTATACAGATATATTCTACATACCTTATTTAATATAAGGTCTGTAAACTATTTCTATGACTTACTAATACTACATACTACTACAATCTCAATTATATGACATTAATAATATCTATACATATTAGCTAGATATGCGATAATCATATAAATTATTCAAATACATAAATAAACATTAGAAACAAAATTTTTAAATTAGAGGATATTTAGATCGCAACTGGAGCATGTAAAAAGTGTACAAAGAAAAAAGAGTGAGATTTCGAAATTCGTTCATATCAAGCCTAATTGCATTTCTAGTAGGTGTGAATATGAATGTACATTTTTACCTCTATGACGCTTCTTGTGTGTTTATACAGTACTAAAGAATAATCATATATGAAAGCCCGATTTTTAGAAAGTTGCTTTTTAAATTGAACATATTATTAATAAAATACTAAAAGTAACGGTTATATACGAAAGTTATTGCTTATTTTAGGTATAAAACTAAACTGAAAAAAAAACCTTTATATACGAAAAATCGGAATTAGATATTTCAAACCATGGTTCTAATAACTAGAATAATCATGTTTTAATTATCTTTTTTTACCAAAATATAGCTCTTGAAGTACGTTCATAATACACAATAACTTTTAAAATGGGATTTCATTAAATAAGGAAATATATCGATTAATGTATATACATGTCGCACAGAGTTAACGCTTGGAGCCTGCGTAGGTCGGTTGGGATTTCAAATATCATACAATTTTAAAATGCTACTATATTAATACCTATCATACTGTGTAGGCATCTGTCAGGTCTAAAAATGATTAAGTGGTTAATTATTGTTAAAATAAATATATAAGCACAAATTAAAAAAAAAAATTTTTAGAAAGTAGTAATATACTAAAATTTTGTGATAATAAAAGTTGACCAGTGGCGTCCATAAATTCTAATAATATTTGCACAAAGCAGTGAAAGGTTATAATAACAACTAAAACTATAATGGAAATTACGAAATGGTTTAGCATCATATTTTTATCCCCTTCTAGTATATGACTTTGATTTCATTTGTTATACAAGAATTATTTTCGTATTTAAGAAATGGTGCAAGTACTTGCCTCTCGCTTTCACAAAATTATCCTTTAGGACTACTTCTTACTGGTTTTTTAGATCAGATATATATTCTTATTTATCTACACATTTTTATCGCAGCACTTCAACGAATCGATTTACGAAAGTGCCAGACTTTTACTCAGTTCGACATGTACTTATGTTAATCAAGCTTTTTTTTATGAACTCAAATCCTATTTTAAAGTTTTAACGTATGATTAGTGTAGGTTAAGATTTATTGTGAAACATAAATGTAATATAAATCGATATTTTTAGTTATTAAATTTTTTTTTACAAATGTTTTAAGTTTCATGTTATTTTTAACATCGTGTAAAGCAGTAGTCAATAAATATTGTATATTAATCGCTGTTTGAAATTTTATTATAAAGTTCGATTCGAAAAACGACTTCCGAAATATTCAAATTTCAAGTACAACTATTTTTTAAGCGCATATAAAGCAACAAATAAACGTCGTAGGTGAAAAAAATATGTGCTCATATTTATACCTACTAGGAGTGTAATTAGATTGAATATGAGTGAATTTCAGAATCTCGCTTTTTTTCGTTATCTTTCGTATTATGCAAAATGCTCAAAATGCCGTACAATCTGTCTCAAACCGGTTGATTTATATTTACAGAAATAAGAAGTAACCTTATTCTGTAACAATTTGACTCTAAAACGCTTACTTATAGCATAAAACATTTACATGTCCTTGAATACTTTTGGCACAAGAACTACGATAAACCTAAATCTATCTAAAGCTACTTATTAATCAAATATTTTAAGATATATATACGTATATATATATAATATATATATATATAATAAAAATTACGCACGAATTATTTGAAATGTTTATAATATACATATTATACATGTTTTACAGGTGGTATAAGTAGGTACATGCAAGTAAAATAGTGAATGATTGCAAAGTTTTCTCTGAAGAGATATTACGTACTCAAAATCGTTTATTAGTGTTTGATTTAAAAATGAAATTGAAACTGGCTGGAAATTAGTGGAACCAAAATTGAGTGGTATTTTCTAGAGAGATATGCAAAAGAACAAAAGTTTTAATGAAATGATAGAAATTAATAATATCGAAGCGAAAACAAATAATAAATTCTAAGATGAAATGGCAACATGTATAAGGAACGTGGCAAGAAATGTTTTTGCAGAAATAAAAGGAGTAGGAAAGTTAGATAAGGACACTTGGTAGCGGAACGAAGAGGTACAAAAGTTTTGAAAGGAGGAAAAATGTCTTTTAAGGCGTGGAAATATACTGATAACAGGGATATCACGATTAAAGAAAATAAGCCAATAGGATACGCAGAATGTAGGAGAAATGCAAAAAAAAGAAAAGAGCTGTTGGGACAGCTAATTTATAAGATGATTTGTATTAATCACTGCTGAGTTTATACATATAAATATTTTTGTATAGTAAAAGAGAGAGCAAATTATATAAAGAATATTACGTATTTTATACGTATAAAAGACGACGGAGGAAAAATTTTGCAGCATGATGATGAAAAAAAGTCCTTGGAAGGAATATTTAAAAAAAAAATAGTTATTGAAGAAAGTAACTGAGTTAAGGACAGTACTATCAAATTCAGGCATCGTGCAGAAGATAAACAAAGATGAAGTAATAGAAGCTGTAAATGGTATGAAAAACTATGGAAAAGCCATAGGGTTAAATGGTATATTTATTGAAGTATGGAGGTATTTAAAAGCAAATGGTTGGATGTGCCTAACTTTAATTTTTAATTAAATTTAACTAAATGAAGCGATCCCAAATGGTGTAGTAGCATAATAATCTCTATATTTTAAGGATAAGGTTGATGTATAAGACTGTGATAGTTATCGACGGGTAAAGCTCATGTCACACAGTATGGTAAGTAAGGTTTAGGAAAGGGTCATAGCGAGAAGAATGAGAGACGAATCTGGATTGACTCTGGATCTATTGGGGTTTGAACCTGGACGTAAGACATCAGATACCATTTTGGTACTTCGACAAATGTGTGAAAAATTGCATGCGCGTATATAAGAATTTACACATGGTATTTGTCTGTAGTAGGCTAAGAAATTTTCTGTAGTGGCCTTTGAAAAAAAAAAAAATCATTTTGTTACGGATGGTTTAACATCAAACATACAAAAGGAAGCGCCTTGGTGGATGTGCTATTTGCTGATGATATTGTTCTTATACAAGAAAATAATGCCAAGATCCAAAGTAGGCTGGGAAAGTGGTGTCCAAAACTAGCGAATGTTGGTTTGAGGATTAGTAGAACAAAAACTACACATTTATTTGTGATTACAGTAATTCATACAGCTTTTCTTATATACTTTCAAATGGTATATCTTTATCAGCCTACTCCGATTTCCGGCACCTTAGTTCACCGATCCAAAACGATGGTGGCATAGACTAAAACGTGAGATATAAGATAAATACAGGATGAACGAAATGACAAAAGGTATCTGGGGCGACTTGTGACCCACGAATGCCCTTGAAACGCAAGGAAGAGGTGTATAAAAACTGTATCCGAGTGCTAGGCTACGAAAGAGACAAATGAGAGGAGATAACATGCAGCAGAGATGCGAATGTTAAACTGGACGTATGACATAATTAAAATGGATATGAGAATGAGTAAATCAGAAGAAGTTTGAAAATAAAACCAGAGAGAGAAATAGAGGAGTTAGGTCACCATGGTATGGATATGTCATGGAGAGGTTTAGGTTTTAATAGTTGAAGTTTTGTAACTTATAAGCATGAAAACGGACGAATATAGGAGAAAAGGATAGCCGAACAAGATATGCATAAATCATGTGAAAAATAAATATGTGTATAAAAGGTGTGAATATTGATATTACAATTGATATGTGAGAGTGGAAAATCGAAACACGTTGCGGTAACTTATGGTGGGACAAAGGTAGGAAGATGATGATGAAATAGGTACATACCCTTAATCCCGTTATAACAAAATAATCAAAATTTTAATATTCAACCTTTTTCTTTCTTGGGTCATAAAACCATACGGAATGCAACAGGCTAAATTAGCCATGATGAAGTGGTGTTATATGAATTGTGGATACAAGTTCTTCAATTATCTATTGTAATAAATTAGTATCAAATTTATGAGAAACAGATGGACTTTAGAATTCTAAACTTAACTTCTCGTTAAATTAACTACACATGTACCTACTTATAATCAATACTGAAGTGCTAATCTAAAATATAGGCATAATAATATACAGTTATCTAGGCATGTTATCTCGACGTAAGCCGTTTCAAATTGCGTCAAAAATTACTTGGACACGAATCCTTAAAAAACAAACATACTCATTTGATAACGAATAATGGAAAATTTAAATTGAAAATAGCAGGTAAGTTAATAAATAATAATTATTCACTAAGAATTAATAATCGGGTAGAGATTTTACTTTAAATTATAAAGTATTTAATACATCCAGTTACAATCTTTGTAAAACGTATCCTCTGAATTTTATATGGTAACATAAAAAAGAGATTCGGCTTACGTCGATTCGATTTACGTCGTGTATTTCGATAATATAACATGAGGAGACAAGAGGATATCTTGTATTTACACTTTTTAACACACTACGTAATAAATGTAACGTCCCATTGCGTTTAAAAGTTAGTGGCACCATCCGCAGAACCAACTAGAAATACCTTTGGCCTGATCTCATTCACGTGTTCTACTAGGTTCGCGGCTACCACCGCCCTTGGGGTCCTTTTTCGTTTGGCTTTCAGGAGGGGTCGTATCGGTATCCTTTTTCCTGAAAATTAAATACGGTACCCGTTTACAAATTTACATGTGATATATATATATTTAATAAACATACAAATGATCCGTTTGTGATGTTGAATTGAATTTAACACGAGTGTTGAACGATGTGCGCTCGACTTACATAAAAGAGCCACAGATTAAAGTAGTTTTTATTTTAACTCAACAAAACTTCAACTGCTTCAATAGGCTCGACTTAGAAATATATCGTAATGAAACTATAACATGATAACGGGTTGAATTCAGGTGCGTATATTTTATTTTAGTTTAATTGTGGCAGCTACACTGAAGAAGCAATATTCTTCGTTGCTTGGTGTAATGCAATCTTCGTGTGTCACACACACTGCTTAACTCAAAAGAATGACTATAAAAAATAATGTTATTAAAACATCCAAATAGTGCTTTTTTTATTTTGGATATTATATAGATAATGTGCTTTGACTGATTAACTATCGTTATGTAGAATAAATTCTTGTTATGTTTCATATCCACTATGTCTTAGTTCTTCCTCTACATTAGTAGAGACTCTTTTTTGGTTAAAGTCTCATTAATAGCATCTATTTTATAGACTTAGGGAATTACATTTGACGAATGCCGAAATAAGTTTTAATTTCTTTTATTAAGGAAGTTTGTTTCAGCCGTGCTAAATTACAATTAAATGTGTAATGTTTTCTCTCACCCATGCAGTATCTTGCACCCCGTTTATTAAAATAAAACAACACATCTTACTGATGTCTCTAGTTTCAGTAGTTTTGACTGTGTGTTGATTAGTTTATAAACCAGTGTCTCTATATATATGTACATTCACCATTAAGTAAGATGGGAAATATCACATGTCATGCACGAATAAAATGAAGGAGATGATTTACCGTAATGCTAAAATCACTATTGAGTATACTTAGGTATTATTAGTTTGTTTGTCATAATTACTTAAGTAGTACAAACAATAACAACTTATCAAACGGATTTAAAGTAATTATTTAAGGAAATTAAATATATATCTGATACATAGTCCAATGTTATATCTGTACATATCATTACATTGTATAAAACAAAGTCGCCTATCGCGCCTGTCTGTCTGTTTCTTTGCGATAAGGTCAAAAAGTACTGGACAGATTTTCATGTGGTTTTCACCAGTAGGTAAAGTGATTTATGAGGTGTGTTTAGGCATATCATTTGTAAAGGTTTCTTTATCAAGGCAGGACAAGGCCCGGCAGATGGGCCCGCTAGTATTTGTATATAGAGACATTACAAGAACAACTAGCTTAGTGGGTGTCCTTGTAATATCATGTTTTAATGGAAGTGTTATATGTATGTCTATACAAGTACAGTTCGAAGTAACAATATTAACAAACTGTTTTAATGTAAAGAAGCATTCCTTATGATAATTATTAAACTTAAAAAGATCAAAATCAAAAATACTTTATTCAATTTGGGATCTAAAAGAAGGTGCTCGCGAACATTAAAACTAATGTCGATTCGGTAAATAACCCAGGCTTCCACATTCATAAAATGATGCATATACATATAAATATAATAGTGGTATGTTGGCACAAAATAATAAATTAGCTCGCTGTTATGAAGCATAATATGTCAAATTGACCGGGAGAAAGTTATCGGGACCTTGAAATAAATAAAGTGATCGAAATAACTTTAAAATAGAACCTTATTCAGAACTAAATTGAGATTTTTATACGAGTACATCATTGACCTTTAATATCAAAGTAGTTAAATAATATATATTAGTGTTTACTAAGTGTGTTAATTTTCATCTTTATTTGTACACGGTTCAACAAATATGTTTAATCTTTTCGACTATTTTATAATATTATTCAGTTATGACAAAGTGTTTCTTTATTTTAATGAAAACTTTATAATATGGTAAGAAGTGTGTGTGTTTTGTTATTCGTGTATAAAAATATCTAAATAGACATTATAAATTTGTATAGGATTAAAACAAATACTAGTCATTCTACTACGTTTTATCAATTTTTCAACAACCGTAGCTATATAAAAGCGTGTGTAAACACATAGATACAGAATAGGTATGTGAATATTCTTACTTTGAAAACGTCTTCAGTCGCCAACCTCTTAATTGTCAGCCATCCAGTTTGGAGTGCCACCCACTTGAGCTGAAGAACGAACTAAAACAAGCATAATAATTAACTTATGTGGGCCTCGTTATTAAGTTAACTTTTTAATAGTGTCATAAATTATGTGTTACCCAAA
This sequence comes from Antheraea mylitta, assembly GCA_014332785.1. Classification (NCBI taxonomy): domain Eukaryota; kingdom Metazoa; phylum Arthropoda; class Insecta; order Lepidoptera; family Saturniidae; genus Antheraea; species Antheraea mylitta. Next base: position 5,502,544 of record JACEII010000031.1, on the reverse strand, counting down.
TCTATTGTTGCAATGGAGTTTTGTGTAATTTATATATTGTGTATTTATTAAGTCATCTGTTAGTAAGAATTTTGAAATACCTAATTCATTAGAAAATTTGATAATAAATTAAGTACCGTTTAACTGAAACAGTGAGCAGTTAATTATTGTATATTGATATGATCGATATACAAAAGCAACGTTATCTCCTTCTTATCGCGTTTGGTGATATTAAAGGTAGAAATGTATTTTATTGGATTTCAATTCCAAAACGTAATAAAATAACACACCGGATTATTTTTTATTAATAGAAGAAATTTACGATTTATAATCAAATTACATATAGTAAGTTCGAGCCTTTCCTAATATATATTTGTACATATACTGTGTTCAAGATAAAGATTGTGTTTTGCAAATAAATAATATCGTAACATTAATGGGATAATCAGGGCAACTACAGCCACCAAAGTTAGTTAAAAATGCGATACCGATAATGCTCGTAAGTTGTTTACCTGCTTCCGCCATGCTTAGCTTTCTTGTCACTCTTCGATTCACTGGCGAGAGATTTTTCGCTCTGTAATCAAGATAATCACAGAATTAAGCACCATTTTGTAGTTTTTTGTATTACTATAGATGATATTAATGAACTGTAGAAATGATTGATTTTAAATATGTTATCTGTATTATCAGTATACCTGAAGCCTAACATTGAAATCCTAGACACGGCATAACTCCTATTGTTTAAAAATAAAGCGCTATCAATTTCTTAATCCTGATATTTATGATATATACAGCTGGATCTAAAATGAGTAGATAAAGCAGAGAAGCATTTGTAGACCCACAAACCTCCAGTCATATCAAATTATGTATGAGAAGATTTCCATTATGCATACAGAAGTGATTGCTATCTTAGAAGCATATATACAAATTTAATTATAATAAGTTAATGTATACAAATTCTAAATGTGCAATTCAACATATAATTAGATGCAGTTTATCTTACATTTCTAGCTTTCCTTTGGCTTATTCAATTATTAAATTTATACAAAAACTTGTAAATTTTGATAAGTCTATTGTAATACAGTAATAGAAGATGAAGTATTATACGATTGCCTACCAATATACAACGATGTTACAGCTGAGTTCAAAAGAAATTCACTCAATATTTTAATATTTTAATGAAAGGTCGTTAACGTAAGGAATTTGGTATATGACGATTCAACCATCTCTGGGATCGCTTCCATGGTTCCAAGACTCCAATATGAGAAGAAACATGATTGTTTTGACTTTGAGAATTCGTTCTGGGCATATTCCATCGAATAAATTTAACTTTTTAATGAAAACAGTAATTACGAAGCTTGCTATCAAGAAGGTCTGTATCAAAGAGGACAGATATTTAAGGATACTAGGTGTTTGTAATGAAATACTGACATGCCCAGCATCGGAAGAAGCTACATAATCTATAATATAGTGTCGGCATGAGAGTAAGAAAGAGATTGTAATATTCTCTTTTAAATTTAGTTTTTTGTAGGATGTTATTATTACACCAGTAAGTTGTGATTTTTTGTAGTATGGAGGAGGGTGGCATGTTCTCTTTGAATATGCCGACAATCAAAATAAAGGGAAAAATAAATCATCGGTATATCCTGCATAATTTAAAATATCAACAAAATTTCTTACCAATTGAAACTGAAAACTTAAGTTAGCTCTAATTCGAAAATAAATTTATGTAGCATACTCTTATTATTCTAAACGTGAAAAACAATTGGCCGCCCTTTGGGATTGATTCCTAGTTTTGATGGCATCAACTCACCTTAAATAATTGGCTAGTCGATGGGCCAGGATCAGTTAGAGCCTGAGACTGGCTATGAACATGACCCATTTTTGATAACGGTGGATTCTTTGACGAGTGTGAAAAGGCAAGACCGCGTTTCAATGATGCTCTGCAAGGTAAGTTATGGATATTAAATTAATCATATATAGAGAGAGAAAGTGTCCTGTGTGAGTTAAATAATAATATTGAAATGGGATTTTTATGTAATAAATATATAATGATACTCCTCAAACTTACATAATATATATTATTATAAACCATTCTTTCAATGAAAAAAGCGAACCCTGCAGACGTTATCCGACTCATTTTTTTTTTAAATATGATAGGAGGCAAACGAACAGGTGGGTTACTTGATGTTAAGTAATCACCACCGTCCATATACACTTGCAACACCAGGGGAGTCGTAAGTAAGATTCGTAAGTAAGTAAGTCGTAAGATGGCGAGGAAGGGAAGAGGAGAAGGGGAAGGAGAGGATAGGGGGCCTCCGGCGGTCTCACTGACCGAACGAAATGCAATAGTGTAAGCACTGTTACTTTAAGTCTGTTTTCTGAGAGAGGGTGGTACTACCCCGCGCGACCGACCGATTCATGCAAAGCCAGTAATAGCTTCAGCGTGGCTCTACCGCCTACAGAGCGTAGTTTTGACAAATTATATACCTAAACCTTCGTCGAGAATCACTTTATGTTCTAGTCAAAACCACATGTAAATCCGTTCGGTAGTTTTTTGCGTTCATTCTGAACAGACAGACAAGGCAGACGTGGCTCAAGACATTGTTTTATAATATTTAGTCACATGTATATATATTACACCTTTCAATACTATTGTAATACTTAATGTATTGTATGTATATTTACGTCTAAGATCAGATATAAATCTTAAAGAAAAACCTATAAAGTAGACGAGCCGAGGAATATTTATAATATACTTATAAAAAACAATTTACCCAAATAATTCAATTAAAGTTTTGCCACTCGTTTCTATCTTTAGAGATGCTAAGATCCGTGGATCAATTTGTAACTGCGAACTAAAAACAATGTAGCTGCGACTTCATAAAACATGACATGTACAATCATTGAAAAGTAGGCTTATAAACGTATATAAAATTTCTAGTGAAATAACTGACCTACTGGGACTAAGTGGTGGATAACTTGTACCACGATGACCTGGACTCAGATACTGATGCTGCTGGACAATCGCCAAACGTTTTCGTTGCAACAGTTCTTGATGGGATTGGTATAGCTGCTCAGATGCCGATTTTGATGCTTGACTATTAAAACAAATTTAGTATTATTGTTAACGTTCTTTATTCGATTGTAGGATCTTAATACACTGTAAAAATGTTCAGGCTATGGCTAGTAAGGGAATAATGGAAATAAAGCTTTGAATGGATATCCGATTAGGCTGTTTAAACGGAGAATATTCTGAGGCATAGTTGTGTCAAATTATTGAATCAGACGATCTACAACTACGCCATGATATGATCTATGATATTGTGTACTAGATAGTTTGAGAGGTTTGTTTTTGATTAATTGGCTGCCTTTTGCGATTACGTTTACTATATTCTTTATTACGAACATCTCTATGATGGCCTACAATACATTTACATGCTCTTGTTCAAATATTATTGCAATTTTCTTGTTCTCATCTTGATTACTATTTGTACCGACTTGCAAGTTTGTTATACAAATATTTATACCATATAAATGGGAACTAGAGATTTGAGATTGTATATTGCTATGTGTACTCGGCAACCTGGTAATAATACTATAGATATACATAACACAATAGGCATCTGTGCATTCACAAATTTGTCATAATAATACAATTCTATTTATTAATTACTGTTGCCAATGATATTATAATTTAAAAGCTGCAGATACGTTAGCTATATGATATTCTGACAAAACAAATGACACGTAAACGTACATATACGTAAAGTAATATTGTAACATCATACTATCTTAAATAAAATGTGGAAAATCAATATCGGAGGAGAAAAAGTAAATTTTCAAAAAAAAAGAATCAACCGACTTCAATATCAATCAAAAACCCATAACGCACTAAAAGGCGGAAAATAAATAGTCTATCATATTAACCAAATTAAATAAAACATATGAATATGTGTGCTACATAGAGAGATTTATTAGAATTCGTTGCCAACCGAAATTTCAAATTTGTTCCAAGTAGACAAATCTATATATTAATACGTGAAGCAAAAAAATTGTATCCCTTTTTAACCTATTTCCCGTCAACGGTTGAACTCGAAATTTGGCATAGTTAAAGTTTATATGGCGGAGAGATGCAGAAAGCTGTTTATTTTATATAAAATGCATTAGAAGTACTTTAAATTAATTAAAATATGCACTACTCACACTACTACTCGAATTTTACACAACATATACACACATGTAAATGAAAAAGACATTTTGAGAACCGTCAATAATTACGAAGTTCAAAAGAGGTTGTGAAGGAGGTTGCTATGCTCGACTGTATGTATTTTTTAACTTTTACGTTCCAATTACCGTTTTTCATCCTACATTCAACAATGATATTATAAAATATGACTATTATTGTAATGTTTATTATTTTTTTATGGTGATTTAATAAAAAAAAATCAAATAATACTTTGTATAATCAAAATAAGGATTTTGTTCATAAAAGTAATCCATGACTTAGACCTCCGCGGTCACAATGTTGCAATACAACCTCATGTAGCAACAAAAAAGAATTTATTGTCAAAAGCTAATGGTAGTATTAAAAACACCTTTGTCTTGGATTCACCATTTGGTTGTATTGTGTATCCTTTACTTTTTCAAATGATGATACTGGGCATATCACTATTTCTCATATTGAACAGACTACATTTCATTCAATATGTTGTCGTACTGTACTCTAGCGCGAACTCTCAAATCAGATATGGTCACTCCAATGCCTCCTCTCGACAGAGGTCCCGGGTTGCCTCCCGCGTTCGATAGCATAGATAAAGCGGAATGCCTTGCCGCAAGCTTAGAGAAACAGTGTTCGCCAAACACTGATAACACTGATCCTTTCCATAACGGATTAATCGAATCATCTGTGGAGCATGTACTCGCGTCTCCTCCGGCGGATACCCTAACCGCGATCACTTTCGATGAAGTTGCAGGCGCAATCAAGCGTCTCAAGTCTAGGAAATCCCCAGGTCCCGATGGGATCAGGAACGAGGTTCTGAAACTCCTTCCTGATCGCATCATAGCTCTATTGGTCTGCGTCTTCAATGCGGCCACGTCCCAGGGTCACTTTCCAGCCGTCTGGAAAAAGGCCGTAGTGATAGGTATTCACAAGCCCGGCAAGAAAGCTACGCTTCCCGTTAGCTATCGCCCTATTAGTCTGTTAGATACCTTAGGAAAACTTTACGAGCGGCTCCTTCTGAACCATCTTCAGTTCTCGATTACAGATTTAAAATTAATACCACCTGAGCAGTTCGGATTTCACACTGAACACTCTTGCACGAATCAAGTACACCGCCTCACGGAGTACATTTTCTCTAAATTTAACGCCGATCCGAAACGTAAACCGAAACGCACAATTGCAGTCTTCTTCGATATCGCCAAGGCCTTCGATAAAGTCTGGCACGGAGGGCTCATCCATAAATTATGTAAATCTCGCGTACCCGATAGGTTAATTCATATTATTCGCGATTATCTCACTGATAGGACATTCCGCTTCAGAGTGGATGGTGAACTATCGCTGCCCGATACGCTCAGGTGTGTCACAGGGCTCCATACTCGCGCCCACGCTCTTCAATCTGTTCATCAGTGACCTACCTCGGTCTCGGGGGGTCGAGGTAGGTTGTCACGCTGACGATACCGTTATTTACACTTCCGGCTGGCGGTCGGACTTTCTTAGGAAGCGCATCGAAAAAGCCGTTCATACTCTCGGTGAATGGTTTCGTCGGTGGCGCATAGAAGTTAATGCCGATAAGAGTGCCCCAATACTCTTCGATCCCACGAAACGCGCTAATAAATTTGAGCCCATCAGGCTATACGGAATCGATATCCCTTGGATCGAAGAGGTCAAATATCTCGGTGTTACATTAGACAGACATTTAAAGTTTAATTCACATATAGACAGAGTGCGAAACAAAGCCGCTATGGTCTTGGGTCGCCTCCATCCGTTACTTTGTCATAAGAGTAAGATGTCCCTCAGACACAAGCTCACTTTGTATAAGACGTGTATCCGTCCCGTGATGACATATAGCTGCCCCGTTTTTGCGCATATGTCCAAAGATAACTTTGATAAGCTGCAGGTTCTCCAAAATCGTGTTTTACGTAAAGTGACCGGTGCTCCGTGGTACATTCCATAGAGACCTAGAGATCCCTTCTATCTGGGCGTACGTAAAATCACTTACGATTAGTTATTTTGAAAAAGCCGCGAATCATCCCAATCAGTTAGTGGTATCCGCCGCAAACTATGAACCCGTACCTAACGCTGCGCGTTATAAAAAACGTCCGCGATGCATTTTTACCGACCCTCCTGATTTAATCACGTCAACGAACGATCAGTACCAGCCTGTCCCTCGAAACAGAGCGTGCTCACGCCCACGCCCGCGTAACCACAGATCACGCCGCCGTGGTCTGGGGGTTAATTTCGCTCCCACACACTCGATTAGGACTCCCACGGCAGCGGCTCAAGCCTAGGTTCGATCCCTCGGTAGGGAGCCCTTGAGTGCGTTGCTTGCGCGATGCGGTGACACACAAATATACATCACTGCTACAACACTGCGCGATCGCCCCCACACACGTGCACGCCTACACGCTTGCACATGAAAGTGGAAGGGTTTACTTTTTTCCCTTATCGAACTGAAAAACTCTCAATTTTCCGATAATAAATATATGGAGGAGTTGTTGAGGCGTGTATGCTTGGTACACATATACGTTTCGGCAACTCATACATATATGAATAGTTAGCTGGGTTAGCTAAGATAGGTCGCGATTTTGCACGCAACAGGCAACAGCCAAGCCGAGGTGTGCCGTGCACCCTTGAGCTGGTTGCCAAAATGGAATCGGCTGAGTGCTTTAGGCGCTCGCCTTAGTAGTCCGGTGAAGCTGTTAAGACCTTCCTGGGTCAATAGCGTAGACATTTCGAAAAAAAAAAGAAAAATTCAATAGCAGCCAGAAATACCACCCCATGGTGTCGTGTAAAATTAATTGAAAATTGTGTCATGGGTTGCGATAAATATCTTTGTTTTCGTAAAGTTATGTTTGGTTATTCGAGCTTTACCATGTAGTTTTTGTTTCAAATTTATAATTAATTTCAATTTTCATTTACACATAGATTTTTCTTAATGTTTATATAATTAAAGATCATGGCAAAGGACCAATAACTGAGTAGCCATGATGAAAACCTTTGATTATAGAAGTATACCCTTTGACAAAAAAAAAAATAATAAAATTAAAAAATAAAAATAAAGTTCAAACTTTAAAAAATCAATTAACTATGGTCGAATTTCGACCACTGGGCGCCCACTAGTATATTATTATTATACAAATATATATCGCGAAACGCGAGAGTGGACTTGAACTTTGTACATATGTAGATGATATGATTTTCGGTTGGCACCGACTTCCAATACATTTCTACGTAGCACACATATGCATAAGTTTTGTTTAATTTGGTGAATTTGATAGACTATTTATTTTCCGCTTTTTAGTGCCATACGGGTTTTTGATTGATATTCAAGTCGGTTAATTCTTTTTTTTTGAAAATTTACTTTAATTTCCATTTTTAGTGTACATAAATATATTCTACTAGAACATGTGGGTCACCTGATGGTAAGTGATCACCGCCACCCATGGACACCTGCGACATGAGAGGAAACACAAATGCGTTGCCGGCCCTTAAAAAAGCAGTAGGCTCGTTTCTTGAAAGTTTTATTACTTTGTCACGGATTTCATAATCAGAACCTAACCAAACTCTCATCAAACTACCCTCGAAGTATATCCTTTCCAATAAAAAATGAGTCATTGAAATCGGTTGGCGTGATATTGAGTTATTCGTCTATTTGTCGTGTTCATATTTAAGGCAAATTTATAACTTATATGGTTTTGCACTGGATGCCGTTGTCAGAACTGCACCAAATGACCAAATGGCAAAACCGAAAAAATGGGACCAAATGGGAAGTACCAGCTTTCAGATTTAAAAAAATCATCAAAATCGGTTCACCCAGTCAAAGTTATGAGGTAACAAATATTTAAAAAAAGACAGTCGAATTGAGAACCTCCTTCTTTTTTTAAAGTTGGATAAAAAGAAATAGTTATATGTAGCTTAGATACGGGTGGGTTGACAGACAGCCATCAAAAATAAAAATACTAAGATCAAGTTTGCTACGTAGCCAAGTTTTAACAATGTGCTGTCGAAGCGCTTAGGTATATCTACAGCTTTTTACTTAATATCATTGACTGCTGCGGAAAATATTTCACTAAGAGAATGTCAAACATGTGAAACTTGACTTTTAAATATTTAATTAGGAAGTATTTTGTCTCAATGATAACTCGGTAAAAAGTCAAAGGATCTTATTTTAACAATGATATTACGAATAAAATAAGTCTCTTAAAATAGATGAAATACTTAGTGTAACACTTAATACTATGTACTCACTTTTGAGTAAGCTTCGGCAAGGGATCCAAAATAAGATTTGGTAAGCTGTGCATCAGATTTAATATTTCGCTTTGAGGTTGGACGCGCAGAGTGTTACGACTACTTGAAGAACTCCTTATCGCAGGTCTATACGGCATAGGTTGTTGTACAACAACGACAGCCTGTTTGTGAAATAAATCTATTCTGAGTAATTTATGTAACTATGATCTTCACTCACTAAAGCCATTTTGAAATTTTTTGTTAGAAATAGCTTGACATAACGTTAATTCAAAATGTGAGTAGATTTAATCTGCTAAAGAACTGATAATTTATAGGGCATAGTAATTATTAAATAGATACACTGGCTGTCGCTAACTATATTAGTTTTGTAATTCCTATAGGATTTCTGGTGTAAATGATTGTAAAGAACCCAAGCTGAAAAACTCTGGGACAGGGCTTTTTGACGAGTATTTCACATAAGATATGGATTATTAAAGTTTTAAAATTACTTATTACTTAGAATCATTCGGATTTATTTATGTCATTTCTATAGTATACTATGTTTATTTAATCTTGTTTCAATTTGTGCAAATAAAACAAGGCAATAAAAGCAAAGGAGGGCATAAAAGGAAAACTACCTTAAAAGTTCTTTTACTTCAAAGGAATAATAATTCCATTACGACTGAGTAAACATAAGTCAAAAAAATTAGTAAAAAGGAATCTTCTACTCACCGGCACTGGTATACTAATCGGGTGATGTGCAGTAGTGTCCGTATCAGACTCGCTATCACTAGCAACGTTCACCGTTATAGATGTAGAGCCTAAAAAAAAGTCAATAATCTACTAATCAAAACCCACCGAGTTTATATTAGATACAAATTTGGTATTGTATAGTAACGCGATAAATTGTCAGCACTGAATCTGACGGTGTGAGCAAAATTCTGTTGGCAGCTGGGTATGTAATAGCTTAGTCTTAAGGCCATACGGCTGAGAGTGTCACTATTGTTGGTGTCACATCGAAATAAAGATGGTTGCGAACATCGCGAATTAACCGGGCACACTATATACTTATATAATCAGATAAACACGAAACATTTTAGTAGGATCTTCTTCTCTGCTTCTTTAACGATTCTCTTTAATGTTTCTTTACTTAATACCTATATATAATAACGTTAGTATTATCAATAATTAGAAATAATTACTTATTTCGTCACCATCGACGAATGAAATAATACCTTTATTTGTATATTTATCGTACATCGCGTTTTTAAAGCATATTATCTACTATAATATTTGTATAATTTATATGAAAGAACCTCAATAATATATAAGATAAAAGAGTTGAGAAAGTCATAACGATTGCCGACAGAAGTGAAAACTCAAAACAGTGAAATCCGGGGGCGGGTGCTGATCTTGGCTTGGGAGGTGGAGACCTCGAACCTGATATATCGATGGTCCGATAGGGTCTCCACCTCCTCATGCACCCTCCATCCCCGGACATGGCGTGCGACAGACGGGGTGGCAAACGAGACGTCTACCACAGACTCCCCGTTCTGTCGCACGCACGTGTGGACGTCCCCCTGGTTAAGGAGGGACAGCCCCACTTCGGCTGCCCACTCCTCAACGGCCACGCCCCTCAGGTCCGTGGCTGCCGCTCCCCAGGTCCTCGAGCCGAGAAACACCTCAAAATCCCACAGAGGCTTGTTAGGGGAGAAGTACACCTCTACAATGGCGTACTCTCCCCAGACGGCTGCCACGAACCCGGTACCCCTCTCTCTCACTGCTAGGGGCCAATCTCGGCTGGCCACGATCGTCACGGAACCAACCCGATCCTCAGCCCAGTGCGGCTGGGAGGGAACGTAGTATGGCTCCGCGGCGACCGCGAGCCCGATACCCTACTCCGCCACTGACTGCACGAACAAATCCTGTGCAGCGGCGGAGTGGTTGAGGTTCGCCTGGAGGAAATTGCTATTGGTGTGCACCATTACTGGTCCATAGCAACTTCTCCTGCCTAGCGGCGATCACCTTCGGACCTTTTCCCGTAACGGGAAGGTCCCTACCCTTGGTGGTGGGGGGCCTGCACATTCGGCTCCCCATTACGTGCCCTGCGGGCTTTCCCGCATCGGCGCAGATGGCGCAGCGGACCGCTTCCGCCTTACACTCAGCCACTCTGCTGGAGGAGGAAGGGCGCAGGGGGCGGGTGTGCCCCAAGCCCATGCACTTAAAGCAGCGCATGGGCCTCTTTTCCAGCAGTTACACGCGCACGACGCTCCACCCAACTAGGAGCCGGTCTCCACAAGCTCCCTGGCCGCCGCCGCGGGAAGCGTCATGTGCACCGCAGCCAGACCCCCCCAGTTCCTTCTTATCTCCCCCACCCTGAGGTTGGCCAGGTCGCAATTGGCCTTTGTCGCCACGACCATTATCACCTCGTCCCAGGACACCGAATCGTCAAAACCGACGATCCGGATGTCCACTTTCTTCGTCGGGCCGACGACCGTGGCGACTCCGGCCAGCGCCAACTCAAGCTTCCGGGCCAGTTCGGCGGCCTTTTTCTTACCCTGGCCCGGAAGCTCAATTTTCCGGGACCCCGTGTCCGTCGGCCTCACCCGCATATCACCAATGCCGATATCGGGCAAGGTCACGTGCTCCCGCGCCTTCACTAGCACCTCCCTATAACCAACCCCTTGCTGGCCGCGTCATCCTGCAAGGTTAGGATGACCGCAGCCGATTGGGTAGCGGGAGGTAGCTTCGGTCCCGCGGGCGGGGTCTTAGGGGCCGTGGTGGAGGCCTTTGGCACCGCAGCCTGGGTCCTGGAAGTCTTCTTTTTGCGGCCCACAACTGTGGACCACGCAGTGCCATCCGTCGCCACTGCAGTTACCACTGCCGGCACCAGCTAATCGGCCCAGTTGACGCCCAGAAGGGCTGCAACAGGGGCCGGAGGCGCCTTCGCGTTCATCTTCACCGCACTTGTCGCACCACCCTGCCTCTTGTCAGCCGCCAGAGACAGGCGAACATTTACCTCCAGGGGAAGGCGCCTCTCTACGATCTCCAGACGTGGCCTCAGCATGTTAGCGAGCAACGCCTGGGACTGTTCCAACCGGGAGATCACCCCGGTAAGGGCCTCCTCCCACTTACTGGGAGGCTCCAACACTGTTGGTGCCGGTATGGGGGGAGGGAGCGGAGGCATCACCTTTTTGGCGTTAGCCTCCTGTCGCCACGCCAATACTTCCGCACTCAGATCAGCGACCTCTCGGCGAAGGTTCTCCGCCTCTCTCTGGAGCTTCCTCCCCCTCCGTACACTCCACGAGAGATTCCACGACCTCCTGCACAGCCCTGGCGGCGGCTTTTAGAGCCTTAATTTAATACAAGGGCCCGACAAGTTCTTGGAGTTCTTGACCGTCTCATAAATGCAGGATATGTTCGAGCCTGCGAGAGCCTTCAGTCGTTGGGCGTCCAAGAAGTCTACGTCTATAGGCTCCAACGCTAAATCGGAGCTGGGCAGGGCAGAGCTGGCCCTCGAATTGGCCGCCGAGGCAGCCACAGAACCAGCGACAGAGCCAGAAGCATACCCTGCGCTCACACCACCAGCCAGGGCCCGGTCAAACGACCCGTCAGCCTCGCCCATAGCGCCCCGACCACTCCCACGCATCCGCGCAGTACCCCTCTGGTACGTGTTCACCTTCGAAACCGCCGCCGCTTCCACCTCCGTGTCAGAGTCTTGAATCTTCCCGGTACCGCTAACACGTCGGGCCCGGGTAGATCTCGTCACCCTCTGTGCACTCATGGTTGCCGGTGACCAGGGGGTCACTCAGCAACCAAGAGGCAAAGAGATCGAAGTCCAAATAACGTGCCAAGTCACAGGTAAAACAGAAACAACCGAAAAACAAAGCTAAGTCAGAAGTAAAGAGAGATCCACGTCAAAATAAAAAAACAAGTCAAGTCGAATGCAAAACTAGTTCAGTCTATAAATACGCCAAGGTCAGTGAAAGAATTCAAAACACAGACAAGAAAATCCATAAACCTCGCAAGTCTAACCAAAAACAAAAACAGACTACAACGCAGGTAAGCTAACTTATTCATTAGTATACCTACCCTACCGCGATGAATTCTAACGACACGGAGCGAGCGCAAACACGTGCGTCTCGCTAGAATACCGCGCGGACACTCTACACAGTTAGGGACACGTTAAAAGTATCGATACTTTGTGGTATCGAGTACATTTCCTTTCGATACCGATACTTTTGTACTTGATACCTTGTATTCAATACTTTTACCAAGGAGTACTTTTTGTCAGATATCGTATCGAAAGAATTACAGAAAAATTTTAAACTAGATCTTACGGTTCATATTTATGACAACGCCATCTAGTTCAATCGTACTGAACTTTCTAAAACATTGAGCTCAACTTCAGTTCATAAGTGTTGAGTTCCTATCCCTTCTTTCATTCACTTCACTAGTTCGTCGTTCTAATAATAATAGTGGGCGCCCAGTGGTTGACATTCGACCATAGTTAATTAATTTTTTAAAGTTTTAACTTTATTAGAGTTCTTTTGTCGAAGGGTACACTTCTATAATCAAAGGTTTTCATCATGGCTACTCAGTTATTTGCCATTTGCCGTGATCTTTATTATATAATCATTTTAAAAAAATCTGTGTGTAAATGAAAATGAAAATTAATTATAAGTTTGAAACAAAAACCACGTGGTAAAGCTCTTAAATTTAAAGCAAACATAACTTTACGAAAATAAAGAAATTTGTCGCAACCCATGTCACAATTTTCAATTAATTTTACACGACACTATGGGGTGGTATTCCTGGGTGATATGATGCACAATACAATCAAATGGTGAATCCAAGACAAAGACGTTTTTAATATTATCATTAGCTTTTGAAAATAAATAATTTTTTGTTGATACATGAGGTAGAATTGCAACATTGTAACCGCGGTGGTCTAGGTCATAGATTACTTTTATGAACCAAATTCTTATTTTGATTATACAGAGTATTATTTGGCTTACTTTTTTTAATTAATTCATCATTTGAAGTGAGTTCACCATGAAAAATAATAAAAATTACAATAATAGTTATATTTTATAATATCATTGTTGAATGTAGGATAAAAATGGTAATTAAAACGTAAGAGTTAAAAAAATATATAGTCGAGCATAGCAACCTCCTTCATAACCTTTTTTAAATTCGAAATTATTGACGGCTGTCAAAATGTCTTTTTTATTTACATGTGTGTATAAGTTGTGTAAAATTCAAGTAGTAGTGTGAGTAGTGCATATTTTAATTAATTTAATGTACTTCTAATGTATTTTATATAAAATAAACAGCTTTCTGCACTTCTCCGCCATATAAACTTTAACTATGCCAAATTTCAAGTCCACCCGTTGACGGGAAATAGGTTAAAAAGAGGTACAAAAATTTTGGTTCACGTATTAATATATAGATATGATTGAATATTTAAGTTTTTAAAAAAACATTATTTTCTAAAGCGGCAAGTCACGTATCGAAAATCCGAAACCACTAATCACCAATACGGCTCGATAAACTTACATTTTTGAGCGATTGTCCGGAGGAGGAATGGGAACAGTGTAATAGAATGTTTCATTTTTTAAAATAATATTTTTAAATAGTCATTTACTAAAGTACTTATTGAGTGACATTGACGTCCGAACGTATGAGTATTAGGCCCTATAAAAAGTACTCGATACTTTCATAAGTAAGATACTTTTATTCGATACTACTCATGAGTACATTATCGATACTTTCTACTTTTTACCATGTCATTAATTAGGCCCCACAAAAAGTACTCGATACTTTGAAGTATCGATACTTTTTTTCGATACTTTTATGAGTACGATACTTTTTTTCGATACTACTCATGAGTATAGTATCGATACTTTTTATTCGATACCATGTCCCTATACTATGCGTCGCTAACCTGACTCAAGCTGTGCAAGCGCCAATACGTTCAGCGACGTTAAGTTGCATGTCATGGTACGAAATTAAAAGTTTCTAAGAAACTACTGCTCAACACGCCAAAAAATCATCTATGGTCGAATTTCGATTACTGGGAGACCACTAGATACTACTTTCCAGCTTAAATCAAAAGAGACATTTTATTTTTATACAGTGAATAATACTTACTGTCATCAGGTTTAAGTGTAGCAACGTGGTGTTCAACAGAGACTTCAGGTTTGCATAAGCCACTTGGTCCAGGTTGCGGTTCATCACGCAATGTTTGGCTGTGTTTGGGATTAATAATAGTCTTTAAAATGGTGTAAAATAGCATTTACTAAAATTTACTTTTACTTTACTAAAATTAGAGACTAATTCTCTTAAATAAGCTAATGATTTACAGTAATATAAATAAAATAAAATACTTTTCCTTGACGATGCTTAGCTTAATTTTATTATGACTCTAGTAAAATATGTTTACAATTGATTCTAAAGCGCATGTTTAATTATGTTCTGTTAAATGTTATTCAAAATTATGTTTTAGTAATATCAAGATTATTAAATAAGCCTGAAGAATAAATTTTGAATCGTACAAACTCTAGGTTTACCGTATAGATTGTTCATAGGTGGACAGTCTTGATTTTCTGGAACTTTCGCCAGTAGACTCGCGTTTCATGATATGACGCGTTTTGGACCTACTTCGGTGGCGCACGTTTTGCAAGCGTTCCCCTTATGAAGAACAAAGGTTTTATATAAAAACTGAAGTTGTAAATTATTTACTGCTATAGGTTGTAAGTAAATTATTGATTATATTTATCTTTATATGTAACAAAGTGCTTTAAGATGTGTAAACAAATCAAAATATTCCTTAAGTTCCGGTGAAAAATTAATGTAATGTAATTAAAATAAACGTCTCTAAAATTTATTAGAGAAGCTTATTAAATTTACTTATATATTATTCAATTTTCAATTACTCTATTACCTAAATAAAATAGGTATTGTTTTAGTTTGTTTCTAGATATCCGAGTATTTATCGTAATTGTTAGCCTACCTTCGGCGGAATCAGTCGGTCCAGAGGGCACCGAAATTTCGTAATCGGCAGAAGTTCCCATGGAACGAAAAATCATAACGGCTACGCGTTGCCGAGCTTCGCGTTCAGTAATTATGTCTTCGGGATTTTGCTTAATTCCCTGCAAGTATAAAATATTTAAAGTTCTACTTAAGATGAAAAAGATACAGCACATTGTTTCTATTGTAACACGTTGAAGTGATTGTACTCTACCTTTTGGGAAGTGCAGTGCAGAATAAATGAACAATAACCAAGAGATCCAAGATCTATTTGTCACTGATATGAACTCATAGAATATGCATTATTATCATTATATTAAAAAAATCTTGTGGGTTGCGTGTATGGCGAGCTTTTACAAACGAGCAAGAGGGAATAAATAAATTCAGAAAGGATGCTTACAAAATTCCTTACATTCAAACTTGTCTTATTTCATCTAGATTCTTTCTTCGATACATTGTCAATGTTCTCAATACTACTAATTTTTTTCTAAAGTTTAACAACACTAATCAAGGTAAAATTCGTATCCTATAAGCATCGAGCGCTTTATCTCAGTAGTATAGTTATGAGATGCAAGGATCAAATCCGTAAAGCCACGATACAATAAAGAATCGATGTAGCTAAACCATTACAAAAAACAAGAAAATGTACAACAATGTATGTAATGTAATGTACAACAGATCACAATACTGTTATGTAAGTTTAGTTATAAAAGTAATTTATTAGAAACTATTTCAATTTACAAATTGTTTCCACTTAATAAACCTTATGATACATTTCTAATTCAATATGAAAGAGGACGGCACTTAATGTGACTCTACTCATTATTGTTTGTAATATAGATATCCACGTGGATAGCCACGTCATTTAGAATTCTTTGTAGTAGTATAGTAGAATTCTTTGGTATTCATATGTGTACAATATTCTTAATGCAACTTTCTTATCAATGAGATACTACTAAATGTGATAAAGCCTAACATTATAATTTTTGATTTAGAGCACGAATATATTTTCGTAACATTTATTATCCAAACAAATCTATGTTGAAGAGCGAGTTTATATCATCGTTGATTGTTGATAGTTTGTCTATAAAGATAAATTCTAACTATTTTATTTATTACTTTGATCGGTACGATTAATTTTTCTCGAAATATTGTAATACAAGCCGTTTATATTGTAAAATACACAAGACAGATCACGAATATGAGACAAATAATTGTCTGACGGCTCTTGTTCGGATTCATTAGTTAATTGGATTAATCTATTTCAAAAGTTGTGTAACCGATCTTTTGGTTATAATATTTTTACCAATTGATAATGTTTTAGGATTTTCAAAATATTCACTCGTATTTAAATGATTTAAAGTAAAATAACTAGTCGAAAATATTTTTTATTGCTTATTATATATTGTAACTCATGCAGAGCCGTGGCGGTCACATTTGTGGAGTTGTGGTTGTAAACGCTAATCTTATAGCTCTACCTACTAACTTATAACAAATAATCTAATCTCGCCTAGGAGGCTTACCGTTTTGACGGCAGTTGAACTGTTTTCAGCTGATGGGTCCATTTCTAACTCAGTAAAATCCCGTAATGTACTGTTTGCATAAATAAGAGTAAGTTCATGTGTAAGTCTCGCTTCTCTAAACTTTTGCTCCCAAACCTGAAAATATTCAAAATTTATGAAACCATAAATGAACCCAATTAAAGTATAAGAAAATATGATTGATTATACGTTGAGCCATGAAGATCTACTCACATAACTGCAAACTTTCTATAATAAAAATAACAGTACGATGGTAAATCTGATTCAAAAGCTTAGAGAAACAGTAATTTATAATTTTAGATAATTACCTTAATAGAGTCCGAAGATTCTTTCGATATCTCACTGATGGCAAAAGCAGAGGTTGATGAACCGATATCATCCAAAACTACGAATACAAGCGGCGAAACCTCGCTACCTCGTGCTTTTGGAACCATTACAATTTTGTTCAACATGTATTTAGGCCTAGAATATTATTGTAATTAGTGCTAAAATATCATAACTAAAAACATTGTTTTTAGTTTTTAAATTCGCATAGCAATCACCAGCAAAAACAGTATCCATATACATTAAATATTGTGAAAACATCTTTATCTGAAGTTTTAGGTAACTATTGGCCAATAGTAAATCATTGCAAATATATTGTTATTGAAGGTAATTTATTTGAAATAAATTTTTATCTAGTGTTAAATTTTAATCTGTGTAGAGCAACATCCGAACACTATACATATAAATTAATAATACACACATGTAATACATAATATTCATAAAGTGATTGCTATAAAAATGTTATCGTTATAACTTTACCTTATCAATTTATACTGATACTGACTCCCTTTAGAATTTTTCTTGCATATAAGTAGCATATCAGTGAGAAGAAAGGCCCTTACTTCAATCTGAAAATAAATAAAAATAACCGGTGAATACAGGTTATAAAATTTTCAGTCACAGACCTAAATAATTATTACTGTCATTCGCATATTTTCTGACATTCGCATATGATATCGACATGACATTTTATCGCTTGGTTTATTACGATACTCCCATAAATGTGCGGCGAAGCTTCAGCTATGTCTCGCTAAAAACTAACCTCAAAATTAATCCTAATAGAGGCGTAGAAGAATTTTCACACACCTTCATTCCAATAATTAGTGATCACTAGTATTCTCAAATTCATTTGATATGTGTAAAAACCCCAGTCTTAGTGATTGTGCTGCGTGTATTGTTATTATGTAGCAAATGTTCATAACGTAATACGAATATATATTCGCAAACTCGCATTAATGCGACTATAGACAAAACTTCGTGGCGATTCACGCAGGTATGGGAGTGGCATAAGAGTACCTTAATATAATTTAATGTAAATTCTCTATCTACGCGGCATTGCCAGAATTTATAAGCACTACTCACAGAAGTTGTCATTAATTTAAGAAGAATAATTGAAATAAAATTAACTATTACTACTCTTTCACAATAAAATAGCAATTATAAAGTGTTTCATAATTTAAAAGTTAATCAGCTTCTAATGCCACGTAAGAACAATATGGTCATTATACACTTAGGTAGAATATTTTCAGTAATTATTTAATATAATTCATGTCTATTTAAAATATCCTATTCAAAGGTTAACACAGTCAAGTTCGTTAAATATAATAATTCTTGCCTCCTTGGCACTATCTCTGAAACGCAAATCTCCTTCATGGATCAAACTTCTGCTAATATTTGGATTGCAGTTAAGCATTGGCGCTTTTAGATTTAGGTTAGAGTACATTCGGAACGCTCGATCCAACTCTTCATCTTTGAAATCCTGTAACGAATAAAAAATAACAACAATATTAATTTATACATGTATACTAATATTATAAAGAGGTAAAGTTTGTGAGTTTGTGACGTTGTGATGTTGTAGGGGGTAATCTCAGGGACTACTGGTCCGATTTGAATAATACTTTCAGTGTTATATAAATAATTCACCGAGAATGGTTATAGGCTATATATCATCACACTAAGACCAATAGGAGCGGAGCATAGATGAAAAATGTTTCCAAATCGGGATGTTTTTCCTTTTGAGAACTGCTGTGTGTTAGTGTTAGTGTATCTATTCCACGCGAATGAAGTCGCGGGGAGAGGCTAGTTATTCATAAAGTTCTATTTTTATAATGTTCTTCTACTAACTGTATATTATTATCATTGTAGATCGTAACTGAATCAAAAATATTAGTAAAAGCATAAAAAAATATACTTTCAAGGACAATACTTACCACTTCATAACACTCTATTGAATTGTCAAGAGCATCGATTTTATCCAATTCTTCACGTTGACGTATCATACGATTAATATCAGAAACATACGTTTTTGTATGATGATCCTGGAAAATTTTAAAACATATAATGAGATCAGGTTCTAAAAGGTTTTTTATACCAAAAAGCAAACAGTCCATCTAATGTTATTTGGTTACCGTTACCTATGGACAACGGTAATACCAGGGGCATTGCTCTTTTGTTGTCAACCTTATTGAGCGTGTTTCTGTCCTTTTTTAAAGAACCCTATGTTATAACCCTGTGGAAACCCCATACCAAGCAACCTATTCCACAGCGCTAGGGTGCGCATAATGAAGCTCCTAGAGAACCTGACAGTTGTCGCCATTCTACTGGACGTTAGGGAATGTGGTTAAGCAACCAGCCAGCGGCGAGTTGTGCGACTTTGGAACAACGATGAGGGCAGAAAGTTCTTCAGAACACTCTGCGTTGTACATAAGGTAAAACATACATACATTCAAGGTAATATTTCTTGTAATTGTTGTAATAGTGGAATTTTTAAATGCGGAAATTTGATTTGCCTTCGATCATATCTAAATATGTAATGTACATTTTTGTTTAGCTGTAAGTTTTCCTAAGAGCTTAAAATAAAATAATATATATAAAAATCTAATTTGGAGTAACTAATTAAATAAATATTACCATTGAGATCAAATGTGCTCGTTCGGGCTCAGTGTCTGTATTGTCAATCAAACGGCGAAGCAGTAAACTATATTTTGTGAGACGTTGCATGGGTTTCACTAATATATCAGAGAACTGTAATCTGAAATAACTCGACCTTATATAAAGATGTTAAATTAGTATCATGAATGGAAAACAATTATATAATTAATTATTTCACCGGAGGGACTGAATTATAAAAAGCAATATTTACAAATTTACAAATTATTGATGCTGATGAGTTCATTCAATTAGCTTATTAGCAATTATATAAGCAATTAGCTTATTAGCAATTATATAAGCAATTAGCTTATTAGCAATTATATAAGCAATTAGCTTATTTCAATTAGCTTAAAAAGATAGATTACAACTCGAATTGTTTCTTTAAATTTGATTAACATTTTTAAATACTTGCCTGTTGCATGATTTATGCGTATGGCACCAAGATAAGTAAATCATGAATTCAGAGTCATTAGATAAATAGCGCAGATACGCCAATGCGTTTGGCTGCTCGGAAACATATTTCTCATATGGTTGAAATATTTCACGAAAACGGTAAAATCCCGCACCCATAGATTCAGTGTTAAATCTAGAAAAAATATATACATATATATATTTTTTTATGTCATAGGAGGCAAACGAATAGATGGATCACCTGCAACACCAGGGGAGTCGCAAGTGCGTTGCCAGCCTGTGTTTGGGAGGATGGGGGGGGGGGGCAGAAAGGGAAGGAGGAAGGAGAACGGGAAGGGGATGGTAGGTGGGTCTCAGGCTCTCTCACTGACCGAACGAAACGCAACAATGCAAGCACTGTTACTTCACGTCGGTTTTCTGTCAGAGGGTGGTGCTTCCCCGGACGAGCCGCCTAGGGATGTGAGTTTAATGAAAAAAATCGATTAATTAGGAATCGATTTTTCTTTTTTTAAATAATAATCGATTTGTTAAAAATCGATTTTATTGAAAATAAATAATCGATTTTTTCAAAAATCGATTTTTATAATATTTCAAAATAGACATGCTTTTCATATTCCTATAATAAACCTAAAGATTTAAAATAACAATTTATCAGATTAAGAATCACATAAAATTATACGTATCAAAAATAACCAGTTCAAAACAAAATAAAAGTGAATGTTCCTTTAAACTTTCAAGGTAAAGAATATAGAAACTAAATACCATAGAAATTTTCAGTACTATTAAACATTATATCGTAATAAAAATGAAATGATAAACATCCTAACAAAATGACAACATTATTAATTCTAACTGTAAAATTCAAAACAATGAAGTTCTCTTTTAATTTTTCATATTAATCATAGTGTGACTGAGAAAATTAAAATTGAAGAATTTTTTTTATTGAATAATTTCAATAATAATTTATAGTTTTGTAAACTTATCGATGTCGAGTTTACCATAAGACATTTTTAGTAAACATGTTGTACTCGCATGACAGACCTTTTTAGTTTTATTGAAAGTTTTAATTTTACAGAGAACGGTATTTGGCTGTCATAAGAACCACAACAATCATTATAAGATATAGTAATTCATGTTACTTGTAAGGCAGTGGGATGTTTTCATTCTATGTTCTTTTTAAATTTGTAGTTTCACTACAAAATTTTTCATTCTATCGAGCAGGACATGCATATTACTGTGGTATTATTCTTTTTCGTTATAAAATACTTTCTCCAGCCGCTTTTAGGTGTTTTGCGGCTAGAAAACATTTTAAATTTTTACACACATATTATCTCACTATGCTCACTCTTCAATTGTAAATAATAATGAACTTATTTTGAGTTTTTTTCATCCCTCGCATAGATGTTTATAAAAATCGATTAATATGAAAATAAACATCGACAATAAAAAATCGATTATAATAAAATAAAAATCGATTTAATTAAAAATCGATTATTTTTTAACATCCCTAGAGCCGACCCATTAGTGCTGAAAACAATAATAGCTTGAGTTTGACTCTACCACTACTAATTTCATCTTCATTACACATGTCTACGCATTAGATTCAAATTGTATATAGTAAACAAGTTATGAAACTCAGATTTTCAAGTTAGTTAATATATTAAAACAAGAAGTAATGACTTGTCGTAGAAATATGTTAAATATTCCTAATGACCTTAGTTGATATAAATTATTCAACGCTTGAACTTGAAATTCAAATTAAAATATAGATAGTATATAGATAACTGAAATTATTATATTCACTTACGGTCTTCTTTTTTGTAAAGATTCTATGAGCATTGGGTATATTGATAATTCCCAGAAACGCAAATTAGCGTTGAGTATATCAGGTATATTGAGGAACAATCGTTCTGTGTTCAATATCAAGAGTTTCCCGTCATCTTGGAGAGCGTGGGCGGCAGCAATGAACACCTAAGAAGAAGTATTGTAACTATTCAGTTGTATTTCTTTAATTTTCATTTTGTTATATTCTATGGGTTTTAGCGTTTGGGCACAATGTCGCCTGTTGCTGTTTTATCTCGAACTGATTACGCTATTGACCTAACAAGGCCTTAACAGCTTCACCGGACTACTAAGACGAGCGCTTAAGGCACTTAGCCGATTTTATTTTGATAACTACCTCAAAGGTGCACAGCACACCTCGACTTGGGCTGTTGCTTAGTTCATGGATATCGCGGCCTTACTGAGCTAAACTAGGCTAAGTTACACATTTATACTTGAGTGATTGCAATATATATGTGTACCAATCAAACATACCTCAATAACTCCTATATGTATTTCGTATCGAATAATTTTGTAAACTATACCAGTTCGACAAGGGAAAAAAATAAAACCCTTCCACTTTCATGTGTAAGCATGTGTACATGCACGTGTGTGGATGTGATATCTGTAATGTAGTGTGTAAGATTTTGAGTCCCTCCATCGCGGGAGTAGCATAATTAAGAGCGACAAGCAGAGGAAACGGACCTAGGTTTAAGCCGCTGCCGAGGGGGGCTATTTTGATGTGCGGTAGCTAAATTTATCCCCAGACCACGGCGGCGTGGGCGTGAATACGCTCTGTTTGGAGAGACAGGTTGGTACTTATAAATCGCTGCCGTTATTTTATCAGGAGGATCGGTAAATATATTTCGCGGATGTCTTTTGTAGCGTGCATCGTTCGGTACGGTTTCGTATTTCGCGGCGGATACCATTAACTGACTAGGATGATTCGCAGCTTTTTCAAAGTATCTAACGTTGAATGACTTTACGTACGCTCGGATAGAGGGCATCTCTAGGTTTCTGTGGAAAACATCATTCCGGATGTACCGCGAAGCAGCGGTCGGTTTTCGAATAAAGCGGACGATACTAAATAATGACGATTTGGTCTAAGAAGCTAAACACGTCATACCTAAAATGAGTGACTGGTTCTTAAGTACACCTACCGACACATATCAACAGATGCTTATCACTACCACTCTCATAAATTTCAAATAAACATTTACAGTAAATCCCCATTTATAATTTTCAAACATATATTCTTATTTTCATTTAACAAAGTATTAAAGTCGTGGTGGCCTAGTGGTTTGTCCAATGAAATATTATTTCGATGTCCGCAGATTCGAACCCCGGCATGTACCAACGAATATTTCAGAATTCGCGTACATTCACTAATTTAAATTGGTAACACTATCGGCTGACGGTGAAGGAAAACACCGTGAGGAAACCTAAACCTGAGAGATGTTCTTGTAGTACCTACTACTGTATGTGGGAAAACATAGAACTGTGATTTCTCAGAGTTGGAAATCCCCAATACGTCGTGGGTTGGTGTGGTGATTACAGTAATTTATATTTTAATTCATTTAATATGCTTGTAATGCATTTTAAATATAAAAAAATAGCCGTGTGCAGTTTTCCTCCATGTAAAACTTTAATTATGCTAAATGTCAAGTTCATCCGTTCGAACTATTCGCTTTAAAAGGGGTACCAAGTTTTGGCTTCACATGTTAATACATAGGATTTGATATTCTTCTGACGGCGCGATGTAATCTAAGTACAAAAATTTAACAGTGCTATATTGAATCAAAGAGGCGAGCAGCAAGAACTCCATTACATAACTTTAATTAAGGTGATATGTGTCATTTCAAATGGCATTCTAACTACTAAATTTTGATTATATTACGGTTATGGAACTATTTACAGGTTTGATAAAAGAAAATTATTCCGGAAAACTATGTTTAAGTGGTTTATAGTAGAGATTGTCAACATCCTTGCTTTTCTCCACCAATATTGTTCGTCAGCTCAGGCAATTGTGTATTTTTTTTAAATTTTGCACCATGTCTGGAAAATACGCTGGTTAAGTTATTTTTTCGAATTTGTGAAGCAATATAACTTTGTCGATAATGCAATGAGTTCGTAAGAGGTGTCAATTTTTTCCGTTTGTAACGTATAGCTTTGTCTTATTTTTATCTTGTTACAAAAGCGCTCATATAGTAGTCGCCAATGGAATTGTCATTATATTTACAAATTACATTAGGAAGGTTTTTGAAAGATATATCAATCAATAAATGCACCCAAATATCTTTTATACGTGATTTAAAAGGATTTGTATTCTGATTCACAACATATGTTCGTTAGATAGTGAAAGTTGTTAAGTTTTAATTATAGAGGACAACTACCACCCCTAACATTAATCGTTTGAGGGCGCATTTCAAATCCTGTCAAATATTTCGTAATTTCGAAGAGAAGCATGGACTCTATTACCAGAGAAAATTAATCTCCGTCGAATCCCGATACAGAAATCATAACTTGAACTTAAAATGCCTGATTGTTTTTGTTTCTGTTTGTTACTAAGACTTCTTTCCAATTTGTTAAATTATCTATGAAATATGATCCGATTGTTACTATATTTGCTGAAGTATTGTATAGTATTGTTAGACTGAGGAAATAAGATTTTTTTAACTTCAATTTTGTAGAAACTGGAACGTGCGAAATATTTTTGTAATACCATCGTATTTGAGTAAGTACATAATAGTAACTATCCATTTCTTGGAGCTTGATATCGCCAACACGTCGTGGGCTAGCGTTGCATGTATCATCCTTCGTAAAGAGATCAATGGCCGTATGGTATGTCTCTTACAGGCTGATGTGATGATGCAAAAACTTTATGCATGTTTAATTCGTTCTAAATGAATTCTAAAAATATAATCTATATTTCCACTATACGTCACATAAATAATCCGAAATAACTGGTAATATCTGAAAGTACTTTCAGACTTTTTTGGTACCTGGCATTACTATAATATACAGTAGAATGTAACAAACGAATAGTTAAAGTTATTTTCGAATTTATAATATATACTATTGATGACTTAGTCGTTTTGCGATTCATTAAATTATAATACATTATTTGTGAAATATTTAACTTACAACGTTCAAACAAGTTTATTGAAATATAACGTAATACCAGATAATAAAGGTTAAAATACTTACTTCCACAATAGAGAGGAGCTGACGTATGTAATATGCTTCCGTGAATACGAGTTCTCTTATTACAGCCTGGCGCTCCTCTTCATTTGGAGTTAGTACTATAATCAAACAATGTAACGTATTCAATTATGTATCATAAAATCACAATATAATTTTATCAATACCGGTCTGCAAATGACTCTTCATAGGATACAAGTATCATCTACAAAAGAATACACGCTACATATTTAAGTCTTTGAAACATCGGCAAATACATTGTTACATTTTGCTACAAGATGGTAGAAATGGATAAGTTTAATGGATATTTTCGGTGTGTGAATTTCTTCAGATTATTTGCCGTAATATACTAAAAAAATTCGTTACAGTAAAGGTTCGTAAACTTCTCAAGTTATGGACCTTCAAAGTATCTCTTACATCTTATAGAACCCTTCATTCAATTATAACAGACAATGCAACTAGAAATAAATCATTCACTCATAACGATAAATTAAACTAATTGGAAGAATCCTAAGTCGTAAGAAAGTCACCGATTTCTGGTCTAACTAACAATGACCATTAATAGACATTGATATAGTTATAAACAATTAGACTCTGCCCGCGACTTCGTTCGCGTGGAATAGATACACTAACACGCAGCAATTCTCGAAAGGAAAAAACATCCTGATTTTGAAACACTTTTCATCTGTGCTCCGCTCTTATTGATCTTAGCAGGATGATATATAGTCTATAACCATCCTTGTTAAATGAGGTATATAAAACTGAAAGAATTTTTCAAATGAGACCAGTAATTCCTGAGATTACCCCCTACAACGTCACAACATCACAACGTCACAAACTCACAAACTTTACCTCTTTATAATATTAGTATAGATAAGTTGGTAGTCAGGACAGAGATTGGAACCTACATCTTAAAGTTTAATTGGCGGTGAAGATTAATTTTAATACACTGCATTTCTAATATTAATACACCAAAACAACATTCTTACAGTTATTACTAGCACTAACCATACTCCAGCTAAATATGACTTTGCTTTTCTATTTTTAATTAAAACAGAATGCATAATTGCTGGGTACTATTTTTTGAGCCTCGCTCCGCTTTACAGTGCGGATACAATTTTCCGCTTATCCGAGTTTCAAAATTGACTACTCCAGTAGTGACCGGGTAGTCAGATCCAATTGTAAAGGGATTAACCAGCAGGGGATATTGTTGACTGACCAGAATATGCCGGGCGTGTGTTCGTAAATGATAAAATATTAATAGTATGCTAGAATAGGTCCCATTATAATAATACTATTGTTTCGCATTTATTAGATTTATTACTATTATAGTTCAATTTCTCATTATTATACCTTGTTGATATAGGAGTAGGTACAATACGTATATAGTCAATATTTTTGCTCGCTTTAAATATAGCGGTAACTTCGGGCTTACGCATTGATTTATCCTTACTGATTGTGCCTGTATTGATTCTTATTCCTTTGCGATGTTATCCATATGAGTATTCATATCTAAATTTGTGTTCCGCATAGTTACATTCTGAACGGTCAAAAAGTTTGGCGCGGATTGTAGTTTGTCTTTATTTCTACAAATAGGTATTGAGAATTATTTTTACTTCATTGATGATTCTTGCCTTGATAACTAGTTACTTGTTCATTGTGAATATTGTAATTATTCATATGGTAATGTAAAATTGCAATTGCAACTAGACCGTGTATGATATAAAACAGGAGTTAAATAAAATAACTGTACTATTTTTTTTTCGATCTTAATAAGACTATTTGGCATAATAATTTCATCAGGTATGATGGCTAGCGTAAAAAGAAGTCAGCCCAAAACAGTAGACCCTAGGTTGTTAAATGTAATTCCAACAATTTAACTCTTCCAAACCCAAAAGACTATGGTTTATAGAGAGTCGTCAAGATAACACAAATTTATAAATACTAGGGCAAAGAATATTAAATACTGCGTGATCTGAAAACGCTATGAAACATATATACGTAACGTATAAACGTATACTCTTACTACTCATTGCTACTCAATTGGCTACGACTGACGAGTCCCGTAGTGCTCCACTATAGTCATTTCCTCTTTTGTTACTCAGTGTGGTTTGAGATCGGCTAAAAACCCAATGTAATTTAAAAAAATATATAAAATGTTATTCTTGAAATTTTATAAGGTTAAAATATCATTTGACTTGAAATCAGTCTTTGGTAATCAAACAGGTAAATTACAGTGCTCTTTATATGTAATATGTTATTGTAAACCAGATTAGCCCCCCCCCCCCCTCGGCAGCGGCTCTAGCTTAGGTCCGTTCCCTCGGCGTGGAGCCCTTGAGTGTGCTGCTCGCGCGATACAGTGACACAAAATCTTACATCACTGCAACAACAGTACACATATGACCCCCACGCACGTGCACGCATACACGCTTACACATGAAAGTGGAAGAGTTTTGTTTATTTCCCTTATCGAACTCAGATGGTTTGGAAAATTATCCGATCCGAAATATATATAAGAGTTGTTGAGGTATGTATGCTTGGTACACATATATGCTCCAACAACTCATATATATATGAATAGTTAGATTAGGTCAGCTCAGATAGGTCACGAATTGCACGTGTCCGGCAGCAGCCCAAGCCGGGGGGTGCCGTGCACCCCTGAGCTAGTTGCCGAAACAAAAACGGCTGAGTACCGCAAGCGCTCGCCTTAGCAGTCCGATGAAGCTGTTAAGACCTTGCTGGTTCAATAGCGAAGTCAATTCGAAAAAAAATGTGTTATTGTAAGTATAAGTAACAGATATTTTTTTGAAATACTACTACTACACTGCTGTATGTTTCAAAACGAGTCAACAAATTAGATTGTATAGTACTTGAATCGTCAAGTAGGTAATATTAAATAATAAATGTCGTTACGCGTTAGAAGAGGTTAGACGTTGATGTTAGTTTCATACATTCATACTTTATTGTCGACCCATTAATATTTGTTACATCGTAAAACAATCGTAATTGATATTAACGACTAAAAAATAACACTAAAATACGAATGTTTTCTATACGTCACAATTTACGAATGAACCAAATTATTCTATCTTGCTTAAAATAGGAAATCACTAAGAATTGTGTTCGAGTCTTAAATAAAAATAAAGACAGCTATTAAACCTTATAGTGAAGTCCAACGATTTTCTTATTTCTTTTAGAAACAGTTATAATATAAATTGTTGGATTATATTGAGTTATAATTGATTATGCAAAATAATACTTTGTTAATTTTTATTCATAATTATCTACCAAAAACTTAGTTACAGCCATATCAATGATACACGTCCCCGAAGTTACAAAGACATCGCTGATACGTTATATGTGTTATCAAAAACTAGTAAAATTATACCCAAAAGTTTCAATTTTTGCTAATGAGTCACTCGCCATAAATGATTAATGATAACGACAAATTCTTAAGTTTTAGGTCACTCCTAAGAGAAAGCATAGTATAATTTACATTTCAATAGTAAGAACATGATCTCCTCTTCTCCCTTCCCAATAAGTACGGTATACCATTAAAATTAGTTAAGTCACTGGTTAGAAGAATTATGATAGTAATAAATAAAATACTGACAGTGGATATCACTTTTTAGAATATATATCTTGGAATTGTAACTACATAACTACCTATTCAATGCTATATAACGGCAGCTATTTCTTTCCCATTATTTGTAGTAGTCTTTGTGCTCAAATATCAACACGTACAACGCCAACTAGTAGCAAATCATAGTAAATCAGATGACAAAGCTATCTCCACGAATCAATACTTATCTATGAACTAGAATAAAAACTGTTACCTACTTCCTATTTAATATTATAAGTAAAATACTTATAATATCATTGGTTCGAATGGTATTCGATTTTAATGAGGTACATTAAGATTTATCTGTATATGCTATATATATACGAATATATAAATAGCCAAAAAAAAAACAGTTAAGTACATCTTCCTCGTGTGTTTCGCAATAAGTTTTTTTTTTCTTATCAGACATTGATGAGCTTTAGTGTTATTATTCTCTAACAATATTGTATTTATGTTATTTCAAAACTTGTAGTAAACAAAATTCAAATATCTGCCATACTACATCTATTGATGTCACCCGAGAACATGTGCATCGACGTGGAATATTCAAATATATAAAATTCCGAATATCCGTTATTTAAAATTTTAAATTCCATCTGACATGTAATTTACAACTAAAATACTCGTAGTGCAGCGCTAATTAGTATTAACAGATTGAAGATGAAGTTTCAAACAGGTAAGATTCGCAATCACAGTAGTTGTCGCCGAAGTTATTTTACAGAAAGCTTACTTAATTTGTAGTTACGACGTCAGAAAGTCAAAGGTAAACTTTGCTTGCAGTTTCCTCGAATAGCTTTCTAGGAAGCGTACGGTAATAATTATAAGTTCGGAATCTTTATTAGTGTACAAGATTGAATGTATCAATAAATTTGAAACGTATCATGTAACATAGCTTTATAGAACATTAATTAATAAACGTTTTCAATCGAATAAGTTTTAAAGAATTACTTCTACTTAACACACGTCCCAACAGAATAATGAGTTTTGAAACTCGTTTTAATAATGTAGGTACTATTTAATTAGCACAAGCTTACCTAATAAGATAAATCGTTGGTAACAATAAAAAAAATCTGCTTTGGTTACTTTTCTGTTTTATGATATTTCAATTAAATAAATGACAATAAAAATATTCTAACTGTGCATACAATTTGTATTGCGTACTAAAATAATAGTTATGTTGTTTCATTTGGTGTATTTTGTGGTAGTTGCAAATTTAACACTTGTAATTTGAGGGCACCGATATCGTAGTACCGACATTGTATCAGTTCTTTTTTTATATCAAAGGAGGCAAACGAACAGGTTGGTCACCTGTTGTTAAGTGATCACCACCGTCCATAGACACGAGCAACACCAGGTGAGTCGCAAGTGCGTTGCCAGCCTGTGTACGGGAGAGGGGGCAAGGAGGTGGGCTTTCGGCGCTCTCACTGATCGAACGAAACGCAACAACGCAAGCACTGTTACTGCACGTCGGTTTTCTGTGAGATGGTGGTACTACCTTGAGCGAGCCGACCCATTAATGCTGAAACCAGTTATAGCTTCATCATGGCTCTAACACCTAAAATTATATTGCAAATTAGTCTTTATATTACATATTCCAAAAACCCGTTATGTATATGAAATTTCTTTTCATTTGTACCTAATGCACTTCTCGTTTTACAATGTGATCTTCACAGAGTGCTGTTTCAACCCGAAATGCTTTAAAATTCGAAATAAGTTTAATATAGTAAACGTAGGTTGATCAGGTACTTTAAGTGTAACTATTTATCTTTCGGCGTTATTATCTGTCTTGGAAATCAATAATTCTGAATAATTTGCATTCTAGTGCCTGATTTTTTAGCTTATCTGGCACGCAAGAGAGAGATTTATTTTATTCAGTAATTTACAAAAGAAGGTGACTCCTTAAGAAATTGTTATAATTTAGATAAAGTTAAGACGTTATAAAAAAAGCTTTGTCATTGAACTTTTAATACAATCAATATATTTTTTCCTTAATGTTACATTGTAGATAAGTCTTGGTGATCAAGTGCTTTAAATGGAGTAATATCGGTTCGAGCCCCAGCAAGTACAAATTAAGTTTATGGAAATCGCGTACATTTATTAATTTTAATTAGTAACACTGTCGACTGATGAAAATGGAAAATACCATGGGGAAACCTGAATCAGACAAGTGTTACAATATTATTTACCAACAGGTTGTGAGCTGGCTTGGTGATTACGCCCACACTCTCACTCGAGAAGAGTGATCTTTGACCTAACATTGGGATTCCTAAAGGCTAACATTATTATTATTAATATTGATTATTGCATAATATTTAATAGGCTACCATAAGTCGATACTTGAAGTAAATAGGTTTTTTACAAGGGCATTTATAATAAAAACTACACACATATAATCACTATTTCCCTCCTATTGATAGCAATATTGGCTAACCTGTACAGCATCCTGATTTCATACAACAAAGGTGTTGCAAAAACTTTTATAAAGTTAACTGTTTCCTAACAACAAATAATTTAATATGAAGTATCCTTTCGCTTCCTTGCCATTCAACGTAACTATTTTCACCGCTGAAATAAGTATTTAGATAAAACATAGCTTATTTTATACCAAGTACCTGGACCACCGAGCCTAGCTCGGTTCTTTAAAAAACATTTTTAAACTAAATAAACTGTTAGGTTTGCGTTATAAAATTAACCTTTTTTCTACAAAAAAAAATCTTCTGCTGTTACTCGGATTCGAACTAGGGTTACACGGATTTTTGAAGCAACCGATTTCCATCTGAGCTTTTTTGTTTTGACAGCGGCGGCGAAATTTACCTTTATATTTTAGCTACATTTTTACATTGCCTGAAAACTCAGTTAAAAAAGTTTTCTATGAATAAAATCTATCTAGTTCGATTTATCGTCCCCGAAACTATCTACATACCAAGTTTCACGGAAATAGATGAGGCCGTTTCAGAGATCCTGAATATATACAAATATAAAAATATAAAAGAATTGCTCGTTTAAAGGTATAGAGATGTAGTATTTTAACGATAAAGCTTTACTTGAAAATCATTAATTCGAAATTATTCGAGAGGTATTTTAGCTATTCTGGTAAATTAATGGTGCAATATTTGTAACTGCTGTGCCCCAAATGTGATGATAAATGGGTGAAGGTTCGCGTAGGCGGGGAACTGATTGTTCAAAGAATAGCGCCTTTAAGCTTAGTAAACGCTTGAAAATGTTAGAGTATCGCTGTAGTTAATACCATATAATATATGAATATATAGTTTGATGATATGGTGAAATAAAATGGAATCAGCGCATGTGTTATTAGGACTGGTTGAAAATGGCTACTAACAAAAAAAAAGAATGAAGAAGATCGGGTGAGAAACAGAGGAGAGAGAGATATTCTTAACCGATTCCCTACGGCCTATTTATATATAGATTGAACAGCTATTTCAAATTACTCTAAGTTTAATTAGTAACCTAGTATGTAATTTTTCATTGAGAGTCGTTAACATTATTATGTACCGTACAGGAAGTATTTTACATCACAAAAGTATATTCATTTTTAAAATACTATAGAATCGTTGTCTTTGTCGTCTTATATACTCCACACACTTATTTACCGACAATTTTAACAAAGAAGTGTTCCTTTTGATTACTCAAGTATAGATAAAATTTGTGAAGAATATTCACCCTGATGTAAATGACACTTGAAAATCCCCGATATTTCTTTTTGTTACTTTAACACAGTACCTTCATAAACCGTTTTAAGAACGCGCAAAGCTTAATTATAGATCGACCGTATTGAAATGGTTTAGCACATATTTGCTACGATATTTAGATAAATATTATAATTATTCTAATCTTATATGATTTCCCAAGTAATAATACTAATAAGTAAGTAATTTCATTTATCACAATCTAAATATTCTATCTAGATAACAATGATTAGGCATAAACATAAAAACGGGCGTTACTAATATATATTTAATAACGTTGCGTTTTTTTATTGATTTCATCATTATTAGACTGATTAAAAAAATCAGCTATTTTTTTTTCTTAAATATATCGAAAAAAATGTTGGAAATGATAAAAAAAATATGTGAAGGCCACAGGCTAAGTTTAATATTAATATTAAGACATCTCGCTCGGTAAATTTCAATTTTCCGTATTATTAACATGGGAACGCTTGTGCTTTGAGTTTAATATTTTATAGTTCTTTAATGGTTCGTCAAAAAGGCTAGACCAAATCATTTTTTTTTGTATATAATTGAACGCTCTACAAAAAAGCTATTTTATAACTTTTTGATAAATCGACGTGTTTCGAAGTTATTCAATTCTAAAGTATATTTTTTAATATTTTCTCTTTTTTCCAATATTTTGAGAAAACTATAAAAAATACCAAAAAAATTCTAAATTTTCTTATTGGTTTCATAGATCCTTTTATTTAAATCTCAAATTTTTAATACTATTGTATATTCATTTTTCAATAAATTCAAATTATTTTTACAGCGTCTGATTCACCTTATAATTTTATGGAAAGAGATGTGAACTTTGGCCTCTTAATGAAAGTTATAATGAATGTGTGAAGTTCTTTGACAAATTGACTATGGTTAACGATGTACGGAACGTGGGGTAGCGTTGACCGAACATTACAATAAGTGTTTTACAAAAAAATTCTAACAACTGCAATACTTATTACTTGTTATCAGTGAATATAGGAAACAATTTCAGGATTGTAACAAAACCGTTCTAGTTCCACAAAGTTAATAGAAAAAATAAATAAATTTATTTTTTAAATGAATAAAAGATTAACTTGAAGTTATTGAAAAATTTACATGGGATAGTATTAAAAATTTAAATAAAAGGATCTTTGAAACCTTCTCAATAGTTGCATCGGGTAACTCGAACTGATTTGAATATACAACTCGACTTGAAATATATAATTAAGTTATTTTTGTTCTTTTAGTGCCCTATTGGTTTTTAATATTGAAGTCGGTTTAATTATTTTTTGTTATTGTTTGTTTTTACATGTAAATAAATATACGGTTTCTATTGGATATAAAATAAATAAGGTTTGTTGGTTATTGAATCTAATCTATTATCCCTTTCGCAACTACCGCTTTTACTATAGTCGTAGTTGTGACGTTTTTGATAATGAACAACACCTTAGCTATAAGTCCTCGTTAGTATGAGTCATATGAGTACAAACGCAAGATAACACCTATAAGACGAGAAGGAGTTCCATTCCATTGTTTCTATTTCCATGATCAAATCAGGATTGAGGCACCATTTATTTTATTTATATTGCAACTAGTAGTTGTGCCAGGTTCTAATTTTACTTACGATTGGTTCAGTTATTATTCATATAAGGTCTATTCATCACTTTCTTTAAGACTTTTAGGGTTGAAAAATAATCAATTTTGAATGATACCATCACTAAGTATTGGAAATTAAAATAAAATCATTCAAATCGGTTTAAAGTGGATTAAAATACGCATTCAAGACATGAATGGAAATCAAACAGAAGGTATTACACCTCATTAGGGGTAAAATGTTTTCTTCAAATTAAGATGGAGCCTCTCTTGAATATAATCAATTAAAAAAGAATCATTAAAATTGTTCCACAATTGACAAAGACATAGACTAACATGCATTAAAAAATACATACAGCCGAACATAATAACTTCCTATTCTTTCGAAGTCGGTTAATTACTCCACTGCATAGATAAAGACTAATGTCTTTAAAGTGTGTGTCTATTTCTTTGATACGCTTTGTGGTGTAAAACGTGTGATGGATCTTAAAACGTGACGTAGTGTAGATTCGCTGTAATTATGAAAAGAACTTAGGCTCCATAATACTTATGTATGATGTTTGTCAACCGAAAGAGAAAGAAAGGATAAAAATAGGTTTTCTAGTAACGCTATCTATAATGATGTAAAAGATCTTAGGCTCCATAATACTTAAGTATGATGGTTGTAAACCGAAAAAGAAAGATAGGATAAGATAGGTTTGCTGGTAACGCTATAATTATGGAAAGAACTTAGGGTCCATATCACTTATGTATGACGGTTGTAAACCGAAAAAGTAAGAAGAAGAAAAATAGGTTTTCTACTAACGCTGCAATTAGGTAAGGAATTTATGCTCCATAATGCTTTTGTATGACGTTTGTAAACCGAAACAGAAATAAAGGATAATAATAGGTATTCTACTGACGAGTACTTCACTGAAAAACTATTTTTTTCAAATCAAATCAATTAAGTTTAAGCCCTAATAAGGCGCTTATGAACGTCAAACTATCACCGGATCGGTAAATAACCCATTTATCGATAAGAACCAGCAAGAAACTCGATCGGGTACATTTTTTTACATATATATGTCCAATACATTCTACAATCGTTTTTAGTAGATGTACAGAGGATGTCAATTCCAGACATCGCCATCGTTCACATATTGATCCACTATATAATATTCTTTTGACACCAAAACCCGCTTGACTTGGCGCTAAATCTTACAGACCGGCAAATCGGTAACATGTTTTGGGCCTTTATTGTAAAACCTAACACTATTACCTTAAAAAACTATTACTGGTTTTGCTAAGTCTGAAACATGGGACGACCAGTTTGTTACTGTTTCTAGTATTTAGATTGTTCCGGATTTTTTTTTCTAAATGCAGTTTTTCAAAGTTTTTACGGACATACATTAAATTATCAATCTTTCATTTCACATAACTAAAAAGTTTTAATGTTTTTGTAATCCGGTTTCTTTTATTTCTTTAGTAATACATACATATGTTGGATTTACTTATTTTGTTTAACTTTAGGTAGGCAGTAACAGTTTGATAACAAAATAAGCTTAGGTATAACAAAGTTTCTTGAACCCGTAACGTTCACCATGTAGCTATAAATGGAAACACGCTAAGGCTTGAAAAATGACTGACAACAAAGGTAGAATGGTTTGTAAGTCTAACCATTGAAAAACTCTAATAGTATTAATACGTTGTGACAAATTATCAATTGATGACATTAATAAGTATTAATGAATAGCTGACCACAGTTTTTAATATAAGGGTGAATCTCTTTTAAGTACAGAGAACTCGTTTAAAAATCTTGTTATATCTTCGAACAATGTTACTGATTCGCTGCTAATCATTGTGATTGTTTGAAGAAAGTTACCATTCTCTTAGATTATTTACATTCTACTTAAACGCTATCTCTTGCATAAAATCAATTAAAATACGTACTAGAAAAAACCTTTACTGGCAAAAGCGGATGCTAACAATAAGAGTATTGAAACAGACTCTACTTTGTTCTCTGTTAAAACTGCAGTGTCTAAACCGGATGAATTTTAACTTTAAATTTGACTTGCAAAAATATTGATTCATTTACATTTTCGTAAAGGAAATAGGTTCTGTATAGGAGGCAATATCAAGTTAGGAAAATCAAAAAAATATAAATAGGGAAGATCACAATTTTGAAAGTAACATATATGATGAATTTTGAGGATAATCTATTTTACTATATCTAATTGTATTTTAATTCTTAGTCTATTAGAAAACTAATCATAAGCAAGATGAGTTTTTCGCACCAACGATAATTTTAACTATCTAAATATTTAGAGTTATAGTTTTTCTTAGTGTTAACTTACGTTACATTAGGAACTCGTGTATAAAATATCATGCTATGAGATATTCTAGAACAATGTTATGCTACACCTTGTTAGTAATTCAGTATTTAAGTGGATGTATATATTGTTTTACCTAACTGGAATATATAAAAAATATTAAGATTTATATATATATGCAGTAGTTAAGTAATTTGATAATTGATGATCGGTTTCTGAATGTAAATATATAAGTATCAAATTTATACCATAAAAGGCAGTACACGTACTGCCAAATGAATGGTTCAATAGCATAATAATACCTATCTTTAAGAATAAAGGTGATATGCAGGATTGTACCAATTATCGAGGAATAAAGCTCAAGTCACATAGTGTGAAGGTTTAGGAGAGAGTGTTAGCGAGATGAATAAGAGATGAGACTGAAGTGATTCAAAATCAATTTGGGTTTATGCCTGAACGAGCGACAACAGATGCCATCATTGCACTTCGGCAACTATGCGAAAAATACAGACGTGTGCATAAGAATTTGAATATGGTGTTTGTTGATCTGGAAAAAGCATATAATCGAATGAGTATGATGGTGGATGGATATACAAGTAGAGGAAGACCGAAAAAGGTGTGGATGGATTGTGTGAAAAATGATATGTGTGTAAAAAGTGTCTGCCAAGATATGGTGTACATCGTGGATAAACACACAGCTCTGGCGAAACAATGATAACACTCTATGTATCATAAAGGCAAACTTTTTGGGTGATTCATTCCTGACAGCTAAAAGTGATATCTTCAACCCAGAGGATTTGAATAAATAGTTTTATACTATATTCTATTTGTTTTAGAACGTGCATCAAAGTACTTCTTTCAATGAGGATAGCGACTGTTTTTGGATATGAAGCTTATATCTAAATAAGCTAGGAATATAGTAATAGGAACACAGTCTGAACATTGTCTTCTAGCTAAGTGGTCAGCACTTTGATTCTCAACTGTATCTATAAGAGACGGGATCCTTGGTAAACAATTACCTTATTACTGTTTTCAGATCTAGTAATTGTTTCAAAAGAGAGTAAGTAATCGGTGTTTCTCAAATATTCGAGGTACATCGAGCTGTGTATCGAAGAGCAATATATGAGTTGGCTAAAATAACAGCATTAAAATACTCAATCAATTGTAACTTTAAAGGTAAATATAATTGATGATGTTTACTACTCCATCATTCCTTGTGTTTTGTGATAACTACATTATACGTAGTTTAATAATGAACGCTCTAGTCTTAAAGTCAGCGGACTCATTCGCTTCAGCTATTTCCCCGTTATTCTAGAACGGAAATAGACTGACTAACGAGACAATGAGTTCAACGATTACAGCCTTGCCATCGGGAATATTTTTCATCCATTGTTGGAACACAATATTGTAAATTCCATTGTTAGTCTGTCTGTATACGGTATTTAACATTTTCATTTTATTCCATCGATTCTAATAAAAATAATATCACAGAGAGTTTCTTTAGAAAAACATTTATATGAATATCTTGATGACAATTCATTAATATCACGTAGTCTATACCATTTCTTTGGCCTTTCCTCTACCCTATAAAAGTTATTCAGTCGGTGCTAGTTCTAAAATGGTTTAATTCGTAGAAAAGAATTACGCACATACTTTTGCTCTAAATTGATACTCGTGTGGAACTTAATATATTTGAGATCGATAAATTCCGTAACTGTTTGATCGATGTCATCAAGTTCTTATGATGCCCATTATAATATAACATCTAATATAGATGGGGCTGCAATACATCAACTTCAGAACCATAAACCGATCGCTATGAAAATTCATACATGTAGTTTACGAACACGAAGTTTACGAACATAGTGGTAGAGCCAAGCTGAAGCTATTATTGTTTTCAGCACGAAGTGGTAGGCTCGTCCGGGAAAGCACCACCCTCTCACAGAAAACCGACGTGAAGTAACAGTGCTTGCATTGTTGTGTTTCGTTCGGTCAGTGAGAGAGCCGGAGACCCACCTACCCTCCCCTTCCCCTTCCTCCATCCCTTCCTGTTCCCCCCGCCATCCTCCCAAACACAGGCTGGCAACGTACTTGTGATTCCCCTGGTATTGCAAGTGTCTATGGACGGTGGTGATCACCTAACATCAGGTGACCCATCTGTTCGTTTGCCTCCTATGATATAAAAAAAAAACATGTAGTTTTATACAATATACACTCGAATATTTAGTGTTAGCGGGAACAGCCGCGACTTTGCAAATGTTAATGTGTATTTAACCTATCCCTTCGAAACAGTATTTTATTGCAGGGTAGAAGGTACCCTATATTTTGTCTTCACCTCTGACAACGTGTAAGCAAAAATTGAATTATAATTAGTTGAGTAGCTAAGGCGTGAAAATGTAACGCAATTGAACAAACTCACATTCACAATGGTAATATCAGTAAATAAAAAATGGTAATTACAGCATTCTTGTTACATTTGAATAGTAAGTTATAGATATCGACCTAAGCCGTTTTTTAAAATATCTTGATGAGCTTTCGCTTCACCCCAATCAGAACTAATGGAAAATAATGATGGGGCCGACTCTTGAGTACTTACGACCGCTCGGTAAGTATTGATTCTCGAAATCTTGAAAGTACGAATTTATGTCCGTTAAAATATTAAATAAATAACACATCTCTGGAAAGTTGTGTGATTTGAAACAAATAATCTTTAGTATGAATATTACAAATCATGCAACCAGTCAAAAGAACAACGTCTCGAAAACCTTTGACATACTACTCTCTCTGACATAATCTCATCTCATAATCTCTTTTACATAGGGCTTGTCAGACTTAAAATGGTATTAGTAGTTTTTTTTTAATAAATGTACCAAATAAATTAATGTAATCATGTAATTTTATATCTTTGAAATGGTTTATGTTATCATCCATACAATAATTATTTTGTTAGCTGTTAGATCAATCACCTTATATCTTAAAATGAAATAAAATCTACGTGTTAAGCACAATACTCCAAAAAATTTATTTGTAAATACTTGTCCTGGACATTTCAAATATTTATTTAAGTTTGAATACAATTGCTAGGATCTAATGAAACCAGTTATGAGGTAGTCGTTAATGGTACTCTTTTACCTACTTTAATATATAATTATCAAGAATCTCCTATAGTTTACATTCAGACACACTTCAATTAAGAATGACCTTCGTATTTTTGTGATGAATATGTTAACATCTACGTACTTATGTTCACTTTTTTCAAGTGATAGTACGTTCTTTTATAAATACCCTTGTACCAATTATTATTAAGCAACATTGAGATTACGCACTAAGTTCGTTTTGTACCATTAACCGTGAAAAGGTCATACGGGTAACTCCGTCATTAATATTTACGTCAGAAAAAAGCTCCTTATGTAGTCTTTTCACATTTACATTCTTCTACGTTTAACTATCATATTCGTCACGTGAATATAACTCAACGAACTGCTATTTGTAAACTTGTAACTCACTTTATACAACAATACTCTTAGAAAATCATTACAAACATACCAAAATGGAAAACTATCCCTGAAAATACATATTAAATTAAGACAAAAATCTCTATGTGGACTAATCGATTACAGGAGGTAAACATTATATTATTTGGCTATATATAAACGTATAAAGGGACTTGAAATATTTATTGTTTGTAATTGTTACCTAAACCAGGACGTATAGGTATGCGTTTTATACCATAAAATTTAATAAAGACAATCTTAGGTTAGAGTTAAGTTAGAATGAAAAAAAATCAATTAGAACGTAACAGGTAAGCACTGATTAACTCATAAGAAACAAGTAATTCCCCAACAACGAAACTATTTAAACATTTATATGTGAGTGTGCACCTGATATTTTTAAATACCGGGAAAGGTCAGCAAAGAGGGTGGCCGTCTACGCGATGGTAAATTTCACCCACACCCGTGGATAGCTATAACACAGATAGTGTTGCAATTACGTTATACACTCAGATTAAGTGTGCGAGTCTACACTCTACTTCATAACCTCTGTGAAAAACATACTGTAGTGTTCTACTTAGGAGTACTTTACCTACTCATTTACATACTTACCTATTGTTATTATATAGATTAATGTTATTAGTATTCAAAACTTTTAGGTCGTATAAACGAAAAATTTATTCGATATTTGTTGGTATAATTATGATATTATGATTACTGATGTGTCTTTAATAAATGTGTCCCACTTTAATGACACGAATTAATTTCACTGGATAAATGAAGATTGTCCAATGAATCATTATTAATGACACTATAATTACTGTATACGGTTAAGAAGTTTTATACACGAATAACATTATATAATAAATAAACATAAGATACACAAATAATCATGGCGATAGGACTACAACGTAAAGCAAAATATATGAATAAAAATCAATTACGGAATGTATGTAATCGCATCATTTCCGAACGGCTGAACCTATTTGGTTTTTTTTTGTTGTATTTATTATTGTCGGGACCAGCTTTTTATAACAGAATATGTTTTAAAAATTGACGGAAAACTGAAGAATTTGGATTAAAAATATTTTACAAAAAAAGTGAGTGAGTGGGTGAAAAACGAAGATAGTAGAGAGATTTTCAAAAGTATTGACAGATTTACGTTATTAACATTTAAGTTCATTGCATAGTCGTATGGTTTGTATCAAAGGAAAGGTTTAGTCTCATTATCTTCATTAGCCCGTGCAAAACAAGGCAGCCTATCAAACATAGTTTTGAATCAAACAAGTCATTTTATTTTATTTTTTTTGGTTTATAATAAACAAGAGACGGTGCTGCAATA
Source organism: Antheraea mylitta (assembly GCA_014332785.1). Classification (NCBI taxonomy): domain Eukaryota; kingdom Metazoa; phylum Arthropoda; class Insecta; order Lepidoptera; family Saturniidae; genus Antheraea; species Antheraea mylitta. Next base: position 5,461,067 of record JACEII010000031.1, on the reverse strand, counting down.
AGCTATTATTTCAATCAAATTGAGTAAAGAGTTAACAGACGTAGAATCCTATATCTATCATTACCATGAGCAACTTGTATTTTAAAGCACAGTTTTTTTTATTAAGCAACAATTTGAAAAGAGTTTGAATAATCCTTGTATTGTAGTGGTTTTATTTCTCTACTTACGTTATTTGTAATTTGGGGCTCTTGTATAATATAACTACTTTCTTATGCCGAATTCAACTGCATTGGCTAAATATCAAAAACTCTCTAAAAAAATCTATATAAGGGCCGGGCCACCTTCTTGTCTGACTTTTAAAGTTACATAATTTAAAATTTTGGAACACAGATCATTATGCACTTGATGATGGAATCTATAATATTAAACATTTTGAAATCTGCAAATTATTTCTATATGTAATACTTACTTAGTTCACCATACACCTCAATCGGGTTCTCCCATCTTTCGACCCAGGTGAGGCAGGCGCACGCCTCACTACAGATGTCAGCAATATTAAATCCTTCTATTGGCGGTACTCCATTTCTAGTGAATTCAGCCAGTTTATTCGACAACTCATAGTTGGCCTAAAATCATAAAATAATATTAATGTTACTATTTTTATTGAGAATTTCTATTAGTATATTCTTTGTTATTACAGAGCTCTGGTTAAATCCCTGTAACAAACGTTTTCCTTTCAAAGAAAACGCTGTTAATTCTTTATAGTAGTATATTACTGAATACCGTCGTAAATGATTCAAAACTGAATTGTTAGCTTAGGTCAGCTCAGATAGATCGCGAAATTCACGTATGAGGCAACAGCCGTGCACCCTTGAGCTAGTTATCGAATAAAATCGACTGAGTGCTCTAAGCGCTCGGCTTAGTAGTCCGGTGCAGCTGCTAAGACTTTGCTAGATCAATAGCGTAGTCAGTTTAAGGTAAAAAACACAAAAAAAAGTCATAGACAATTTGAAACTTTATCTGGGGGCACGTCAGTGCTTCCTCAAAATCGAGCAAAGAAGCGGCGCAGCTGTACCATCCTTTTCAGGCAGTCAGGCCATTTTCGACCCCTAATAACCTCGTTATCGATAAAACTAGATGTTGTGTTTTTAGTAACTAAACAGCATTATATAAACACGATATATTTCAAATTTCATTCAATTTGAACCAGTAGTAGTTTAAAAATTATAGAAAGTCAAAATTTATTAATTTTTTCACTCCCTCACTGACTGATCATCAAAATTCTAAGGTACTTCTAGCATACATAGAAGCTTTAAATTTAGAATACGATTAGTGTATAGCGTATAAATCAACGAACAATTAAAATTTTTGTAATTTCGACCTATATATATATATATATATATATGCATATATATCCATTTATACTGTTTGTATTCAAGAAGTAGAAAGTATCGAACCTAACATATTATAGGGATCATACCAATGTTAAAAATCTTTTATGTTTTAAATAAAATAAATTGACTCTTTTGTCACTATACTGTCATATTTTATAAAATATTACTTGTATTTTATAAGGAATTTTAAATTTTCAAACTCTAGTTTAAAAAGCGCCCTAATTTGGTACAGAGATAATTTGTCTCCATATAAAGTGGACGTGAACGTCAGACAACCCACAAGCTCAATATTTATTAATTACTAGCGGCTCCGGAAGACGTTGTACCACCCTGATCCGACTGCAGCGCCACCTATCGGATCCAATAGAGAATCTTAACCATTCTCGGATCTACTGGAATGCGCATACAAAATTTCTCCAAAATTGATCCAGCCGTTTAGGAGGTGTTCAGTGATATACACACGTACAGAACAAATTTATATATAAAGAAGATTAAATAAATAAGCCACCGCAACTCGGCAAAATTTATATACAAAAAAATGGAAATATGACGTCCCTAACAAAATATTCGGTGGATCATCTGAATACAAGGTAGTATTTGATAAAATAGAAATTATTATTTATTTCAAGAAGTACGTACATAGCACGATAATTAAATGCTAAAATTTGATAAAATAATGTGAGATAATATTGTTAATTGTCCAGCTTCAATCCAAGCCTGTTCTAAGTTTCATAACCAATATACGTATACTTAGTCTGATTCTACATTTATGCTGTTATACGTTATTTTTTACGTTTATGAATGGTATATTATTAGGAAATAAATATTTTTTTGTATATTTTTTTTTTTGTGGTAATCTAATGAAAAATGGACAGTTTAATATGTTTTTATATAATTAGGTTAAAAATACATTGTGTCGTACACGCTGTACTCCTTGCTACATAAGTATGTATTTATATATATGATATACTTCGTTTGACTATATAAAAATAGTATAAGAAGAATATTAACTTATACCATTAACAGGTAGCTAGATATTATTAATTTGGTCCTAAATGAACATCAGCACTGTGGCAATTTCCTGCAGGATAGAATCATTTTTCGGTGTCAAATACTGTAAATATTTCGGCACTGTTCCAATATCTGTGTACTGATGAGTGTGTAATTTTATCCGTATTTTACACGGAATATACAATCTTTCTTTCTTAAAAAATCGTGTTATCGTACAGGCTAGCAGAACCTATATTACACCAATAAAAAATTTACTACATAAACACATCCATTGCGTGGCTGTTGGTACTTACCTTTGAGTAAAAGCTTACATAATAGATGCATATAACATTGTCTATGACGAAAACAACACAACTAAACTCTTATGTAGTGCACATGCACAACCTATACATGCACTGAATTAGCGAGTTAGTAGCAGCGGTGCCGCTATTATTTATTCATTCGATTACGCCTAACTCATGTCGATATCGTTCTGTGCTATATCAATACTTGAATATTTAATAGATGCAATCGCAAATAGTTATTTATTATCATCGTATGTACCAGACGTCCGTGACTTCGTGCTCAGTAATTTGAATATGAAATTTAATAATAAAAGACTGCCTATGTCTACTAACGTGGACTCATACATATCTACACTACATAAAAACATTTTTGACGTATTTATACTTTGTCAAATTCATAGAAGTTACGTTAAATTTTTTTTTGTTGCTCGTAGCTTTAAATCTTCCTTTATATCTTCTAAAGTATTAATTAAAATGGTATACTGTAAAGAGTGGTTTTGATCTGCATCGAATACACAACATAACTAAAGTAATTTATGACACGTGCCAAAAATAGCACCCAAAGGGAGTATGAGTATTAGTTGCCAAAACAATACGTATTTCACACCGCATTGTGATAGACAGGTGAAGCTAAGATATTGTATGACACTTGTTAATGATATCTCGTCAGCGATTCTCCTGAGGAATCTAGAAAAAGTGATCAGTGGACTCATTTGTTCGATGGATTAAAAGCCCCTGACGTAATATTAAATTAAAATTTATATATGGGATGAGGATTAATACTACATTTAAATTTCTACAATTTAGAAGAATTAAAAGAAGATACAAACAGAACAAAGATGCAATGTTTTAGAAGGTCGACATTTACCCGGAACGCGACACGCCTGAAAGTACCATTATTGTGGGTATATATAATAGTCACGATTCATTTATATATTATATTACTTATATTCAAAGACAATGGAGTTGTAAATTATTATCATTAGTGAATATATCATAAGCAGAGGTGGAAATTATTTCATATTAAATATACTTTTTAACTAGAGGTAAGTGTAATAATTCGAAATGTTTCTGCCAAAATACTATTAAAATCTTTCCAGTTCACTGGGTTAGTTGACATGTAATACAGCAGTCGAAAAGATATCGATTATCCTGGTCATAGCACTCCCAGGCAACTATCAAAGTTAACTTCATTCATTACACAAACAGGATTTAAAGATAAAGGACCGACTATATTATCGATACTTCGGTATTGCTAAATTGATTTTCATGAAAATTGGTAAGAGTAGATTTTCAAATACAAAGCATAGTTCCGCACTATCGATTTTACTATAAAAGGCCACCCAATGGCGCTACTATGCATTAATTTAGTTATGTGTTATTAGCCTTATTGTATTAATATACCAAAATACACCAAATTAATACAGCAAAATATATGATGTTTAAAATATAGAATTTCATTCAACTCCGTAACCCATTAGCTAAATATTGTCATATAGTGACAGCGCAATTAATTAAGAGCATATTACAAAACACGTTGTCACAGCGTATTAATAACCTCTTCATATATTGTTTGTAAATAATGCATTTTGGCATCACTTTACACGATGGGTTATACGTAGCTTTATATAGATAATTATTTAGCTAACTATATGTCTTCATTAAAAGAGTTTAGTTTATTTGTCGAGCTTTACACAAATTGCTTTAAATATAGCTTGTACGCGTTGAAGCGCCGTGTTTAAAGACTGAGTAACAAATATCTTAAAAAACAATCTGTTGAATGTTTATTATATTAAATCGCAAACTTTATCTCTTTATCCTGTCTTGAAGTAGTCCGGTGCAGCTGTTAAGGCCTTGCTAGGTCAATAGCGTAGTCAGTGCGAAAAAAACGATGTCCTGTCTTATTTCATAGCAACAACTTAGCCATTTACTACGATTATTTCTCGTTGTACTTATAGCAATAAATTATATTCTTATCCTTATATGAATACTGATTTTATAGATAAAATTTAGCCTATTTCAAAATATCAATTTAACAAAATTTATATATATTTCATACAATACTTTTTATTAAAATGTGTTCCGAAGCTTAATACATTGATAAGGTTAGCATGACTTAGAGAATAATACAACTACAACATGAATATTTTCACGGAAATTAAAGAGTATACTAGCACGACAGGCAGTTTATGGCATTATGCTAACCACCAACTAAACACATCTATACTTATACATAATTATTAATGTAGGAGTTTTTGGCGGGATCTTAGTCTGTCATGTAGTGGATTTTATATTTTATTCATAAGCTTGTGTTATTTGATCCTATATTTTGTAAATTTGGTGATGTTTTACGTAATATAGCTAGTATATTGTGCATAAGTGAAGTGAAAGGAAAATAATACCACGGAGCATGAAACTCTGAGATGCCACAAAAACTCCCTTGAAGGTTCTAACAAGGGATCCACCATATTATTGTACTATAACGTCCATTGAAAGAAAACATTGACACTGGCAAGTGCTTCTGCCGAGCAAAAACAAGAATTATTAATGTACAAATAACATATGACTCTGAAAACTGAACCCGACGTTTATGTGTAGAATAGGAATCATTTCATATTTAAACACTTAGACTCATGCATATTATACTCGGTAAATTATAACGGTTACAAGAAAACATAAACTAGATGCGATCACTTTAAAAACGACAGAAATGAGGATAAAATAATGTGTCACATTGATTTCTCATGCAATTCATGCAGCTAGGATAAAGCCTCTTTTTTATATTCGACTACTATAAATTCTTATACCGTATATCATTCATTATATATGGTATATCTAAAGGTGGATAGGGTTTTCGTGCAGCGATTTTCTTTTCTTGACAACAGGTATACTACAATAGCTGACTTACTGCACTTCCTTTGTTGCTAAGAATTGGTAATAATCCAGCCATGGTGACAGTTTAGTTGGCTTGGCCCTCAAGAAATCATTAAAAGAAAATTAACATAGAGAAATTAATAATTTTTGATAATCACGAAATAGGACGCCTTTCAGCTCAGACCTGTATAAAAATATAATACCAGTTAAAGAAATACAATGTTTTGTTATATTATAATATAAAAAAGAAACATTCGTTTGATATATATAATAATATAAAACATATTTGTACGAATTTATGCTTAACTGGGTTATGTAATCAATATGGAATGAAAATTATTTTTACATAGTTAAATTTCTTATTTCGAATTAAATAGACATTCAATCAGTAATCTATACTAATATTATAAACAGGTAAAGTTTGTGACGTTGTGAATTGTGACGTTGTAGGGGATAATCTCAGGAACTACTGTTCCGATTTGAAAAATTATTTCATTGTTATATAGCTCATTTATCGAGGATGGTTATAGGCTATATATCATCGCGCTAAGACCAACAGGAGCGGAGCAACAATGAAGAATGTTTAAAAACGGGTGTTTTTTCCTCTTGAGAGCTTTCGCTGTATATTAGTTAGCCCAAATTAACTATGTACACGCGAACGAAGTCGCGGGCAGAGGCTAGTCAACAATAATTCAGTAAAGGTTAATATTGGAAGAAACAAAACGCGATAATGATATTAAAGGTAGGGACTAGGGCGGGGATCCGTCTTAGCGGTATCGCCTAAAGCTCACTGAAATTTATGAGCGGCCGAGGTTAATTGGTTGTCGTATTATCTAAACGAATTTGAAGAATTCTTTTACTTTAATGCAGTCTTAAATAAATATTTTGTTGTTCGAAGATGTTATCTTAGTACAGTCAAATAGTTTTTAGTAAAAATAGTTATTTATGTTAAAACATACAAATGCAGGTATATGTTAAATATTTATTATTGTGGCTTTTAATGTTACGGAAATGCACCAAACTAACGACTTAAAGTTCTCTGATTGTATATTCGCGGTTTGTGGTTCTACGAATGTAGCGTGTGTATGAATAAATTACACTTTCAGCTACAGATGTGTTTATTTATACCTACACTGTGAAATCCATTTGTCTGTTTTCCATAGAATATTGTCCCTGTTTCAGTATTAAAAACTGTTATAAGAATTCGTTTGAAAATGTAATATCAATGGATATTTTGCTTTTCAGCATTATGTCTGGCTCTTTCTAGTTATTAAGCCTTCATACTCATCTCATAATTATTCAGTAATTGGAATCGTCTACTTTCATTAGATTTATTTATAATCAACATATAAACATACGATCACTTAAATATGTATTTAGACGATTATTATATATATATTTAGATATTGAGTAATTAACACGTTCAAATAAATGATAATAAATTGGAATGGAAAAAAATCATATTGCAGAAAATATTAATATTAAGAAGTTTAATAAAAAGAATTACTTTTACGGCCTATAACTGCAATGGTATTTTTTGTTTCTTGAAATCTAAAATAAAAAGATGAAGGTAAGTTTAAATAGAAATGTCGTTTAATTTTTCTTTCAAATTTTATTAGTAACATTTAGAAGGAAAATCAGTCTATTAACTAGAACTTTGGGAAAGTTATAGCAATTACAAAAACTAAAAGGCATTCATAATTTATTTTTGTTTGTGTATAAGAGTTTGAAAATATCGGAGAAGTTTTTTTTTCTAAAAAAAGATTTATAATAGTCTTATTAATTTAATAATTATATGTCTGACAATATATACTTTGACTGATCTTTAATTTTGAACTTGCGAAATAGTGATGTTAAAGCTTAATATTTGTCCACGTCTAGTCTAAATTAATTGGTTCTACCAAAACGACACCAAGTTTAGCAATTTGGAAGAAATTTAATATGCCACCTTCTAAGCTAGAATATAAGATTGAATTTTGTAAACCCATGTTAATAAGTAGGTCAAGCGAGCGTTAAATGTCAGATAAGACAAAATAACTTTATAGACCGACTGATCAGTGCCCATAGGATAGCACAACGTATTTAAAAATCTCAAAAGGGGCATACAGATTATTTGAAGTGATCTAATTTTGCAGGAAATAATTTCAATAAGTAAATTAACCTATATGTGATTTTGGTACCTGTTTGTAATAGTAAATACTACCTCGTAGTTACTAAAGGCATCATCTTGATTGAGGTACATATTTTGTGATTGAAATTTTATTTATGTGAATAATAAAAATATTCGCTTTCTACCATTTACTACCCGTATTAATGATTCTTATAAACGTCACAATTAATTAATAGGACAATTAATAAAAATAATTTGCTTGGTTGAAATTCTGAGATAATACAATAGTAGGAATAACCGACCTAACAGCTTTATGGTAGAATTTCGTCCTAAAATTTAATCCATTAAATTTGTCCTTCTGTCTGTTTATAAACAATGACGAGTGCCAGGTCGTCAGTTAGGGGAATCATTTGTCAGCGTCCAAGCCGACTATGGACTAAACTCCGGATTCCTTTACATTTGTATGAATAATTACCAAAATAATGATTCCACAAAGTTGTATATTATGAACTAAATAAAGCAGATTTATATTGCTATCTCTATATTTCACTCATTTTCTATTTTTAAATTATCGGTGTATTCTAAAAATATTACTGATTGGCTTTTGCGTTCAGCTTCTTTCGCCTTAACTAATCTAATCCTCAAGAACTTTTTTTTCACTAAAGTTACCCTATGTCCTTTTTTGTGCCCCTAATAACGTGTATGTAAAATTACGTGACAAATGATTAAGTAGTTTACGTGTGAAATTGTAACAAACAAATATATCCGAATTCACATTTATTATTTAAGATTATTTTAATAGGCTATGAACTTTTAGAGTGATATTTATATATATCTTTAATTTATTATCTTTATTAATTTTGGTAAACCATACACTCTTGCTGTTTATAAAATCGCATTAAAAGCGGTAAATTTTTTTTATAATGCTTTTTTCGCAAAATAAAAATATTATTAATAATTTTTATAGTATACTAATTTCTGAATGTCATGTAGTACCCACGTGCAAAACTATGTCAAAATCGATCCCGAATTAAAAAAAAGGTTTTTTCGAACTTTTTTCGTATTTACAAAAATATTTTTGACAATTTTTGCACCTTTCCAGTAGAGGTATAATATAAGCTTTTCGAATCTATATAGAACAATCCTCTATAATTCGATTATTTTCTACCCGACCATCTTCGATTTCGTTGGAAATGTTTAATTCTTTTGTATACTACAAAAAACATTTCTTCGATGATTTTCAAACTTTTTTTACACAAAAAAATAAGATAAGATTTTTGTATAAAAATGTCTTTGGTTTTTCTCATTGCTATAGCTTTTTCAAACTTCCAGTTAATGCGATTTTTTTTTCACAAAATTCCTTATTTAGATAATAATAATATTTGAAAAAAAGTATATAATTAATTTTGTTATTCAAATTTTATATCATCATTATATTTTAGACCTAAAGAAAAAAATGTTTAAATAACCATTTTAGATTTTTTTATATTAAACTTTGCCATTTTCTGCCAATACGTATCTTTTTTACTCCAATTTTTAATTCAATTGAAAAGCGTTTTTTTTTTTTGCACTTGCGTTACTTATGATAACATTGTCTTGATAATTTTTGAGAGTCCTTAGAGTACTAACACATTTAAGAAAAAAAAAGGAATAAAATCCATAATTGAAAATGGCATTTCTGTAATTCTCGATTCGAAAAAATAATATAGAAAATAGAGGGAAGCTTTAATTTATTTTTCATAATCTACAGCAAAAAAAAAATCCTAGAAAAGCTTTTTCTAGTAGATTCCTTCCACTGTTATAACTTTATTAAAAAAATATATCTTTATTTGTTATTGTTATCGAAGAACACTACTTTGAAAAAAAAGTATTTAAGTTTAAAACGATTTTATTGTTGGTTAAAATATTTGAAAAATCTTAGAGAAATGTTTTTTTTTTATAAAATAATGTAAGAAAAGTTGAGAAACTTCTATGCAAAACGCATGGCGTGAGACCATTACTCTCTGATTTGGCGTGGAATGCCCCTTATACATGAATGTGATAGATCAAACCGTTTTTGAGTGAAATCCGGAAATAAAATTGGATTGGATTGGATTGGATATACATACGAAATATTTAACGTCATATCTGTGACCGGAACAAATTGAACTCGTTACATGATTTGTAAATAAAAATAAAACTACGGATGTCACATCGCTTGAAGTGATTTAATATCGATGAATCGCTTCAATAAAACTGCAGGTGTAACATAGTTTAAATTGATTTAATATCGATGAATCGCTTCAATAAAACTGCAGGTGTAACATAGTTTAAATTGATTTAATATCGATGAATCGCTTCAATAAAAATACAGATGTAGCATCGCTCGAACTGATTTAATATTGTTGAATCGCTTCAATTAAAATTGGCAGATGTAGCATCACTTGAACTTATTTAATATCAATAAACCACTTCAATAAAACTGCAGATGTAACATTGCTTGAATTGATTTAATATCGATTAACCGCTTCAATAAAAATGCAGATGTAACATCGCTTGAAGTGATTTAATATCGATGAATGGCTTCAATTAAAATTTGCAGATGTAGCATCGCTTGAACTGATTTAATATCAACGAACCGCTTCAATAAAACTGCAAATGTAACATCGCTTGAATTGATTTAATCGCTTCAATAAAAATGCAGATGTAACATCGCTTGAAGTGATTTAATATCGATGAATTGCTTCAAAAATACTGCAGATATAGCATCACTTGAACTGATTTAATATCAATGAATCTCTTCAATAATACTGAAAATGTAACATCGCTTCAATTGATTTAAAATTAATTTAATATCGATTAATCACTTCAGTAAAATGCAGATGTAACATCGCTTGAAGTGAGTTAATGTCGATGAATCGCTACAATGGAACAGCAGATATAGCATCGCTTGAACTGATTTAATATCAATGAATCGCTTCAATAAAACTGCAGATATAACATTGCTTGAATTGATTTAATATCGATTAACCGCTTCAATAAAAATGCAGATGTAACATCGCTTGAAGTGGTTTAATATCGATGAATCGCTTCAATTAAAATCTGTAGATGTAGCATCGCTTGATCTGATTTAATATCAATGAACCGCCTCAATAAAACTGCAAATGTAACATCGCTTGAATTGATTTAATATTGATTAATCGCTTCAATAAAAATGCAGATGTAACATCGCTTGAAATGATTTAATATCGATGAATCACTTCAATAATACTGAAAATGTAATATCGCTTGAATTGATTTAATATCGATTAATCGCTTCAATAAAACTACGGATCTCACATCGTTTGAAGTGAGTTAATGTCGATGAATCGCTACAATAGAACAGCAGATGTAACATCGCTTGAACTGATTTAATATCAATGAACCGCTTCTATAAAACTGCAAATGTAACATCGCTTGAATTGCTTTAATATCGATGCATCGCTTCAATAAAACTGCAGATGTAACATCGCTTGAACTGATTTAATATCGATGCATCGCTTCAATAAAACTGCAGATGTAACATCGCTTGAATTGATTTAATATCAATTAATCGCCTCAATAAAACTGCAGATGTAACAACGCTTGAACTGATTTAATAACGGTGAATTGCTTCAATCGAAACTAGAATACGCAATACAAAAGTAAATTATCAGTGTACGTGTAAGAGGTTGTAAAGTACTCGAATATTGTTATATTAGAAACATGGCAACGATTTCAGAACCAAGTAGTTATGTTTGATATTAATGAACTTACACAAGGTACAGGTGTGTACCTTTGCCATATTTTGTATGAGAACAAAGCATCAAAGGTCCCTAGGTGACCTTTCGAGATACAGTAGAGTTGTTTTAATCAACAAACGGATGAATCATTTTTTTTGAGTTCGATAAGATTAGGTTTAGCGCTTTAATCGCACACTTTATTATTTGGTAACGTAAGATCAACTAAAGACCACATTAAGTCTAAGAAGAAAGTAAGCCATCAAGTGCGGTTTGCCAGAACTCCCTAATAGCTACTCGGAGTTTAATTTTAAGCTTGAAGGAGGCAGATAACCAGAAAAACTTGTAAATAAATATGCAGCAATTTTATTAAGATGTCTTTTTTGTCAGCAAAAATTTAGGATCATTGTTGAATTCAAATTCACGTCGACTGAAACGGAGTTTGAGCACATTACTACAAATTATTAGCTTTATACTTATAGGAATATAAGTAGGTACGTTTATAACATTCCCATACTTGCAATGCAAGGATTTTATATAAAAAATGCATTTGTCTTAACTCAGAACGTTCTTTGATACATTCGATATAGCATATTAAGGGGCCTTGTAATATGAATAGCAGCTCTTCCTCTCTTTTTATTGCTGACTACGTTAAACATTCATGTCATACAATACTTATTCTATATTTAACATCTAATGAGTGTTTTAAGTGTCCATTTTATGTCAAATCTACCTCTTTCGATTCCGTTGATATTTTTTGCCTTTCTACCCAAATAAAACATATTTTAGAAATTTTTCATTGTTTTTCCAACCCTAAATAGTTATGAGTTTTTCAGTGGAGGTTTTTTTAAGAACACCTAATTGTAATTTCTCCAAAAATTGAAATTGAATGTTTGTATTTTTTTACGTTTTCAATCTAATTTCAGCAAAGAAAAATAAAATAGATTCTGGAACAAGTACCGCCCAACACGAAGTGAACCGTCTTTTTCTTCTACTTTTTTTTAAATGGTTAGTAAATCCAATAAAATAAATTTTATCTACATAAACTATCACTGCGGAAGTTTTTGACGATTTATAAACCCTTCCAGAGTATGAAAAGTTTAGAAGTAAAATAAACCTTGTTGGATATCTTTTTCAAATGTTTAATCGAAACAATTATACTTTTTCTTGATTATAGGATTAATCTAGGACAAAACGGGCTTGAGATTCGAAATAAAAATTAATTTAGAAGTTGTATATGTAAAGTGTAATACAGAAGTATATTTGTAATTAATATATATTTTTATGCCAAGCGAACATTGTCAAATGAGAAATTGATTTATATATCTTTTAATAATGAGCATCACAAGCGTCTATCACGGGTTTTAAAAAATGCATTTGGTATATATTCTTATTTATATTAAAGTTTCAGTGTAGAATGTTCTAATGTTCAAGTGACGTCATTAATCTTTTATATACGTTTTATAAGATTAATTCTAATATTCTTTAGTAACAGTTTTAAATAGAAGATATAAATTATGTCTTCGTTATTTATTCTATAAATACAATTTATATGGTAATAGTTTTATAAGGTATTTTTATGGGAAAACGAAATCATGTTCGATGAGCGAACACAATTAGAAACCTCATTTTGTTGCGATAAAATCCTTCACCTTATCCAAACTCAATTAATTCAATTTGAAATTTTAATAACCAATTAGTTTGACGTATTAGCAATTAAATACTTTTTAATACGATGCAATTAAACATATATGCAATATTATTTATTATAAGTTTAATTACAGATTTACACAGAGTTTAGAAAACATTCAGATTACTTTTATATCTCATAAAATTATATCGTCTGATGACCAATTTGAATTGTCTGTTTTTATATTTTTTGTAATATGTAATAATGTAAATATTTAATATTGAGACAATAAGAGTGGTTCGTAAAAAACATTTTTATTATTTTTAACGGACCTAAGCGTCAATTTTTCCAAAATAATTCATAATTTTAAATTACGTATTTCAAATGTATAATAAAAAAGTATTTATTTTTCTCAGAAATAATTACCGTTGACGGGGCAAATTAATGTAAATGGTAAATTTTAGATAAATATGACGACGCAAAACGCAAAATACGACGCAAATTACTGTTAAAAGTTAAAAGCCGTTTATATAATTATTAGAAAAACAAGATTATTTCCCTGTTATAAAGGAATATAATATTTTCAATATCACCGAATTTTTATACCTTCAAGTGGTTTTATAAATTACAAGAAAAAAACATAAAAACTACTTTACGGCAAAATATATAGGACACAAAAAAAGAGTTTGTGCAATCTATAAATTAAATTCAACTTTAATAAGCAAATGATACTATATGTAGCAAATATATAAAGATACAAGTGTTAGATTTATTAACATTGAAAATTTAGAATTACATTTAAGATAAGTCAATGACGTTACACGACTTATTACATTTTTCACGTAAATTAATAAGACTTTAACTATTAATAAATTCAGAAATTATAAATTTATTTCAAAACACGCTAGAAACTTGCAATCTTGGGTACGACAATATTTAAAGTGTCTCATAAAGTAATAAAATAATACAATTATCTTTTTACAATTGAAAATATATTCGTATCTTTTATTTTCATAAATATTCTGATTAGCTTAAACAAAATTATAATTAACATAAAGATTATAAATAAGACAATAAAAAGTGTATAATGATTTAAGCAACCGAATAAAACAAAATCGAAACTTGTGTCGGAAAATCAACAGTTTAAGACAAACTTACAGAAAGTTGACGCTGAATCTCGACCCAACTTGAGATTTCGATTCGCGAAAAAGTTATAAACTACATTTCGAAGTTTTTAAATCAAGTATCGAATTTCAAAAAATATTTAAAAACGAATATTTTAGAAGAAATTTAATTTTTTTATTATTACAAAATGAAACTTTTACTTATTCGAAAATAACTATCTCCCGTATAAGATCCGCACTATGGCGTATCAAAGACGTAGGCTGAGACGATCGCGAGAACAGACGACGCACCGATACAGAATTTCTGGTCTTTTATATGTTCACCGAGTGATGCGCAGAATACCTGCGCATTAAAACTTCCCTCCGCCCACAATCCCCTATTTGTGCGAGACTGATTTTACCTTGCTTGCACTTATAGCATCTTATATAATTTTAGTAATTTATTAAATTTAATTTAGACACAACATAACTTATGATAATATGTATTATGATAATATGTATTCAATACATATTGTATTTCGTATTAACAGTTAAGGTTCATAACATAAAATATGCAACTCCCGGAAGCGATTATTATAACGTTAAAATTCAAACAAATTACCAAGTTTAGATATAAATACAGGTTTTAGAAAATATATAACGCCTTGTAGAACTAATATGGAGCGGTTGTAATAAAAGATTCGAAAGTTCTGACGGATAATGTGCGTGCATCACGCGATTACGGCATAAACAAACTTCGATTTGACGTCAAAACACTAAAGAAAACTGTTCAGCTGGTCACAATTTGCCGAGTAAAAAAATCGGGCAAAACAGAAATACTTTAAGGGATTATTAAAGCCGAGAAACTGTGTTGATAGATCCGTATCTTTTGAAAAATTAATTTTCCAATATAGAAGCATAAGAATTAGGAAATACTGAACTAACTATGGGGAGATGGGTCGCGGAGGTCGTCTCTTCAATACAATGGTTCAACCATGTGGTAGAGAGTCGGCCTTACCGGGCTATATCTGTCTAGCGCAGGAGACTCGGCATAGGTTACGCCAGATGCCCGAGCGGCACAATAACTGCAAGCACGATCTTATGTCGTTCAGTTATGGCGGTAGAAGATCCAGCTTTATTCGGTAAGAGTTCGATACTACTCACTCTCTCTCACGGGAGGGTAATGTGTTCATGCAGGATTTCCCCATGTAAAAAAATGGATTGCGTCCAAATGGATCAGACCAACAGTCACCAAATGTAATATCCGCAATAATGGTACCGTTAGGCCTGTTGAGTTTTCGAGTCAAACCACGTATATGGTAGAGTATTAGGACTCGATTGATGATTAACCGATTCTAATGACTCCCATTTATTACCTCGTTTCAGGAATAAACAGTATAATCGAGCAACCAAGAGGCTTGTAGCCTGATGATTTCTATTGACCCCATTTTTTTAACCATAAGTGCAAGAGCAGGTATTTTGCGGTAGCTTTGTCACATTTAGATAAAATAAATAGTGGTGAATAATTACCTCAGAATTTTCCGGTATGAGCTGTTTTCTCCGTAAACTAAGGTCTTGATATCTCGAGGAAGTAACTGGATCTTCACCAGAAACCGCTCGTTGGTACGATAAACGTCTGCCTTTAGAATCACTTTTTAGTCCATAAGGGTTATTTTCGGGTATCTTGGAAAAGTCCTGGTAAGAGTGAGATACTTGCATATCTTTGCTTTTCTCATCTTGTATAACCCGCCTGAAGTAATTAGTTAAACCTTCACTCGCAACCCACGTCACTCTGAAAATAATGAACGAGTAATTGAATATTTGAATTGTATTTGTGGGTAACAAGTTTTTCGCACAGCCTCGCTTGAGTTAATGTATATTTGGCCTATCCCTTAGAGAATGTTGTCGATAAAAAGTGCCCTTGTGCCAAGTTTTTGTACTCTTAATATTTGAAATTAAAATTGAGATATAAATATTCACGGAATAAAGACGTGAACAATCTCTTTCGGTATCTGTAGGAGGTACAGCCACGTTGAAGCTATTACTGGTTTGAGCATGAATGGGTTAGCTCACCCGGGGTAGTACCATCCTCTAATAGAAAACCGACGTGAAATAACAAACATTGTTGCGTTTCGTTCGGTCAGTGAGAGCGCCGGAGGCCCACTTCCCCGCTCCTAACTCCTTCCTCTTTCCCTCCCTCTTTCCCTCCCCCTTTCCTCTTCCCCCAAACACAGGCTGGCAACGTACTTGCGACTCCCCTGGTGTTGCAGGTGTCTATGGACGACGGTGATCACTTAACATCAGGTGACCCGTCTGTTCGATGGCCTGCTATGACATAAAAAAAAATCGGTAGAAATGAATTAATTTACAATTTGCAATCAACATTCTGGTGAATAACGTAATAAAAATAATAAGAAAGAGCATACTAGACTGAAAAATTATAACGCCTTATCTCATAAAAACAGCTTACGCAATTAATAATATTGAAAATTTTAATTATGTTACATTAGATATTGATAAACATTTGTATGTGAAAAAAATTAAATAGGAATATATGAAAAAGCGAAAATGAATTTCATCTATAAAAACTAAAATTAACATATGGAAAACAAAAAAGGAAATATAATCAAGAATTTTGAAATATAATTAACTGAATGTTGCTTACATAATCATAAATATAAAATGTGTTTAAATATCCTTGTGAATTTAAAAGCTTGATGGTCAAATGTTATATGTTTAGATAGTCTTAGATGCGAGCTCATTGTACAAACGAATTATATGGCAAATTGGATTGAAGTAAGTATTATTATTGTTAGTTTAAAGGATAACCTGTATACTAGCTTCGGGCCTGATATGTACCAGAGCGCTTTTTAAAAAAAAAATATTCCCGCCATCGGCAAAGACATTTAGTACGTGTACCATATGAGTATATAAATCTATGGTCACAATAATATATTTAATTATATTCAAATTATATATAGTTATTATATTATCATATATTTGATATAATTTTCATAAAAATTATGGCCAATTTAAAATATATTTCGTTTTTTTTTCTTATGATCCATTAAATATTGTAAATTTTCTTGCAATAAGTTTTATATGAAATAAGTAGAGAGAATAATAGTAAAGTTAATTGCCTAAAAACTATTGCCATCATATTCATTTGTCTAAATTATTCATTATTTAATTTGATATATGATGATTATTTATTGTAATAGTTTAATGTCTATTTAGTTCAGTATCTAATGTAAAATATTTTTTCTAACCTAAAAGTATAAATACAATAGCTAAGTTACACATTTCGTGGAGTAGTACAAAAAATAGTTCTTAAAAATTAAATAATAATGTAATAATACATTTTACATAATAATTGGAATTTCACATTGCATCATTTCTAATTACTCAAATCTTGTAATAAGTCCAGTATTTTTTTAACCTTATACTGTCAAACTGTTTGCTTGATATCATAGTAATTATCTCTGAACAATAATATCATCAAATAAGATACCTAAATATTTCACCTAAGATTTTATTGCCATTAACTGATTTTCAATCTTGTAAGGATAGAAAATGTCGTATCTCTTATTGGTAAACATAATCGCAAAGCATTTTTTTTTCTTTTCGAACTGACTACGCTATTGGCTTTGCAAGGCCTTTACGGCTTCACCAGACTACTAAGGCGAGCATTTAAGGCACTCTGCCAATTTTACTTGAGCAACTAGCTCAAGGGTGCACGGCACACTTCGGCTCGGCTGTTGCCGGTTACATGCAATTCGCGACCTCTGTGAACTAAACTAGGCTAAGCTAACTATTCATACATGTATGGGTTGTTGTACCAAGCATACATATTTCAACAACTCTTACATATATTTCGTATCAGAAAAATATCTAAACTATTTCAGTTCGACAAGGGATAAAAATAAATCTCGTCCACTTTCATGTGTAAGCGTGTAAGCATGCACGTGTGTGGAGATGATTGTGTAGTATTGTAGCAGTAACATAAAATTTTGTGTCATTGTATCGCGCAAGCAGCGCACCAAGGTCTCCACCCCGAGTGATCGGACCTAGGAAATAAACAAAGCATTTTTCAACGTTAAGGTATATACAGTACCTAATCAATACACCAACGGGATGTATATATACATATATATATATATATATATATATATATATATATATATATATATACCTACACTTGCCATAAATACTGAAACTAAGAAAAAAATATATTTTCTATTGCAAATAAAATGTAATTACTAATACTAATACTAATACCTTACAGTGTGTTAGTTTAATAGATAAATATAAAATAATTGAAAATATAAAAAGCTTATTCGAAGCGGTCTCCATTGGCTGTGATACCATTTAAACGTTGAGGCTAGTTATCAATAGAAACACGCACTCTTTCCATTGGAAAATTCTTCACTGCCAATCGTACGGATTCTTTTAGGGATTTCAAATTATCATGGCGATTAGAGCAAGCCCTATTCTTTTAAACTGACCATAAATCATAATCCAGCGGATTAAGATCGGGACTAGAGAATGGCCAGTCTTCAGCTCTGATGAAGTCCGAAGCATTCGTTTTCAACCAAGACTGCGTAGACCGAGCTTTATGACCCGGCAGAGTCTTGCTTGAAAGGACCATTCTTGATTATTGAACATGGTGTTGTTAAGGGGCTCCACTACCTTTTCAAGATACCATTGTATCTTGATACACTTGTGCTGATGTTTTGTTACCATTCTAACGTTAGTATGTCTCAGTCACTCCTTTATAGCTAATACCCAACCAAAGTATCACTAAAGTCGGATAGTGCCCACGTTGCACTCTGTCGGCTAATTGGAAAGCTTCCTCAAAGCTTTGAGCATAAATGGTGTCAATATGTTTGTTAAAATGTTGCTCAGTTGTAAAAAATTTCTCATCCAAAAACAATTCTTCTCTATGAGCTCCCTTTGTACCGCTTCGGTAGTTGATTCGATTTTACCACCCTATTCTTTTAAAATTATTAGTTAAGAAATGACCAGTATGTCTCTTATAGCCTGCAAGTCCTAAGTCATCATTTAAAATACGCGACATGGTTCTAGGTGCTATCTTCGTCTCCCGAGATAAAATCTTTTGCTTTCGGACAGGATTTCTTCGAATTCTTTCCCTTACTGCTTTCACCACCTTTTTTGTACGAACACTACGTGGACGGCCAGATCTTTTTCTGTCACAAATAGTGGAGATCTCATTGTACCTATTAATAGCCCAGCACACAAACATTTTACTAACGCCAAGCGTATGGAGAGTTTTAAATATTGCATTTGGCTCCATAACTACTTTGTGTAATACAATCACAGCGATTCGGTTCTCTTTATCACCCCACTCTATTTTAATATCGCAAAATATTGCACAATGTATTGGCACCAAAATGAAAAAAAAATCATATAAAATGACAAATTCCAAATTCAAATGTAATATTTTGTTTATTTTTAATTGTAAAACAGTATTAATGGCCAGACTAAGTATATGATACAGTATTAAACAGAGCCGATTGTAGAGTGACAAGCTTCTAACAATTGTTACTGGCTATCGTGAGGTCATTGTATCGGTCCGTCAGTTGTAAAACACGAATTGTCAGATATCGAACAATATCATTGTATGAGGATGGGAAAAATATAACACGTGTTGTGGGAGATATAAGAGTCTTGGAGGTGTCGGATGCTTCGTTCAGGGAACGTGCACACAGTTGGACGGCCCTACAATTTCCATCCATTTTACATCGCGGATATATATGACTATTTAAGTAAAACGATATTTATAATTAAAGAAGACATACGTTATCTATCTGTGGTGTATTTCTTGCTTTCTAAAGATGTACGAGAAGGAATGCGTCCCTTGCCATACCATTCTTGTAGGCTCTTCGTCATATATATCACACTCTTTTAATAGTAATTATATATATTGAGATAATACTGTCGTCCAAAGAAGTAAGAGGCATCTGCTATTTTTGGTAATATTGAAATTTGGTGTTACCTTTTAACTATGTTTATTTCTACGTTCAGAATTAAAGAACGCGCTTTAGAGATAAGAGATATAAATACTTATACATATATACTTACATAAACATTATTTACCCTTCTAGATCAGTTTGAAAAAATAGCTATAATATTTATTACAGTTTACTTAGTTTCATTAAACATTGTAACATTTAGCATTGTCACATTAAAATATTGTAACAAAAATAGTTGCCAAACTATATACATCTTAATATAATAGGGGTAGAATATATAATCCATTATTAATTCTGACAGTAATGATAGAGCTATTATTATGTACTGTGCAACTGCATTTGCTGAACACATAGAAAAATATAAATAACATATAAACTTATACATCTCTGTAAAGGCTACTTGAGTTGGTGAATTGAATCTGTGAGCTGAAAGGTAGCTATGATACGTTCACTTCATTCGCTACATAAAATTGAACGCTATCTATCGATTGAGCTTCCTTTTCACAGTCAGTTTTAAAGTACCTACTCGCTGTGTTCAAACTGCGAGAACCCTAGAGAAATGCATTATATTTTCAGATATACCACAAAGCTTCAGGTCCTTTAATATAGAAATTATGATTACTAATTAAGTTTCATAAAGTTATACTATTATATTTGTTTTGTATAACTTTCCAGTGCGATCTCTTAAATAATCTTCTTCTTCTTACCCTTATCCCACCTGAGTAGGGTCGGTACAACATATTTGTCATGTTGTGATGTATGATTTGGCTTAATTTTTACGATCGGCCGCCTGCCTGTCATCAACCCTCCTTGGGATTTGGATCTCTTAAATAATGTGATAGTATATTTATAGGTAATAAATATGGACTACTGTAGATATAAATGCTACTTATTTAAATCACTGTGACATGAGATCGGTATTGAAGCAAGTCACGATAGTAGATTTGTAAATATTTTTGCAATACAAAATATGCATATGCATTTATTATGTATAGGTTAGCGCTAGCGGAATGATGTAACTCGCGTTCGCTACATTCTACCCACCGCATAACTTAGCCATGCATATACCTAGATATAAATTGTACAACACCTTTTATTATATTTAACCTATAATCACAGAGTTCAAAGCATATATTGAGGAAACATAAGCTAAAGATGAAACTCTTATGTATGTTAAGTTGAATGATTATGAAAATAGGATTGTAACATTTTCGATATGGATTTTTTCGTAAATGGTTCTATTTATTACAAAGTTTTTTTTTTTTTTTTTCGAAATGTCTACGCTATTGACCCAGTAAGGTCTTAATAGCTTCACCGGACTACATTTATTACAAAGTGATATATTCATTGTACTGTACAATGATTAATGTTCTTACTAAAATCACTATAAATATGGAATCGTTGAATTGGGAATTAATACTGTTGATTCACAAGAATCTATTCTAAACTAGCGGGCCTGGTGGACGTTATTCCGCCCTTTTACTTACAAAACCTGACTAATTATATACCTAAACCTTCTTCATAAATTACCTTAAAAAACAGCATGAAAATCCCTTCAGTCATTTTTGAGTTTATTTATTTATTTACTCTGTTTATCGAGAACATACAGACAGACAGACATGGCAGAGTACTTTGATTTATAGTATGCTGTGATAATCCCATTATTAAGAAGTACTTACCGAGGGACCAGGTAACGGATTTAAACACTTCATATTTACTTTTCATATATTACTTTTTATAAATTTAATAAGAATATGAAGGAATGAGTCGGTAATGAAGTGATGATAGTTCAGTGCTTAGCGTACTCGGACATCGCATCAATCGATGTAGATTCGGAATCTTGTCAATTAACCAGAGCTTCCAGCGAAGCATTAAGATGAAAACCATTGTATATTGCTAAGGCTTTACAACTAGGTACAACCTTCAGGTTTAAAATCTTTCGCCAATGTAGCAGTCTGTTCTTAGCGACCACGAACATTCAACTACGCGACCACAGTCGTCAGTCGCGGAACGACCGCTGTCTTACCGATGTCAGCGACGGCGACCGGGCGACATTACTATTCTCCCGCAGTTTTTATGGGTGACGGTTGTTATTCAGCATATTCTGTGAAGCTATTCAGCAGCTAGAGAGGTGAGCCACGCTGAAATTATTACTGGTCTTAGCATGAATGGGTCGGTTCGCCCAGGGTGTACCACCCGACCCACAGAAAGCCAACGTGAAGTAACAGTGACTTTATAGTTGCGTTTCGTTCGGTCAGTGAGAGCGCCGTAGGCTCACCTCCGCTCCCCTCGACCCCTCCTCACTTCCCCCTTCTTTTTATCCCTCCGCTCCAAACACAGGCTGGCAACGCACTACGATTCCCCTGTTGTTGCAAATGTCTATTTACGGCGGTGATCACTTAACATCAGATGACCCGCCATTGCCTTTGTCTTCTATGGCATAAAAAATGAAGAAGAAGATGATATCCTTATTATCAATTTCTCCAGAAAAAAAGATGAAGATCGATTCATTTTTTTCACATGACAAGAAGAAAAGGGCTAATTTCAAATACTAATAAAAGGACATTTTAATTACAAAGAACAAAAGTTCAGAAAATATTGCGGAAACACCGGCATTATGATGTGCTTCTTGTTTGGGTCGCGCGACGGCACTACTTTCGATGCGGCTGGGTCGCGGTCGCCGCGGCGCTCTTAAGCCACGCCAACCAGTCGCGTGTCGCTGTCGCCGGGTTTGTTTAGTACTCCATGTAATTTCATACTAGGCAGTGGGTTGCACGACCCGAATGCGGTGTTGGGTCGCGGTGACTAAGAACCGAATGTTACCTAGAAGGGCGTGTTCCGACAGCTGCACTCGAAAACCAATTCCTCCAGTTTTAACGTATTTACCTTCTTGGACCATATTATCATTTAAGATCAATTGAAGTAGTGATAAAAATCAATTAATTAGAAAAAGAAATCGATGATATGCATAATGTGACAGTAAACGAACATAGCATCGCTAATAGATTAATCTTAACCATTCGGCTATATTGTAATTGATATATACTTTTTTATAATTTACATGTATAAAATATGTGATATATTAACTGTAACCTGTTTGATCTGGAAGCTTTGCGTTTTCCCTGTCCGTGAGCAGAGTCAAGACCGGAGCTCATAGATATTGCTCGATTCAAAAGCGTCTCTTGGACACACGCCTCGTTCAGACCTGCGAAAGTTTTTTCATTTAAGTTGTTAAATTTTATATTAGTTAGTTAGGATTAGTGATATAACATCATACAAGAGGTATTATACGTATGTGTGTGTGATTAATGTCAACATATTGATTTAATAAAACGAAGTAAAACGTTGTTATATAACTAAGGCATAGTTATATCTGTCAGCAAAGACCTATCGATGTGTTTAACCAAACATGCTTGAGATTTAATGCCTCTAGGCTAAGCGTAATATTTCCTTTGGACAAATCGTTATTTAACATTGGGTCTGTTGTCGATCAAATCTTTTACATGTCACCAAAGAAAATAGAAAAAAGTAACACATTTTGTAACTTATTAATCAATAAAATGCAAATTGAAATAGACACGAATCTATTGTTTTTATACATCAATGATAATGATTTGCATTATAATAATATATTTACCGTCATTCATTTTAGAAAAAATATCATTTTATGTTCTATCTTTATTGTAGCACGACAGAAAAACAACGACCATAGAAGCACAATCCATCGTTAGCCGCTGTTAGATATACTCTCATTGTTATCAAAACGTTACTAATTAAAAGAGAGTCACTGTGGCGGGTTTATTGCATTGTACACGACAGTAATGTTCCAGTGGAATACATACATCCTATCATCGTGCTTACCCGATTAGGCCTCCCACGGCAGCGGCTCAAGCCTAGGTTCGATCCCTCGGTAGGGAGCCCTTGAGTGCGTTGCTTGCGCGATGCGGTGACACACAAATATACATCACTGTTACAACACTACACGATCACCCCCACACACGTGCACGCTACACGCTTACACATGAAAGTGGAAGGGTTTACTTTTTTTTCCTTATCGAACTGAAAAACTCTCAATTTTCTGATAATAAATATATGGAAGAGTTGTTTAGGCGTGTATGCTTGGTACACATATACGTTTCAACAACTCATACATATATGAATAGTTAGCTAGGTTAGCTAAGATAGATCGCGATTTTGCATGCAACAGGCAACAGCCAAGCCGAGGTGTGCCGTGCACCCTTGAGCTGGTTGCCAAAACAAAATCGGCTGAGTGCCTTAAGCGCTCGCCTTAGTAGTCCGGTGAAGCTGTTAAGACCTTACTGGGTCAATATCGTAGTCAAATCGAAAAAAAAAATCATTGTGCTTAGATACTGGATACAGCGGCTTATACCTGAATAGGACACGCGACACCTCGTAGTCTATACACATCTATAAAAACAACAGTCTGTTTGTAAATTTGTTAAAATAACTTTTTACTAAATGTATGTAACACTATCTATGGTACTTTTAAACAAAGTACCAATTTTTTAATTATTTGTCTTTCCGTTTCTTCCGACTAATCTCGGAAACGTTCAACCGTTTAAGGCAGGTTTTTGTAGATAGCTGATACTGCTCTATATTGTAGATATTCGTAATTTAGTATTTCACCATAATTAGGCTTCCAAGAAAATATCCATCTAAACAAGCAATGACTGAAATCGTACGCGTCTCACACGCTCCAAATAATTATCGACCGACATTTATTATATTTTTTTGATAAATTTTACGCGATCAAAGTCGCAAGCAATTGCTAAGTATTTAATCATTTTAAGTTGACACTCGTTCAGTACATCCCACTACGGAGATTTAAATTAAAAGTGACAATATAACCCTCGAGGGTGTCTAGAACTGACACGTCCCACAGTATTTGTCTACGATTTTAAAATGAATATACGCTCTAATGTTTTAGTTGTTAATCGATAATATGTATATATATATATATATATATATCAAAACCGTGTAAAAATTTCATTTTATATATTAAAAGAAGTTGAAACATGATAGTCGTTCTTCGTTCCCCTTTGACACTTAGTCACATTGTATCCGGTCGAATGGATTCAATAAGGTCCCTTTGCACCGGCGCTATTAAATGCGTTTTAAAAAATAAAACAGAAACCTTCCGCTCCAAACCGTTCGGGGCCGAACAGACAGGCGCGTCCTGTAATTTATTCTATTAAAGCGCTTTTTGAAGGTACGTTTGAAAAAATTCCGTACTAACAAATTAATGGATTCCGATGACGTTAGCACTAGAATGTGTATCGCGCGTGAACGAATCGCTAAATGGCACTGTACCTAGGAAACAACAAAAAAAAATCCTTTATACGTTCGTTAGCCTGGAAGCAATAGAAATGGTCTCACCATGTAAATTAAAAATAGAGTGAACGGATCAATTTAATGTGGTAATAAGTGTTATTACGAGCTAAAGTATTTAACCATCGAAAAATATCTCAACTATATAATATACGATCTATAATTATTATATTAATAATCCTTTTAAATATACTTTACTTTTTCATTAGGCTCCGAAGCTTTAATTGTAATATCAATCTATCTCCTTAGAAAGAGTATATATATTAAACGTACATGAGGCTTTCTTAAATCAGATTTACACGAATCGATAGATAGATAACAAGCAATGGCTTTATAAAATGGGTAAAAGAGTCAGCATTTTCGGGTTCGTTAATTTTTCTCTATATACCTAATGTTATCCTAAGTTCTTTACACAATTATTTATTTAACCATCAAAAATATTCAAATCACATTGTTTAACACATTTATAGTACACCCAAATGAGTATATAGGCTATGTGTATTGCTTACTGTGTACGCTGCTAGAAGGAACTACAACGAAGGGCTGGCTTCCAACAAGACTATCCTCCTCAGATTGAATATCGGGCGGCAGTCGATCGCTTTGACTGACAGACAAACTTGAAACGCTCCGTTCAGCTGTCAAAGAGGATCTTAGACTTCTCACACTTCCTTGTAATTCTTCCTTTAAATAAAAAAAATAGGATTATAAGTGAAATTATTAATAACGTTTTTATTGAAATTTTTGCTTATTGTATCTACAATATATAATATCTCCATGTGAAAATCCATGATAAAATCTCCATATGAAAGTGAGTAACTGAATGAGATGGAAGACAGTAGTGGGATTTTCAAAGATGTCAGAATTGACAGATTAACGTTCAATTGTTCAGATTCCACTTTAGAGGAGAGAGAAGATTTAATTTTATTTTCTATTTTAATATAACCGTATGAAGCTAGGGCTAGCAGCTAGTTATAAATACAGGAAGAGAGACATTATAAACAATATTCAATGTTTTACATCTTACAAATTGTCTTAAAAATGTATTCATATGTTAGTATAATATCCTTGGGCTTTTTGTCATAATATTTTTTTCCCAGATATATAAAATTATAAGAAAATCAATTGTTTTCTTTAAGTATCAATGCTAAAAATGAAAAACTTTCCATTTCATAAAACTTGGAAACATTATATATATCGAACAATGTAGATAGAAACCTGTCAATTATTTTTTAAATGTGTCGTTACATTTCAAAATGAGCTACATCTAATTTTAGCCGTTTCTAATATTTTTAAATTTTGTACATGTAACACCTATTCCAAAGTATATTGCATTAAATTCAGGAGTGCATGCAATTTATAAAGTTACATTATATATTAAAAAAGGAATAAGTATAATAAACGTTAATCAAATAGCACAACTTAACCAGTTAGACCTTCTACAATAGTATGAAAAATAAATAAGATTGTAAAAATATGAACTTTCATCTGTGCTCCATTTGATTGGATAATTGTTATGTAATCCTTGAAAGGTAGATTTGTTAGTATCATTGTAATTATCAGTTAGTAATTTAAGTGTTGTTTATCATTATGTTGTAACCATTCCTATCAACCGTTTATGTTCAAGAATGTATATTCATCATGTACGTACGTGATATGAGTGTCTTAGTATTTTTTATACTTATAATTTAGAAACAGAATTATCAATATACATTCGAATTAAAATAATCGTTGTATAGTATAAAGCAAAAGCCCCTACTGCATTTCTCTGCTATCTGTTCGCGATAAACTCAAAAACTACTGATCGGATTTCCGTGCAGTTTTCGCCAATGGAATGTTTTGATATGTTATTTGTCAAGTTTTTTTTTATAATTAGGGCTGGACAGCGTCAGCTGCGCCCGCTAGTATATTAATAAAATATTTGGTACCAAAGTAGAAAGCAAAGATTTTGCAAAACTTCTATTTGTATCAACAACATTAATATATAAAAAATCGTTTTTATACAAAAAAAAAGTTTTTATATATCAATGTTGTTTGCACAGAAATCTGCATTGTCATAAAATGTGATAACCTTGTAAACCTTATTTATTATAGTGATTATTATAGTAGTTCCGCTTCTTTAATTTGTATATTTTTTTTTATATTATAGGAGGCAAACGAACATGCGGGCCATCAGATGTTAAGTGATCACCGCCGTCCATAGGCACTAGCGACATCAGGGAAGTTACAAGTGCGTTGCCCCCCTTTGTTTGGGAGGAGAATGGAGAAAGGGGAATGAGGAAAGAAGAGGAGAGGAGGGGAAGGAAAGCGGGTCTCCGGAATTCTCACTGACCGAACGAAACGTAACAATGCAAGCACTGTTACTTCACGTCGGTTTTCTGTGAGAGCGTGGTACTACCCCGGGCGAGCCGAAATATTCATGCTGAATCCAATAATAACTTCCGTGTGGCTCTACCGCCTACAAATATATATCGATTGTGGTCTCTTTTACAATTATTTTATTAACTTCAAGTTAAATACTTAGTGATAAACAGTTTGGTTACCGAGTATAAACATTTGAAATGCGCAATTTATTGAAACCAATAGTTGTGACTATGTAGAATATTTAGCATTGATTTCACACGGGATTGCGTTCGTCTGCATTATTTATATATTGTACAATAGCATTTTTCGAAAAATATGAATCGCAGCGCAGTGCATCGACAACTGTATATAAAGCCCCTTATTTTCATAATCTGTTTTTTTTTTTTTTTTCAAAAGAGAAGTCATACAATCTTTTACCGGTACAATTTTGTAAGTAGATATTTTATACGTACTTTAGAAGTACTTTGAAATACCTACTTGACGAGGAATAAAGATAAGTGTGATTATTGTCAGTTCGTCATTAATAGCGTTAATAATTTAAAATATTCTGTATTTTTTAAAAGACCGTCGTAATTTAAATATTGGAAACAGGCACAAACTGTTGCTCATTCCATGTTTCTTCACTAAGACCAGTAAAAGTTTTTTTTTTTTATATAAAAGTGCTAAGTTTTATAATATTGTCCCAAAGAACATTACTTATTTGCCAGATAGTAAGTACAATGTCAAGCGTGTTTAATGTCTACAAGTTGTCATAGGGTGGATCAATATGTGAACGATGGTAGCGCGGCGTCTGAAAATTATACCCCACTCCGTGCATTCACTAAAAACTAGTCTTGCTGTCTATGTTTGTAAATACCAATACATGTTTGTAAAATGTTATATTATGAAGAGATAAATCAGATCGAGTTTCTTAACAGTTATTCTCAATGGCTGGATTGTTTTACCAACCAGTGGTAGTTTTGAGATTCATAAATGCCTTCTCAGGGTCTGAATTGAATAAAATATTTCCGATTTCTATTTTGAATTTTTTTAGCCCAACAGATAATATATTAAATGTCAGCTATTTATTGTACATGAAAACTGCAGAATACTGTTTAATTATAAATGGCCGAATTTTTTAAATGTAATTATTCGATTTTACATGGGTTTCTCTCCTGTCAATATAATTTAGCCTACCTTGATACCCACGATGATCGTTTGAGTAATTAAGACTTGGAATTGTAGTAAATATACTCATTTTCGCATTTATAATATTAATTAGAATTAAAACCTAGTTTACTTTTAGTTTATCTTGTAAAAAAATGCTCTATCGTGTGGTACCATCTAACACGTCGAAAAGAATTAAATAGGGAAGATCACATCTGTCGATTCCACTAGCAGTTAATATTCGTTAATCTTGTTATTGACCAAACTACCTACGTTAAAAAACCTGAGAAGCATTGAATAGCGAAAAAATCAACTGTTGTTACAATAAATGTCTGAAACTATTCTCACACCGACACCTAGTTCGGTCTATGAAATCAGATGCCAATACCACTATGCCCCCGCTCGATAGAGGCCCCGGTGTTCCCATCGCGTTCGACATCATAGATAAATCGGAATGCCTCACCGCTAGTTTATAAAAGCAATGTTCGCCGACCATTACGAAAATTGATCCTGTCCATTTTAGTTTCATTTAAACCTCGGTGGAACATACAACTACATCCGTCACCTCTCGTGCATAATCTAACCCTGGTATTTTTTTTATTGTAGTGCGACAAAGTGACTGCACTATGCCTGATGGTAAGCATAGTACAGTCCAAAAACATTGGCAACCACCGAGAGACAGATTATCCATCGCCGGTCGCCGCTGTCATGCCGGCCTCTAAATCTCCAATAAGACCTCTGCAGTTATCAATATTTGAAACCTAGGATGTTCCCCAACTGTAACGGTATCAGGCACGAAGTTCTCAAACTGCTACCTGATCACTTCGTACCCTTCTTGGTCTTCGGTCATAATTAAAAGCAGAACTAAACAAAAATTAAATTTTAAAAAAGCAGTTCGCCTTTCAAGCCGGACATTTCTACACATACCAGCGACACAGATCACATCCTACACAACTTTAGCGAACACAGCGTAGGTACTGTATCGCACTCTCACTATATATTATTTTTCTAACTGACTATACTATTGGCCTAAATTAACAGGTTCACCGAACGACGAACTCTCGCCATATTTTTCAAGTATTTTTATCGTGGCCAAATTCGATAAGTTATGGCACGCTTAACTGGTTCAGATTTGCGCCAAGTATGGGTTAGTTCATATCACCCGTGATTATAAACTCGGGTAGGTTCTTTCGTTTCAAAGTGGAAAGTGTACTTCTCCGATACGCTCAGGACCACCTCAAGGTTGTTCGATTCTCACGCCCGCCTTATTCAGCCTATGCATTTTCTAACAAACTCCTCGGAGTTTGAGGTAGGCTGTTATGCTGATGAAATAATCATTTTCATTTCAAACAGATAAACTGTCATTCTCAGATGTCAAATCCAAAGTACGATTCGTGGTCTCGGTGAATGTTATCGAGAAGAGCTGAGTGCTCTAAGAGGCAACCTACAACATCTTCACCGAACTCCTCTAGAAAATAATGACAGCGAATGGTGCTATTGAATTTTCCAAAGAAATCATGCATGCACCATATCTGCGCAACTACCAATCACACCGTCGTAGTCTGGAGGTTAATTTTAAAGGTCAAAGAAAACACTCGCCACGCTCTCCTAGCAACGATATTACAGCTCATTCACTGGCTTATCACACACACCACAGATCACCCCACAGGCGTGAAAACGGTAACCTACACGTGTAATAGAGTGGCTATTTTTTTTTTTTTTGTTTATCTAGTCTTAGCCAAATTATCAAACTCCGATATACGCGCTCGTGAGGTACATGTAAAGGTACATATATAAGTATTATGAACGCATACACGTATGGTTAGCTTAGCTTGCACGAATAATTTAGTTTGATCCGCAATATTGCATGCGAGATCCAAGCGGAGGCGTGCACAGGTGCCCTTGAGCTCACAGTAGATAATCAGGTCGAAAAAAAAAGCGGTACTACAGATTTATCAGCTAACACAGACAAAACTATGTTGGATCAGGGCTTCAAAAACACGTCATGTCTTGCTGGATTCTTATATGTTGTTCACTAATGCTATATAATATTGTACTTACTTGATACAATACACCATTATAAGGGTTTTTCTCATTCAAAGATTGCAAGGAAACCGACATCGATTCTCTACGTTTGGGGCATTGCGACTTTGATTGAAATGATTGTCGCTTAAATATTTCCGTTGTATTTTTCAAAAAACTATCCATCTTTTTTCTGAAGAATGATGATTTTCTTTCTAATGGGGATTTCCCTATCGAATGCAGATCGAATTCAGACTGTGAGAATCCTTCGCGCCTCGATAACAAAGTATGATCCAGTGACAGTTTGCGGTCACGAGTCTTGGCATGTGAACTGTCTACTGGACTTTCAGGCGTGTTAATTTCTATTAAAACAGATGTCGTTGGAATACTTTCAGTATCTGTTTCCACGTAATCTGTCAATGATTCTGATAAACTGTTTGATTTATGGGATGCATCTCTATCTGAATTTGATTCCAAATTATTCTCCATGTCCGCACCACCAATATCTTTAATCACTTCTTCTAAGCTACTTAAATTTAAAGTTTCATTTGTATGAACAGCTTCGTCTTCTTCTGTATTGCTGTTCTTAATTACGACATCTGGATTCGTAGCACTTGGGGGTTCAGATGTATCAGAACCGTCGTTGCTCATAGCTTCATCAAAAAAATCGTCATTCTCGTTAAAATCTTTGTTCTGCATCACTTTACTCCCTCTAGGAGCCTTCATTCTCATACTACTATTCATTTTAACAGTTCTTAATATCTCTCTAATTTTAAGATTCTCCTTAATAGTCTTAATGTCTGTAATAAATGAGGCAGCTTTATCTTTATCGATATACTTTACAGGTTTCTCTTTCTTAGATTTATGTTTTGTCTTTTCCATTTTAAAACACAACACTAAAGAATATTAAAATTCACTTTTATAACTCAAATTTGCATCACAGAAATATTTAGATAATAATGTATTAGGAACAGTCATTTGTCAGTATAATGTCCATGATTCCACATGTACAAATCACCTTAAAATAGTGAGGGACCACGTTGTTAAATCTCTTTTAGATCACAATCCAATAATATTGATCAAAAATGTTCAACTCGAATACATCGTTATCGTGCGACTCTATTTTCAACATCGATCTTGTAATACTTTTTACACAACGGTATATGATAACGCAGTAATAAAAATACTGTTATTAAAAATTAACATTTTACGGACCCGATTAAATATGACGTCTGATTAGTGTACATGTATATCACATATTGTAACACAAATATCACTTTTAGCATTATCTCACGGCTTGAGATAATCTCTGATAGTGTATCACGTATCTTTCATCTATTTTCATATTATAGGTGAATTGAATGTACATGAATATATATTGAACGCAGTACGCGGCTGACGCTATCTTCAGTTTTCAATTATGTTGTTAAAATTAGTTTTCCTCTACGACACATTCTCCGACACGACGTTGGCAAATATTTATTAAATAAACATTTACTTATTTCAAATTCTTCAAGCGATAAGCATGTAATCTGATATTTACATATTGTTTTGCAATTTATATTTTGTTATATCCTCTTCGAAGCAGGCACAGAGTTGATTCTATCACTAATACGATAGTTTTATGCGCTTTTCGCATTCTTCGATAAGTCAGTCTATATTCAATATTCAAAAAGGACGGTAAGGTATTTTTATCCAAATAGATAGTTACGACAATATACGACAAAAGAAAAAGTGAAAACAGCTGAAAGAGTTCTACGTGTGCCAACTGACATGATAATTTGTGTTATACTTCTGCAAACTTAAATTCATGTAAAAATGCATCTATCTAGTGTCAACAATACAGCAATAAACGCCATTAAAAACAGCGGCTACTAAAGACATAATGCTAAATTCATTATAATAACTCTTTTAGTTTGTCACGTATCGAATTTGACCAGACTAGACGCAGTTAGAAACTTGCTGACCAATATTACGGTGGCTATTAACAATGTATTATGGACATTACAACTGTCAAATCTTAAGTATCAATATAGCTTCTTGAAATAGTTGATAATACTTTAAAATAGAAAATTTTAAGTTAACACTCATACGAAAACTTAGTTGTATAATCAATTACATATTTGACATTGCTTACTTCTAATATATATATACTTGTAATACATATTATTGTATCGGCAAGACCTTATACTAGTAGTATTTGAAACATTGCATAATAGTGTCACTAATGAGCCATTCATAGTTCCTAGAGAAGTCAGCTAATGCACATTAATTGAGTGTAAAAACCCCAAGCTCCATATAAAATCTATAACGAAGGAAAATAAAACAATCGAAAAAACAATAGGTACATTTAATTTCAAACAAATATGTTTCGCTCGATTTACTTTTATTCAGCAAGTAAAACAGTGAAACTAACTAAGGATTATAGACGAATACACAAGTATTATTATCCTGATAATATTTTAATGTTTTAACATTACGTATGCGTTTAAATAATCCAGACAATTTGCTACCTCAAATCAAATTACAACAATGTAAAAAGATTGGACATTGTTGCTAAAGTTATTATTTTTCACTTTTTCTGGGGCAAATCTGGCACGTCGAATTCACTGACTTGAGCGTCCACTAACTGTTTACTTCGTAGCTTGATTACAGCATGGCCAGGAACGTTCGGGTCTTCCATTTCAAATTCGATCAGTCCTGAAATATTTTTCTTCTTGAGTTTGCTTTTCGTTATTTATACATTTTATTTTTATTATTTGTGTGGTATTCAAATTTATAAAAGGAATTTACTTTCTATAAATCTTAAAGAATAGAACAATATAATAGTCTTAAACATATTTCAAGTTAAAACCGGCTCCACAATTGTTTAAAGCGAAGTGCACACCGCTCAGTGTATTTAGTTTACGATGGATATGTACTACACTACAATATCAAAATATACTAATTTATTTAGGCCCTGAGAAGGCGCTTATGAACGTCAACGTTATAACCATCTCAGAAAACAACCCAGTCATCGAAAAGAAACGGCAAGAAACTCGCTCTGGTTTATCTATTTACATATTCCTACAAAACATAAATGGTTATATCCGTTTTAGTGGGTTCACAGAGAGGGGCGCCATTTCTAGACGTCACATTCATTCACATAGTGATCCACCCTGTAATAAATACCTTTAGAGCTTAAAACCCGCTTGATATGGTTCTTGAACTCACTATCCGGCAAATGGGTAATGTGTTTTGGGACTTTGTTATAAAACCTAACACTATTACCTAAAAAACTGTGTAGCGACACAGTATAGCGCGTGCATAGCAGTTTGTCTACGTAGACAAATTGCGAGGCACACGCCCGACGCTGCCTGCCTCAGTCCCCTCCGACCGATCGTAGAATACGTGCGCATAATTTGATGTAATATTTGGGTTTAGCAAATCATAAAATATATACCGTATAACTGATATTGTTGTGTCTTTATTGATTCACACCTCCTCAATAAACCAGCAATTAGTTAGACAATAAAATTGGTAAAACTGCTTTTGGTCTTAGTGAGCTTGAGAATACGGCCTGAGTGAATATGTGTTCGGCGGGGCGATCAGCGAAGCCTGAAGCGGTCGAGAGCGCCGCTCGCCCGCCACTCTTGACACTTCGTATTAATGTATCTGTTTGACACAAACGCCACAAGCTCCGCCCTGCTGAACGCTCGATTTAAGCATGCACTCAAGCCGTACACTTAAGCATAGATTGACTAATTTGTTGCTGTTCTAGTATTTTAATTATTACAATCTAAAAATGGCCATAAAGAATGGAAATGCCAGCGCTATAAAAACAATAACCTCATTAAACTAAAAATAGTTAATAATAATTGAACAGTTAATATTTAATAAATGACTATTAAAAAAAACGCTACCACGATTTTTACGTATACAAAATACTTTATGTAAGCAAAAAAAAGGTGCGGACCAAGAGTCTGCAGAATAACATAAATAAAACAATAATAATAAAAAAAAGTATTTAAATTATATTCCTCTTTTACTAGATCCAGCATATCTTACTTGCTAAAAACAATGACACTGTTATATATTATGTATACATATATACAAGCTGTAATAGTTTGTAAATAGTGAAGCAATTATAACCCAAAACTAAAATATTTCGTGTTACTGTGATGTTGATGAGTTATGAGAACACTGTTGACATCCTATACATAAGTAAACATAAATATATTCTGACTATGTTAACTTTTTTCTCTTAAGCTCTTTAATCTTTATTGAATACTTTAACAGTTTACTAACATTTTTAAATGCTGCTATTTTTTACACAATTTTCTAAAGACCACAACTTCGCTGGAATTGTCAAAAAAACTTTGCTTACAATGTTTTGTGTTTTTTTTTAAATTATTGTTATTATTATTTTTTTCCGAACACTGTAAATACGACACGTTACAAACATCACTGCGATTTAGAAGTACTTAAATATACAAACACGCTATCGCATAGGATGTAAGGTAGATTTAAAATCAAAACTTTTTCCATTTCAAATTCACAACTGAATGTTTAGCTCGTATGAGATTGGATGCAAAGATTAAAGCGAACATTTTGTTCATGCTTCCGGGTAAATCGAGATAAAAATGTCTCTTTCCAAATGGTTTGAATAGTTACATTTTACAAAATTAATGTAACATTTAGACAGGTTAGGTAAATAAACTAACGATAGTGTATTTCGGATATATTCTGATATTCCTTTTATGGATTTATTTACACGTGACTATTTAGGCATAACTTTCCTACAATCAACGTTTCACTAATACATAGGTAAATGCACAATAGCAGCTTTAACAAGACATCGAGGCGAGAGGGAACCAACCCTTTCAGACGGGAAATTGACTATAATTGAAATTTTGTAAAGACATAACCGAAGTTCGGGGAAAATTACGGAATATTTAATTTTATCCCGATATGTAATCCTTTGGCATAGGTACACTTTTTTGTGAGGAAAAAAAACAATTGCTTACAAATAAATCCGTACAGAAATATACTTTTTAAATTTTTATTACTGCTGTTAGTGGCATGGCCCACCGTTTATCTTTGTGTTTTTGTTCGTTTTAAAAGTCGAATTTTATCATTCTTTTATATTACATTGACAATTTTAAAGTTATACGGACGTATTGTATGCTATTTCCAATTAAAAAAAAAATTAATAAATCATTATGTTAACATAACATTTTGAACACCACAATTTAAACCTATAAAATGCACTGCGTACGACATAATCTATGCCGCTTGCCTACCTGTATATCTGTGGAACCTACGTCATTTGCTCGGCAGCGCATACAAAATCCGTTACAATAACTGATCGATATTCAGACTTCACATTCTGAGTAAACTAACACTGACATATTGTCGTATGCAGTATGTCGCATGAGAATTCTGGTTTACTAGGGTAAAGGTAAAAGAGGTAACTGAACTTAGAGATCTAGTAAAAGATACTTTATAGGGAAACAGGTCATATATTTTGTACTAGCTGTGTCACCGACTACGTACGCGTGAAATCATTACATGGTTTTGTTGTGTCACGTCGGGGTCACCAAAATGTTGTGCGCGTCGGGGTTACCAAAATGTTGTATCACGTCGGGGTCATCAAAATGTTGTATCACGTCGGGGTCACCAAAATGTTGTGTCACGTCAAAACTTGGTGCATGAATCGCTGGAAAGTTTGACTGGCGTTGTGTAGTCCGAAAGTCATGGATGTCAATTCGAACAATCCAAAAGGTGTTATAATTGCTGCCATAGTGTCCATCAGTCGACGTACGTAGTCATGCTCAAAGATGTTTATGTTGCTAGGGGCAACGAGATCTGACGGTAAGCGAAGTGTGGTTCCGTATGTCATCATTGCTGGGCTGAGATTATTATTGATGCGTAAGGCTGTGCGTAAACCAAGTAGTACAGTTTAAAACAAAGTCCTTTTTTGCGAACTGATTACGCTATTGACCTAGCAAGGTCTTAACAGCTTCACCGAACTAATAAGGCGAGCGCTTAAGGCACTCAGCCGATTTTATTTGACCAACTAGCTCAAGGGTGCATGGCCCACCTCGGCTTGGCTGTTGCCTGTTACATGCAAACTCGCGACCTATCTTAGCTAACCTAGCTAACTATTCATATATGTTTCAGTTGTTGAGACGTATATGTGTACCAAGCATACACGCCTCAACAACCCTTCCATATATTTATTAACGGAAAATTAGAGTTTTGTCAGTTCGATAAGAGAAAAAAAATAAAATCCTTCCACTTCCATGTGTAAGCGTGTAGGCGTGCACGTGTGTGAGGGTGATCGCGTAGAGTTGTAGCAGTGATGTAAATTTTTGTGTCACTGTATCGCGCAAGTAACGCACTCAAGGGCTCCCTGCCGAGGGATCGAATCTAGACTTAAGCCGCTACCAAGGGAGGCCTAATCTAGTGTGCGGGTGCGAAATCTACCCCCAAACCACGACGGCGTGATCTGTGGTTACGCGGGCGTAAAACAAAGTCTCCTACTGCGCCTTTCTGTCTGTCTGTTCTCCATAAACTCTAAAACAACTGAACGGATTTTCATGCGGTTTTGACCAATGGATAAAGTTTTTCACGAAGAATATTCTGGTAAATAATTTGTCAAAGATTTTTTTATAGCGAATTATCTGATTATTCGCGTTTTGAGATACAATTAGAACTGATTTAGCAAAGTCAAAGTTGCGCGGGTCAGCTAGTATTATTATAATAATAATATGTTATTACTGTGCGGTATTCTTTCAAACTACTGATCTCATTCTATATATCCTTTCAATGACTTAAATTTACATGAATACATGACAGACATAATATCTATTTTACAATAGTCAAGTTCTGTATTGTAGTTAACGCTATAGTAGGCATGAACAGTTACTAGTGCCTAACACGAAGTAAATATTCCACCTCGAGACCTCGAGTATAGAACACACAAGATGGATCACGAGCGTTTCTCCCAATGCGGAATCGAATTATAGTGAAGACAAATAATGTGTCGCTGCATACAAAACACTGCTCTGTCGTTTTCAAACTGTACAAATACATGCAAACGGTTAATATTTGCATATTGGAAATTCAAATGAACATACGTATTTTATTGAAGTGAGCAACAGAAGAGGAATTTTACATCGTTGATATATTGTGCCAAATATTAAATACTTAAATACTTTTCCTGTTAATAACAAATATACTTGTTAAGCTACAAAAGCTTTAATAATAACTACTCAATAGATTTTAAAAAAGTGCATTTCAAGATGACTTCCTTCAAATAGAGGAAAAAAAAATTTAAAAATCATCAAGTGAATAAAAGTTATTTTGTTTTTGAAACCACAGAGTATCAATTTGTAAATAGGTTAGATTAACATACAAAGTGAACTATAAACACAAAGAAAGCGGTGCGGCTTCCATCGTCAAGTACCAGGGTTAAACGGCGCAGATTACATTAGGTAGAGCATCTCGACACCTTAGGTCACATTTTACAGCGTTCTTTTAATAAAATCATTTTGCTCAGCGATTTAAATAAATGGTCTATTTGCCATTACGTTTAGATAAACGTAATTTTTAAATCAATTTTTTGAACTATTTAACGCGATTTGCATTACTAGTTGATTACATTGATATAAACCCAATATGCACAGTCAACGTCTCAAAACCGTCATTATGCACATATTTCAAAATTATGCACTCATTACAAATGTAGGTGGTAGAGTCACGCTGAAGCTATTACTGGTTTCAGCATGAATGGGTCGACTCATCCGGGGTATGACCCCCCGACCCACAAAAACACCGATGTAAAGTAACAGTGTTTGCATTGTTGCTTTTCGTTCGGTCAATAAAAGCGCTGGAGGCCCACCTCCTTTCCTTCCCAGCCCCTTCCCCATTCTCCACTTCCTATCCACTCACCGTGGCAACGCATTTGTAACTCCTCTGATGTTGCTGGTTTCTACGGACGGTGGTGATCACTTAATATCAGGTGACCCACCTGTTAGTTTGCCTCCTATGATTTAAAAATTTTGTTACTCGTGTCTTTGTATTTTTTGTACACTGTTTTGTAAAAAAACTGTAATAATTTGCATAAAGTTGAATTTGCAAAAAAAAATAGTTTATAGTATGGTAGTATTAGGCATACCGATGTACTTTTGGGGACGGTTTTGAACGACTGTGCATCTTGGGTTTTTAACCGACTTCAAAAAAAGGAGGAGGTTATCAATTCGACTGTATGTTTTTTTTTTTATGTTTGTTACCTCATAACTTTGGACTGGCTGAACCGATTTTGATAATTCTTTTTTTATTTGAAAGCTAGTGCTTCCCGTGTGGTCCCATTTTCTTTTGGTCCAGTTCTGTCAACGGCATCCAGTGCAAAACCGTATAAGTGTTAAATTTGCATTTGGTGTGTATACGACAAATAGACGAATAACTCAATATCATGCCAACCGATTTCGATGATTCCTTTTTTATTATAAAGGATGTTCTTCAAGGGTAGTTTGATGAGAGTTTGGTTAGGTTCTGATTATGGGATCCGTGACAAAGTAACACAACTTTCAAGAAACAAGCCTACTCCTTTCTTAAGGGCCGGCAACGCATCTGTGATTCCTCTCGTGTTGCAGGTATTCATGGGCGACGGTGATCACTTACCATCAGGGGACCCGCATGTTTTAGAAAAAAAAAATTATGTACACTAAAAATGGAAAAATAAAGTAAATTTTCAAAAAAAAAGTATTAACCGACTTCAATATTGATCAGAGGCATAAAAATAAGGCACTAAAAACCGGAAAATAAATAGTTTATCAAATTAACCAAATTTAATGAAACATATGAATATGTGTGCTACCTAGAGATGTATTGGAAGTCGGTGCCTTTGTACCTAGATGTAGATGATATGATTTTCGGTTGGCACCGACTTCCAATACATCTCTAGGTAGCACACATAGGTAGCACATTTATATGTTTCATTAAATTTGGTTAATTTGATAAACTATTTATTTTCCGGTTATTAGTGCCTTATTTTTATGCCTCTGATCAATATTGAAGTCGGTTAATACTTTTTTTTTGAAAATTTACTTTATTATATGTCAATGGTTGATTGATAGAAAAGCGTTATGGCCTCTCCATGCGACTTGTTGTCGCTCTGTCTGTCTCTTCTCATTTTATACGAGTTTGGGTATGCATGAGATTATCAAAATTGGGATACACGAGTTTCGTACGTTGCCGGATTGTCTAGCTCAGTGTTTCCCAACGTGGGACCCACATCCCATAGGGGGGTAATTTGGTAGTTAAGGGGGGGGGGGGCAATTTAAAAAAGGACTCGACACGACTTTAACCCTTTCGCTATGGGTTATTTAAATGCAATGCTAGATATCGGTGACAAATTTAACAAAAAAGGCAAATAAAAAAATGCTGTAAATAATTATCGGGTATAATTTCGTTTGACGTTACCAATATATCAACTGACTAGTTAGAGCCGTTAAGTAAGTATTTCATAATATGTTTTGAAATTTTACTTTCGATGTTTTGATAACAATTTTATAATGATTTTTTCCTAAAACTTATCATTTGTATTTTTTAAGGAAACAAAACAATTTTTAAACGTTAAAAATTATGTATGGGGGATGGCATAAAAATTTTAGAAATGTTAAGGTGAGGCATGGCATAAGAAAGGTTGAGAAACATTGGTCTAGCTGATACTGTACAGTAGATACTGAACTGGCGGATACTTCTTTAAGATTCATTTTCATTAACAATTTTTCTATATAATTTATGATTCACTTCATATCTAATGAATATTTTTGCAAACATATTAGAAACTTTAGATTTTATTCCACAATTTAAGTTAGAGTAACTTCATGCTTGGCGGTGGTTTTCTAACCGCACACGTTCCTTTACTATCGTAAATTATACTACTAATTATAAAACATTAATTATTTCATACTTTAATTAAGATGAACATAAAGAAACGGTATGCACAATTAAGTTCTATAACAACATGTAAGGTTTAAAGCAAAACACACGTTTTGTACAAGTCTTCTTAGTTATAGTTGTAAATTAAACTTCTATGTAAGCGTATATTTAAACTAACCTCCTTCAACAGTCACTTCCTCTTTATAATTATCTCTCATAAATCTTGCTAGAATGTTATGGTAAAACATATTGGCATTTGCTTGAATTTGTGGCGTCACTTCCATCTTAGCTATTGCTTGAACGAGCAAACCGATTTTTTGTTTTGCTGTCAATATTAGTTTATCAACTGAAAATTAATATATAATGTATTCTTATTGTAATTATTGGTATATAATTATATATATCATTATTGTTGCATAATTTATACATTGTCATCATGATACAAATACATGAAAAATAAACGTTGTACACCTTTTTAAGCACACTACGCACAGATAATTATTTCAGATTCAAATTCATATTGAGAACCTCTACAGAAAGATGAAATATTTATTATTTATTTATTCAATACTTACACTAACTTACACAAACATTTCTACTATACACAATTACATTGCTAAAATTGAAAAATAATCCAATAATTATGTTCATTTCTTACATTATTGCGAATGCGGCAGATACGGAATATGTCGTGCAGATCTCTAGTTTCATGTAGTTATTCTACATTACATACATAATGATTTGAAAATCAAACGAGCAACTTCGTGACATTGGTAAACCGATGTATGAGAATATGTATTTACTGAATATAATCTATTAGGAATTTCAACTCACGATCTCCTTCGACTTCTGGTACCGGTTGTACCATTTCATCTAATGTGTATTGAATAGCTGGTGGTATGTCCATAAATGGTCGTGGTATGTTTGGTGCTCCTAGAAATAGATATAGGGAAAGAAACTTTATTTCTTTAGTTTCATCCTAAAGCAAATCCGGTCGGCCTAAGACTTAGTTCCCGTATACACAAACATATTTATTACGAAATGTAATTAAAAGACATTAAAATGATTTCAATGGTTCTTTGCAGTTTTGATATCTTGCACGTTACAAATATGTTACACGTGATAGTTAATGCTTAGAACTAGTTGGAATTTCAAAGCAAGCTTTTCAAAGACTTTCATTTATTTTTTATTAGATCTTTTTCACACATTCGCTTGATAAGATCTAAAGAAATTAATACTAGAAACTTTATTTCTTAGGTATACTTACATTAGTTTAAGAACTTAGTTGGTAATATAAAGTAAAAGGTTTATTATTTTGTGCTTTTCAGTTTTTTCGGCGGTGTAATTTTTTGTTAAAAAGTTTTTATTTATTAAATCATCATTTGAAGTGAGCTCACCATAAACAGTAATAAACATTTTAATATTGTCTTTGACTTTGGGAATATTGATTTATAATATGACTAATATGGCAACATGAACTAAAAGCACTTCTGTTACCTAAAAATTTTGACATCCAATAAAACCAAAGAGAATAATATATTTTTTTTTATCTATATAATTATTATATTATTGTACAATTAACCTGTAATTTGCCCAGTTAAATTCAAAGAACATATACGGTATGAAACGTAAGTCGTGTTATAAATATTATGATTATAGTTATATGTTATATAATCATTGTTGAATGTAAGATGAAAAAGGGTAATTGGAACGTAAGAGTAAAAAAAATACATATAGTCGAGCATAGCAACCTCCTTCGTAACCTTTTTTGAAGTCGTTATTGACGGCTGCCAAAATGTCTTTTTTATTTACATATGTGTATATGTTGTGTAAAATTCAAGTAGTAGTGTGAGTAGTGCATATTTTAATTAATTTAATGTACTTCTAATGCATTGTATATAAAATAAACAACAATATTTTGCACTTTTCCGCCATATAAACTTTAACTATGCCAAATTTCAAGTTCACCCGTTCACGGGAAATCACTTGAAAAGGGGTACAAAAATTTTGCTTCACATATTAATATATAGATATTAGATAATAACTAGAAAAAAATATATGCCGCACACATGTTTTATGTAGTAGGAACAAACTAATTCTCATGCGCTTGTTTGGGCATTAACAAAAATGACAAAGCGTCGATGAAATCGAGTCCAAAAAAAAAATAGGCTAGAACTATCAGTGAAAAATTTCATGGGCCTAGTGCTATATTGATGCGATGTCAAAGGAACTATTATTTCATTATTTTTTGTTATATAATACTTTTTAATAGCCCAAAAAGAAGTGCGCCCACCTTGAGTTCTACGATCAATCGCGAGATGTCATGTCGAATTGCAAGTCTCTCTGTGACTGGATATACACCGGCTGAGCCCGAAGTTTAGTAAACCAAAGACTCAGTGTGACCAGTTTACCCTAATGAGTGTTGTTACAGATCCAATCGAATGCAAATCTCTACATTCTCTACGGAGACTTGATAATAAATATACACTAATCGGTTAAGAAATGCGAAACGCGGAAGCCAGTCAATTATGGGTATTAAAAGAAAAGAAAAAGTTTCAATTAACTAATTAGCAAACTTATCTTACACATGTTAATCTATTAGCCTTTTCCTCGTTGTACTTCCTATATACTACATTTATCTAATTAAAATCGTTTGAGAATAATATACTATTTTGTAATATTTTTTTTGCAAGATATAGATTATTATTGATTTATACTATATGTTATTATTATAGTATTCATAATAACTTTTAAGTCTATTCGTTTCTGAATAGCAAACACATCACGTGTGTAAAATTTTATCAGAATTCTCAGAGTCATCAGAAAAAACCAAACTTTTATTTTTGAATTAATTTTCATTAATTATAGAATCTGGACACACGTAAATAAATATAAACAAAAAAAATACGTGTGGTACTCGGGGACTGCCGCGGTAAAGCTATTGCATAGCATTTTTTATTAACTTATGCAATTATAACTATTTAATTATTTTATTTATGCAGTATTTTTTTCCTTTGTTTTTTTTTTCTTTGATATTAATTCAAGTTACACTTTTTGAGCGTGGTGACCGATAAGAAAATATTTTTTTTTTCTTTTATTAAATAAATGACAAGTTAATATTGTTCAAAATATTTTTATTATCTTACAATACATGTAGGTTACACAGGAAAACACTTTGTACACAAATTATACGAGTACAGATATTCACTGTTGTACATAGATGATAAATACCTATACACCAGTATACTTTCTCACAAACAGCTGATTACGTATTCGTCCGATTTCAGAGCAGCTCGTCTCGATCCGCACCTGATTAGGCCTCCCACGGCAGCGGCTCAAGCCTAGGTTCGATCCCTCGGTAGGGAGCCCTTGAGTGTGTTGCTTGAGCGATACGGTGACACACAAATATACATCACTGCTACAACACTACACGATCATCCCCACACACGTGCACGCCTACACGCTTACACATGAAAGTGGAAGGGTTTACTTTTTTTCCCTTATCGAACTGAAAAACTCTCAACTTTCCCATAATAAATATATGGAGGAGTTGTTGAGGCGTGTATGCTTGGTACACATATACGTTTCACAACTCATACATATATGAATAGTTAGCTAGGTTAGCTAAGATAGGTCGCGATTTTGCATGCAACAGCAACAACCAAGCCGAGGTGTACGTTGCACCTCTGAGCTGGTTGCCAAAATAAAATCGGCTGCGTGCCTTAAGCGCTCGCCTTAGTAGTCCGGTGAAGCTGTTAAGACCTTGCTGGGTCAATAGTGTAGTCATTTAGGAAAAAAAAAGTCTCGATCCGTGCGAGCTTTGTACAGTCGTACCATATATACGTTAAGCGAACGCTCGGCCGAGCTACATGGTAGGCCGAGTGGGGGGT
Organism: Antheraea mylitta; assembly: GCA_014332785.1. Classification (NCBI taxonomy): domain Eukaryota; kingdom Metazoa; phylum Arthropoda; class Insecta; order Lepidoptera; family Saturniidae; genus Antheraea; species Antheraea mylitta. The sequence continues at coordinate 5,416,293 of JACEII010000031.1, read as the reverse complement.
GTTAGGTTTTTTCGTTACGGAATTTTTGGATTCGGTCTCCACGCTCAAGGCCCGCGATAGAAGCTATGCAATAGCTTAAAAATGAATTATATACTGAATTAGGTTGTATTATGTGGGGTCACCGTATTGTTGTACCGACATCTTGCCGAGAGAAAGTGCTTTTAGAACTTCATGCTCCACATATGGGAATAGTTAAAACAAAATCGCTAGCATGTAGTTTTGTATCATGGCCGGGGATAGATGAAGCACTAGAGAATGAGTGTCGCGTGTGTGATGTTTGCGCCGCTGTAGCTGATGCACCACCCACGCACGCTTCTCGCTCGTGGCCCTGGCCAGCACAACCCTGATCTAGATTACATTTAGATTTTTTGGGACTTATAGGTAGTTTAACCTATCTAGTTATTGTTGATTCTTGTTCTAAATGGATACAAGCGATCCTAATGAAAAGTACTACAGCACAAGCAGTTATAAAAGTGTTACGGAACTTGTGGTCTAAGTTTGGTCTTCCCAAGCAAACCGTTAGTGATAATGGACCACCTTTTTCAAGTTCAGAATTCCAAAATTTCTTAAGTCACAATGGCATTAAGCATATGTTCACTGCACTCTATCACCCAGCCTCAAACGGTGCGGCTGAAAATGCAGTAAAGATTTGCAAACGCGTTACAAAAAAAGCGTTTAAACAAAATTTAGACGTAGATGCCGAACTTTGTAGATTTTTGTTAGCCTACAGAAATACAAAGCATGCAACTACAGGGGATAGTCCAGCGAAAATATTACAAGGTCGTAGTTTTCGTATGAGGTTGGATAATTTAAAACCAGACAGAGAATCTCGAATAGCGCACCGTCAAGCGCGTAGTGAGAGGGACGCATCCGGAGCACGCCGATCTTTCGAATCCGGTGATAAAGTATGGTACCGTGAATTAGGGGTTCTGATAAGTGGACATCCGGGGTGGTTACCAAACAATAAGGGAATACTGATTATTGTATTAGACCTGAAGTAGGATCAGATATTCATAGACATGTAGATTAGCTAAGATCGAGGGCTACCAAGAGTGTCAATAGTGAAATAACGCGTCAAGGTATAAGACTTGATATAGGGGTATCAAGTTCATTATCAAAACCATCACGGACATCTTTGACATTTCCTACAAGCAGAGGCAATGAACCAGAAAAGAGTTCCAATAGTGTGGAGGAGTGTAGTTTAACATCTAGTATTACAGCACCATATAAATCCGCTGAAGTGGAGTCTGTGGAACCACAGGAAAATCTTGAACCATTACTGTCTAGTCCTGCGCAAAACCCCATGTACCTGTTGATATAGAGACGCTTTCGGAAAGCTCTCGACCTAAGAGAGTTATTAAACCTCCCGTGTATATGTATATGTATATAGTATATGTATTTTATATTAGTAGATAAGTGTGGAGGTGTTGTGTATGCGCGTAATGAGTAATGTCATTAATGTCAGACAGTGTCAATAAACGGTTATAAGGAGCGCACGTCTTTTATTCATCATTAGGTTTTTTCGTTACGGAATTTTTGGATTCGGTCTCCACGCTCAAGACCCGCGATAGAAGCTATGCAATAGCTTAAAAAAAACATCGTATTCATGGTCAAATACATACACCTAATAAAAATCTTGGAGAGACAATTACATACACAGAGAGAAGTATAGATTTATCAATCATTAGTGTCAGTTCCATCGGTTGACAGGGTATCAGTAACTGTGAAACCACACGAAGTGTAATCAGCTGTGATGACGAAATCATAAGGTTGAGAAAACAAGCTACGCATAAAATTTTATAATAAAACTCGATTGGAATGAGAACTTAAGGCAGCTTTTATTTGAATACTTACCAACACTTGACAGCAGTTCGTTAATTTGCTGAAGTGAAGTTTTCATTTCGATAATGAGTTTTCCCTTTTCGTCTAGGCTTTTAGAAAGATTATGTTCTTCTCGCTGCTCACCGTCCAGCTGAGCTAAAAGTTTTTTCTTATCTTTGAGATACCTGTTAATAAAGAAGATATTAGCGTGTATATTTAATTCAATTAACTAAACCCATATGCTGAGAACCTTGTTGCACGAAATAAATGATGTTTTCTAATTTTAAAAGTATTCCGGTGAAGCTCTTAAGACCTTATTAGGTCAACAGCGTAGTCAGTTCGAGAAAAAAAATATTAAACGGATCTATGTATGGGGTTAGAGTATTACTGGACAAAAGAAAAACACTGAGCCTGCTGACGTGAAGATATAAATTACAGGATCCTTCAACAATTAAACTAGTAGCGAAAAGTCATATTATAGCAATCAAATTGACCTAATGTCAACGAGTTTCTGACATGATAAGGCTAGGTATACATGATAAAATAAATATTTAATAGCAGCAGTATATGTTAAGCCAAAAAAATTTATGAAAAAACTAATGCAACGTCGACTTGCCTTTCTGCATTTCTATTTTTTATATTTAGACACTAAAGGATTTCGGAGCTAATGCAACAACGCTATTAAAACGTGTTCATATTTCGTGTTATATACAGCCATATTTATGTTTCCTTAACATACTAAATAAATATCTCAAAAAGTAATGTATGATAATTTATAACATAATAATTAAAAAAATCATCTTGAACAATAAAATGCAAAACATCGTTTGAAAATACAAATTTTACTATCTTTAACAAAAATAGGCTTTGTGAAGTATAATATATTTGCAATTTAACGTTATCTGCATTAATTTAGAAAAGTTTATACTCGTATAGGTTATAATAATCTGCTGTCTAAGAATCAAGAGCTTGGTAGTCCGGTGAAGCTGTTAAGACCTTGCTGGGTCAATAGCGTAGTCATTTCGAAAAAAAAAAATCAAGAGCTTAACAAACGAGATAACCGTCTGAAATATGTCGAATTCGATATTTAAAACTTCTTTGTCTTTATATGTTCTTCCTTGAGAAATCCGTAAGGATGTTGCTTGAATCACTGTTTTATATTGCATTACTATATGACCTCAATATGTATAATTCTAAATGCTTATATTAAGATACTAAGATTGAGGTTAATTAAAATCTCCAAGTGAACACCTATTATTACTGAGATTCAGTTGATAGCAAGTCAATTTGATTGATATAATATGACTTTTCGCTAGTAGCTTAATTGTTGAAGGGCCCTGTTATTTACACCTATATCCTCAACTCTATAGCACGCTCAGTGTTTTTCTTATGTCCGATGTATTATGTCTGAAAGCTTTCATATATTTCATATAGTACATAGCTTTCAGTGCACTCTAAATCTGTAATAGAGAAATCCAATAATTCACACTTTTATAAGATTTTCATCGGCTTTGTTGCGCTGATCTATCCTTTTAGTACACATTCGAGGTTATTACTTTGAAAATGTTACAGATCTCGATCCTGCAGGACTCTTATACTTATACATATAGTGAACATTGTAAATGCAAAGTTATCTTTGTTTAAATATTTGTCCTTGGTTTCCTGAACGCAGTAAGATTCTAAAATGATTTTAGTTAAACTTGATATGTGAATTGATTATGTCCTACAACTATTTACCTTTATTTTAGCTAGTGACATCAATTGGCATCAGCTAATCCATTTAATATGAATATAAATACAATTGCATGCCAGCGTAATATTCTAAATAACTGAACAAATTTTAATGGGATCTTTCCAGCTTGAGATAGATGAAGCTTTCTGGAAATTATTTACTTTACATATCAACGATTTTCATTAGAGGTTAGGCGTACGGAAAAAACAGCCATTAGTACAGAACATAAGTTTTTAAAGAAATAAAATTAATTATCTACACGGGAATGAAGTAGTATGTAATAATCGATCAACTAGTATACCGCGCGACTGGTTAGTCCCTAATAATATTTTTAGAGGATAACCATTAGTCGATTCTCATTCTAAATCAATTGAAAACATAGGTGCTTAATATTTAACCTAATTATCTAGAGAAAAACAAAACTGATATGCACTCAACATCAGATAATTTACGCATAAACGAACTGGTGTAATTAATACGAAAGCAATGAATAACACCGCACTTCACACCTCAGTCCACGTACTGCTTACCTTAATTCGATCATGCGGCATTCCGACAATAAACATTTACGTAATTTAATTTTGTTTATTGAACCTAGGCGTGATATCTGTACGTATAAAGTATCGTTCCCATATTATTAAAAGTTTCAGAACAAACTTTAACTAAGGTCCTATTTGTTATTTATTAGTGTTTGTTTTGAATTTATTATTTTACATGTTAAATGTGACAATGAACTACCACATGATTGAAGGGTGTCAACCTTTAAACATTAACCTGATATAATAAACTTGTAACATTTTTATGTTAGAAGGCACATCATTAGCAAGCTTCTAAACGCTCTTGATACTACTTAAATTTATTAATCTGAATATAAATATAACTACGCATTCCGAAGTTACTATTAGATAATTAAATTACAACAAAAAGAACACAGCTAAACACTAACACAAGGTTGCCTTTAACAGTTTGTTTAAAGAAATGCATAAAGAATAGGTTTCTTGTGTTCTTCAAATTCCTACTTGACTCTATTATAACTTTTTTAACACGCTTTACGTAAACACCCGTGCAGATGAAGCCTTAGATTACTTTAACTGGTAACGTTAGAGCGTGCTGATGTTACTTCAAGTGTATATTAGATTATTGGTAACCACCCGCTACTACTATAATAAGCGTAAAAGCGATATCCTTTCTTTGAACTATTTTCACCTCTAATTACATGTGAACAAACACAAATGGCGCTGACTGATACATTGTTATGAAACATGACATTCTTTTTTTTTTTAATTGTAAGGCGTTTTTTGTAGCAATTATTTCATGCAAATATGTACATATTAAGCTTCTTAATTATTACTACCAAGAAGTAGAAAAGAGAGATCTGTAGTTGTTACTATTTATAACCTTGTACAGTTTGTATGACATCATTTTGAAAGATTCGAGTATTAACTTTAATAATATTATGGTAATACCCGCCTATCGGAATCCTATAGCTTGGACAAAGGCCTCTAACTAACCAAGGAGGAAATACATTACATAATCACAAGCCCACAATTTAAACACCGAGAAAGCCATCGCTTGTTTTAGTACGATGTATTCCTTCGCGATAAAGAAATAAAACTGAACGCGTTACCAATTTGGTAACCAATGACTAGGTTTATTTAAGAAAATGACGAAAAATCCGTAGCTATACGTCATTCATAGGCATTCGAACCAGCGAAAATAGAATTAATATTTCGTCATTTCTCGGTCACTACAAATACATGTAAATTTAAGTGAAATGTATCACAGTTGGACAGTTTCTGGCGAGGATAGATATATACTAAATAAACAAGCGCGCTGACGACATATCTGCGGTTAAAAATGCAAATACAACTATAGTTCTTTAAGTGTAATATGTATATATGTAAAATGATTTACTTCAATTGGTATATATGAAAATTTAAATTCTTATACATCTATATAAAATTAATGTGTATCTCGCTGTGTACAATTACCAAAACGTCTAAACTAAATGTATAAAGGCACTAGCCACTGCCCGCGACATCGTTCACGTGGAATAGATACTTTGAGCTAACGCCAACACGAAGCGGGCGTGAAGAAAGAAAGTTCAAGAAGAAAAAACTCCCGATTTTTAAGCATTCTTCATTTGAGCTCCGCTTCTATTGATCTTAGCGTGATAATATATAGCCTATAATCATCCTCGATAAATGAGCTATATAACATTGATAGAAATTTTCAAATTGGACTAGTAGTTCCAGAGATTACACCCTACAACGTCAAAAACTCACACACTTTACCTCTTTATAATATTAGTATAGATTTGCAGGCAGGTAGATAATTTTTCACGGTACTATGTAAGCTATATATTATTCACTTTTCAATAGTGATTAAATAAAACGGATAATATATACCTAAAGTAATTTAAAACTGGTATAACGGTATTAGGGATTGAGTAGAAATAACAAAATTATAATTAATAATGACCACAAAAAATTAATTGAAATGAAATACGTAGTACCTACGAAGCAAGGATAGCATTTTCACGAGAACGAGGTTGCAGACACGCCGGTGCAGTAAACGGTCCCTACCCACGTACTACAATTTATTTCGCGCAACGTTAGATTCTATTATTGTTTACTGAACAGACCCTACATATGACATAATTCGAACTAGCAGACATATATGCGGTATCGTCACTCTAACGAACATTTATCGTTGGAAATAAGAAACAAGATCAATTCAACTGAAATCACCAACTTTAATAAAATGTGTATCGTTGCTTTCAGAAATTATAACAGAATTTAAAAATATTATCGTAAACTTTTATATTATTCTAATGCAGAAGTTTAAATTCCTAAGCATTCAACAAATGGAACCAACTATAAAGAATTTTCATAGATCATTCCTATGAACTTTACCGCGTTCGAATTACGTATTGCACAAAAACAAAACCTTACTTCAAAATGCCAAATTCAAAATATGCACGAGCCATGATGTAAATTAAATTGTTCATTTTTCTTTGGCTTGAACATAAAAAATTCTGTTATTATGCATGCAGAAAAAGCAATATCGTTGCTTTACTAAAGTTTGGTTATACCAATGTAATATTATTTTTGAAGCCTATGTCCTGCCATTGCCTTTGCCTTTGTGAGATACGTAATTAGATATATCAACATCTGCATACAATATGAGGAAGACGAGGCCGCTGCGCCGTCCCTTTGCCTGTGTGAGTGAAATTACGGTGCCTTACGGATGGTTGATGCAACTGATTGATATACTTTGAGGTCGTTTTCACTGATCTCTAGTATACTCGACAAAGTATTACTCCCTTATGAAATTGGCGTTTCAATAGAGGCTATTACTATTTCCTATTTAGAAAAAGCGTAAGATCACCTGAATTACAGAAAAACGAGAAGACACATTCTATAAAACATAAATACAAACATTAAAATAAAATTTAAATAACTTTTTTATCCTTTCGTTTCGCAGTTTTTGCATCTTTGATTCGTATATATTTTAGTACTCACTAGCCACTATCCGCGACTTTGTGCGTGTGGAATAGCTAACGCTAATACGCTAATACGCAGCGGAAGGTCTCAAGAGGAAAGAAAAAAAAAACGATTATCAAACAGTCTTCATTGGTGCTCCCCTTCTATTGCTCTTAGCGTTATGATATATAGCCTATAACCATTCTCGATAAACGAGCTATATAACAACAACAACATTCTTTTATACTCCCGGTATAAACAAACCCGGTATAAACCATCGTTCCTAGTAGTTTTAAACAACACTGAATTTTGTTATGCTTCTCTGCTTCAAAACGTAATTAACGGTATCAATTCTATTAAAGCGTAACCGATAGAGTGCACCGCAACAGGATGCGGAGAGAAAATGTATTTAATACCGAGAACAAGGGTGTGCACGGGAGTATTTCAACAGAATTTTTAATATAAACGAAATTATACTAAAAAATAATCGCAAAAATTCTTAATTACACAAAATGAAAGCATACTTCAGTAGCGTAGCTCACGATAAATTATACATATAATCACAGTATTCGTAGCGCTACCCGCAACGCAGATTACTAAACGAAACTTGAATAAAGTTTAACATTTTTACGTAGCTTTAATCTGTAGGCCAGGGTTGTCATACATAGATTAAATTATTATTATTATTAATGAAAACTTTATCACATCATTTTATCTATATTGTATAGATAAAGAAAGTAAATAGAGAAGAAGTGGAATAAACATTATGTGATAAATAGAAATATTTAAATGAATATTTCTTTTGGATGTCATATTTTTGATCATTCTTAATAAAATAGATGCGATCAAACTAATATACACTAACATTTTATAGCTCAAGCGATCGTCTCTTGTTTGATTGAACTCTGAGAAAAATCTTTATTCTTTATCATTATATAGCTTGTTTATTGAAAAGCCTAATACGATATCTAGCTGCAATTATCATATGAATTATAGGTCTATTAGTACGCTATCGTTATCCACCCAACGAGAATGAATCATTATCGAGTAGAACCGACTAATGAATGCTTATGTCAGTGAGGTATGACGCCGCGCAGGTCAGTAATGTAACCGACTTTCTAAAGTACGTTGGTGCTCTATACAGAATTTGCCTATGCTTACCCAATTGCGTTGATACTAACATAAAATTTTTAAAATTAAATGCATGAAGATTTGTTGATGAAAGACAACTGTACCCTATTCCAGTTAAATATTCATTTAAATGTAATATCAAAAAATTCAATTTCATTACTCGATCTCATCTGGGAAACAAAAAATGTAGTTGACAGAATTCTTAGTATGATATACAGTCTTTGTTATATGTTCGATCATTGGTTCGAATATAATTTGCAGTTTGACATAGAGTGGCTTTTGTAAAAATGTTGTGGTAACAGAATGAATTGTAGAATTTTAAAAAGGAATGCAATTAATATTGCAATGACGTTAGTACCCTGAAGCAATACGTCGAGGATCGTAATGGAAAAATGCGGTCTCTTTGTATTGCAAGTTAAATGAAAGTCAAACGAACAGTAAAGTACAACATAGTACGTCAATAAACAGATCCTTTTATAAAAAAAATAAATCTACGAACAAATAAAATACCTTCACATGAGGAAGCGTATTTGAATAGCGATGAATAAATAAAAACCGACTAAGCGGAGAGTTGAATTTGCAGCCGTATTTTTACTCGTGTAAATGTCCTTTATGGAATACTTTACTCATGTAAAGTACGGCTGCGAATTCAACTCGCTGTTTAACCGCCTTTGAATTATAAATACTCTAGTATTATTTGTATATTATCTTTACATTCTCGAGAGACTCCGATGATGCTCTGTACCTACATTTTTTTCAAACTGTGGCCCATTGTACTAAATATTTCACTCGACTATATTTCAATCAGACACTAAGACCGGCGAATATTATAGATATATGAACGGGCCTACTTTTTATAAGTGAGTGGATGAAATGTTAAAAGATAAGTTGTTGTCGAACTCTGTAGATGTTATGCACAACGCACTAAATTTATTATTTTCGGAGTTCACGGCAGAAAAATGGCAGAGATGTGATGACCATGTCCAAAAAAATGAATACGATAAGTGGGATCGTGGCAATAGGTTTGATAATATTATTGAGCCAATAATAAATCTCCAGGATGACTCTGATTCAAGCTGCAATAGCGAAATGGAAAATTAAGTTGGAACAGAATCTATGTCAGAATAGTCAGTGTAATTTATTTACCTAACACATAGTTATTAATAGTTTGGTTTAAATTGTCAATCACTTTTCTTTATCATGTAACAAGTAACTACAACGACTTTATATTTCCATGAATTAAAGATACATTTTATTTACATTGGTTCTATAATTGGACTTATCTAAAAATCATATAGGACAAAAACAGGGATTGGATATAACTCTACTCGTAAATATACATTTTCAAAAAATTGTGCTTTGATATCGTACGATCTATCCGACACTACGAATCTCATGTGAGTTCTTGCTCTTTCCTTTCAAGACCACCTCCCCGTAGCATGCCTAAGGCACGGTAGAGCGGTTGCGGTCAAACTCATTATTAAACTTTGTAGGGTATTTTTGGTGGACTTGCAGACATGCAATTCGGCACGGATGGAGCCTCTTTTTTCGACATATTATGAAATAAATTTTAAAATAAAAAACTTCAAATGTTGTCTAGAATAATAAAAATTGAATATAAATTTCTTACTGTCATTTATACCTGAGTGTATGCATCCACAAAAAACATTGAGACTTAAATAGGGGAGGGATATCGCGGGTGGGAGATTTTAGAAAACGTAAAATTAATATGCAAACCAATAATAAAACATAAATAATCTCTAGAACATGCTTTTTATATGCTATTCGTCAATTTTTTGCTATTATGTAAGTACTTATTTTCCAAATTATCTGAGGTTTTGTTTAAACTACAAAATACATTTAATATTTTAACATATATTGGAAAACGAGTCATCTTGATACGTCCATGTACACCCTCGCGAAGCCGCCATTGGGAATAAATTTCATTATTCACTCTGAATACCTAGTGTTCGGGTGCCGCTCCTAGGGTATCTAAGGAAATTATTAGTAACTGCATTATGCTCTCAGTGTACAAAATAACAAAGAGAAGCAACGCTGTTCGACAGAGGCACTTTATATTAGCATCGTCCGCTACCTTCAAATTGTGGTAATATGTTAAAAGCAAATAGATAACTATATTTTCAAAATGTAATTTTCCGTAAATACCAATAAACTATTAAATGAAATCCGATATTCTTAATTTCAGAACGCATTAATATTTAAAGTGATTACTTACTCATCGGAAACATTAATTCAATACAGTCAGATATCATAGTAAAGAAGCCGTAAGGCTAACCGTGTAGATTGTTCCCGGGACTGGATAACTCGCGACTCTGATTGAACAAGCTAGTGTACGAGCTATAAGCGATTAATCAGCTAACGCTTAATCAACGTATGTCCTACATAATTGGATATGCGGTCGCCGACTTCGTCATGCTTACTACATTTTTAATATTGGTTGACGGACAACGCACAATTTAAATTAACGGTTTAACAAATATGAGGACATTTTGTCCCTATTATTTTATATGACGTAGGTAAGCCAAAAAAATACTTTTGAAAATTCATGCATTATGCGAATTAAGGATACAATAGTACCTTAGATATAGCTGATGGGAAATCACATCGGGCATATAGCTAATTAAATACCACATCTTTATTTCAATTGGCCGTGAGAATACAGTTCTATTTTACCTTATAAACCTTTTACTGGTCCTACACACTAATTTAAGGAGTAATATTATATCACAGAAACAACATTGCAAATTAATTAAGAGAATAAAAAATACACATTAATCGAAAGAAAACGTAACAATTAACATCGAAATTATAGTCATAATTCGAGGTTGCGCCTGACGTGAAGTTTTCAGTATTAAGCTAAATGACAAACTTTTATTTTTCTATTATAATTTAATAAAACTGTAAATGGTATAACGGTAAATAACGAGCGTGCAACTTCTAAGTGAAAATAACTCCCTAGATGAAAATACCTCTCAAGGCTTGTTATTAGATTATTAATAGGTCAGCGATTTCTGAGCTGACTATCTCGATAACTGCCAATTAGCGTGGCGCTTTAGGGATAAACAGAGACCGGATTATATGAAACATGTGAAGCTTGAATTAATGTATTCATTTGTATATACTGTACATTATATTACTGTTTATTATATTTTATGCTAGCGGAACCGGCAGGTGTTGTCTCGCCCTGATAATAGAAAAAAACTTGACGAATTATATACCTAGACCTTCCTTGTAAATTACTTTATCTACTAGTGAAAACCGTATGAAAATCCGTTCGGTAGTTTTTGAGCTTATCGCGAACAAACAGATTGATAGACGCGATAGGGGACTTTGTTTGTAACATATAATTATTAGTGGAATTTCGAAAATATACAACTCTTTGAAAAATTTATAGGCCTTATTTCTGAAAATTCAGACATAACTTTTTTATATAATAGGAAAAGATAGAAACTTTCTATCTAATCGAAAGAAATTTATGGGCCTAGCCAAGTTGCTTATCATAAGCTAATCACTAATGCAAATAGAAAACGAAAAAATTTAAGGAGAAGACATATCTGACGCTATATCACGTAACTTTATATAACGCTATCTATATAGTGATTGTAGATAAGCAACTTGGCTAGGCCCCCAGGATAAAAAGTGGTCACTTTGACGCGGAATGCTTCATATGCATACTTCATCCGGTTACAATCATCCTCATAAACTTAACACAAAATGACATGACAGTATAATTTATGTGACATCATAAGAATTATTACACTAGGTACTCCCATTCCTAAAAAGTAATCAATATTTGGTCCATTCGGATACGAAATCAATAGTAATTTATGTTGCATAAAGAATGATTACACATTTATTTATTTCATATATTTCTTACTTCCCACCTTACTGACAAAAAAAAAGTGTACAAATAGGATATAGGGTGGAATTCGTCCAGGGAAAAGGATTGTTACCGAGGGGTAGGTGTAGTGCATATCGACGGTAAAAAGCGGAAATGTCGTAACTTACATTTTGGGCTAAATTACTTTTTACCATATTCTTGTATAAAAAATACCGCATCGAATGTTTTGGGTTTCGCTTTTCCCCTATTCAATTTTCATCGATACGACCTTGGTTTTCTGCCTAGTTTTAGCACTACGCATAAAAAAGTGAAGTTTTGAGATAGTTTTTTAGCTTTGGGGTAAAGTGAGGTGTTTCAAGTTACGAGAATTCTGCTTATAAGTCGATATTAACAAAAGCGAAGCAAAAGCTTGACTCATAATTTCTAATATTCGGTACTTAAATTAATCAGGCATATATTCTATCGTTTATTGATTATTAGAATAAATATTAAGAAAAACAGTAATAATACCCGCCAATACAAAACACAGCGAACAATTTTATGTTAAAATGTAAATACATTTCCAATCGAGGTAGCATTGTTCATTGTCACTGAAAGAGGGTAAATACATCTACAATCTTAAAAGCAGAACAAGGTTAACTATATTTATTGAGAATTCAATTATTACTTGAACGTGCTTTCACATTGCTTTTAAAAATTGTTATATTTCATTCAATTTACATTTGTTGCATAATAACTAAACAAAGATAGTTATTTCCGTCTCAGCCATTTTAAATTCGTAATACTTATATACCTAATATAATGATGTTATTTTATTGGTAAAAAAGAAGCTTTCTTAATTTCGAAATCGACACAATACTATAGATATTCTGTAGAAATGATAGCATCCGCCCGATCCTGTTAATTAACAAACCGGCTTTGAATTTTGAAACTGAAGCCAGTCATGTCATTTAGTTTTAACTACTCTATAACGTACTTCAGAGTACAGCGATCATACCTGTACAGTAGTTAATAGTTTACAAAGGATGCATTTCCCTGAAACTAGTTCACATAATAGGGCTTGTTCAAAATTGAATACTGAACAACTTTATAATTGAAACCGAAATATATGTTGTTATCGTTGAATAGTTGGAGTGGAAATTAATCTTTGCATGAAACTGCAGGAAACTGTTGTTGACATACCAATCCTTTGTGCATTATTACATCAAAGCATAATAGAACAGGAATACCGGTGAAACGTAATTGCACTTCTGTCTTACACATGAATCAATGTTGTCTAGGCATGTTCAACATTTGGTTGATATCTAAGCAAATATAATTAATGTCTCCATTAAACGAAGTGGCATAACAATTCTTATCACATGCTCTATAATAGTAACAAAGTACAACGGTTTAATTTCAAAAATAAATGAAGGAAAACTCATTCACAAAATTCACGAGAAGTGTGGAAGTTAAAACTATTGTTTAAATTGTTGTAAGTTAAAAAAACGTCTCTCTTTATTATAAGATTGACCTTCAACCCTATTACGTTATTAAAATACTTGGATCGAGTATCTATGTAATACTTAAACTGGTAAACGGTCTCATTGCGGTATGCGATTCTTATGTCTTTTACAAATATGAGTAAGGTATCTTTCGTGTGAAATTCTTAAAAGCTATTCATTGGAACATGCCCTAAGTTTGATTGATAGGATTTAAATCGAGAGTTTGTGCAACTGATCTCAGTCACATGTTTGGAGGGTCATTATCATGCGTGCACTGAATCAAGTTCCTAATTTCGCCTGTGTGGAAATGATCAATCACAAACGGGCTCGGTTCATACGCCAATACGTTCACTTACCGAAACTATGATTCTCTCCATTTACTACGAACGTATATCGTATGGAATGTGGAAACTGAACCTGACTTTCTTTGCCAGGAACCCTCTAAATATATGCTCTTGGTAAATTTAGGTAACACCCAAATCGAATTGTACCAGTAAAAAAAAACTTGACTCCAAACAAACCGCCCTCGGCTATTGTCTTATCGTAGAAGTGAAACTAAACACGATCGTCGAGAATAAATATGAAATTCATGACGATTTTTCATATTCAAGGAGTTCATCACAACTTTTCATATTAATCATTGTGGGATTTCTAGATAACTTGTGACTACTTATTACCGACCTACGTTTTTGTAAAGAGATAATAACCCTCCGCGAAAAATAAAAATGTGAATTTATATGTTTTATTCGCTCAATCATACAAATCGAAAAACAATCAGTCGGACATAACAAAGTTACTGAAAGAGAATTCACAAAGGATATGGCACGAGTTAATTTTACGGGAACGATTCTAGCGTTAACACAAACTACAGTCCAATTAACAGTAATTATGCAAAAGCGAAGCCCGATATTTACTAACGAACATTGTATGTTGAATTATTTTGTACGAAAATGGGCAAATTTTTTTTTTTTCATTTTGAATACTAATTACGTAAGGACTAATATCACACAATCAATTCACATTATTAAGTCAATAAATATTAAACCGTACCACTTTACATTGAACTTGAATGTCCAATACTAGAACTTATGAATATTATTTTGAATACAGTAAGCGGTATACTAACATTTAATTTACATTATTGTGCGTCTTTACAAAACATAACGGAAATATTGATATCACCGTAATTGTATACATACCGTGATACAAACCTTTGCAAATATATTCTAATAGGATAAGATGAAACCTAACAGTCTTTTCCTAGATAACTTATAAACACTTTCGTAGATATATTCTCCGTATAGTAACGTGAGGTGAATTCTAAAATGCTCTTTCTATGTAGTCTTGTACAAATATGACTATACCTTTTTGTTTTAGCGATTGTTCTAACACAGTGCTCAAACGTCATATGATCAGGTAAACTTTATACCTACGTCACGGTCATCACAAAATCTTGTTTATATTAATTGCGTTATTCATCAGGATCCTGTGTAATATACATTATTTATTCATCTGCATATAATGAGGCGAACATAGTAACGTATGCACATGCAAACGCATATATGGCGTTCGTTGCTGACGTGGATTGCTTTGTTTATATGAATTTTTAATATAGTAAATTTGTCTGTGAACTATGAGATTTTAGTTTTTAAGAACTAATATACAATCCAAGTTAAATTAGGTAACATAGATTAAGATGTTACATAGAAATATGAGATAACGCAAACGTGTTTAGAAGCGCATCAGTTTCTTGACACAGTGTAATGTTTTGCGCTTTTTCTTTGTTACGTTTGTATTTTGAATGTTATATAATTGCATGCTTAATTATAGCCAAACGAATGAAATTATTGACTAGATCTTAACGCAAAGAATAAATCACACTCTGAGATTTACGTAAATTAAAAACGTAGCATAATTGTTTTAATATATTACTTCATGATTTCCATAGTTGGATTTCTTTATGCACTCAAAATATATAATAATCTGTTTGAATGAAATAAGCTCACTTGAATCAATGAAGAGTGGATAGAATTCCGCTGTCCCGTTTTGCGAACAAATAGTGCTCGTTAAAGATGTAAGAGAGGGCAAACGGAGAAATCGTCTAAGCCTGACGTCCGCAAATTCGTTAGGAACTACTAGGCATGCATGCGGGCTATGGAAGCGAGTAGGTAAAATTGTATAAATTGATGTTGACCTATCTGAGTTCGATGAAATTATACCCCGTTCCATTGAATGTCATTAAAATTGGTACACTTAAATGTTTTTAATGGAAAATGTTTTTATGCTATAATGTTCTTTATAGTTCGTTTCAAAATGGCACTATAATATATCAACTTCATTGCTGTACGAATGTACGATCGAATGATCGTCGTGAAAATTGTTATGTATAGTTATTTGAACATTAAAAATATTTACTATTTTCTTATAAGTCAGCTATTTATTAGGACAAACTATATAAAAATAATAATTTCCGTTGAAAACTAACAATTTTAATCAGATGAATATCATCTAACTGTTTAGACGTTATTAATTTAACGAATCAAAGAGAACATATACTTAAAGTTCAATGTTCCTTTACGGTTTTTTTTTTCGAAATTACTACATTATTGACCCAGCAAGGTCTTAACAGCTTCACCGGACTATTAAGGCGAGCGCTTAAGGCACTCAGCCGATTTTATTTTGGCAACCAGCTCAAAGGTTCACGGCACGCCTCGGCTTGGCTGTTGCTTGTTGCATGCAAAATCGCGACCTATCTTAGCTAGCCTAGCTAACTATTCATATATCTATGAGTTATTGAAACGTATATGTGTACCAAGCATACACGCCTCAACAACTCCTTCATATATTTATTATCGAAAATTGAAAGTTTTTCAGTTAGATAAGGGAAAAAGTAAACCCTTCCACTTTCATGTGTAAGCGTGTAGGCGTGCACGTGTGTGGGGGTGATCGTGTAGTGCTGTAGCAGTGATGTATATTTGTGTGTCACCGTATCGCGCAAGCAACGCACTCAAGCGCTCTCTACCGAGGGATCGAACCTAGGCTTGAGTCGCTGCCGTGGGAGGCCTAATCGGGTAAAAGGGAGGCCTAATCGGAATCTTTACGGAAATATTAAAAAGACTATACAGTATCTATAAGACATACTAAAGTCTAATTTTAATTGAATAAAAAATCGTATTACCCTAAGTAAATAAAATCAAAATGGATTTTTTTTTAAATTAGTAATAAAATTGAAAATTTCGTAATACACTTATTTCTTCAAACGAAAAATCAAGTGTTTAAAATTAATTAAATAGCTATTAGTAAATTAAATATCACAACAAAAATATCCAAGCATGACGAAAGATGCGGCAGATAACATGTGAAATACAAAATAAATATGTAATTGGAAAACTCACAGCGCCGTTTGTTCTTGTCCAATATTTTTAAGAGAATCCAACATCAGGATCGCGTGTTTTCGGTCTTCAATAAGGGTGTCACGTTTCAGACTATTCTGATTTAACTGCATCAGCAAGCGGTCAGTCTGGTATCTTTGTTCCTTTAGTCTATAAATGTTACCACCAATAATTTTATTAAAGACTGTACTACCGTATCTTCATATAATAATGTCCTTTAAAATGCCATACGATACAGTAGGTACCGACCCCGCCCGCTTTGCTTGTATAAGGGTTGTCTTTGACCTACTTTTTCTTATCTAGCGGTACAACGAACGTGGCAATGTGCTAACATTACCCAAATATAGGAACGAGACTGAAACTAAAATTGAATTATTTTTAGTAGAATTGTAATATAGTATATATAATAATAAAAAATAAAATATAATAATAAAAAGCAACTATAGCGATATTTAAACGCAGCACCATAAATTAATGACGCATTAACATGAATATAAAATCGACGTATTCTGGCCGACTCACTGAATTTTAACTCATTTAACATTAACTATCACTGAAATATCAATGCCGATTTTAGGTAAAACTTTTATTTTAAGTTATAATAGCTATTAGCTGCGAACTTGTAATAACTAATGTACTAGATTGACGTAAACAATATACTATATTATATAATAAATATTTATAACTTTCTTCTAATTTTAAGTGAACGGAAAGAGAAATTGAATTTCACACCTATTAACACTCCGAGCAATAATTATATACATTTTTGTACAGTTTATTAATTAATCAAACATGATGAGCTCGAAAAGCTCAGTACAAAATATCTGACACAATCGCAATCATCAGCAACTATGGTGTCGAAGTCATAGGTGACTTGAATCCATAAGTTTTTCTGTTACCAAAAACCTCTCGACGGGGCTAAAAAAGTTGTGAATTTAAAAATTATGGTTGATCAATAGAAATGCCAGTTTGCTTTTTATCTAATGGGCGGCAAACGAACAGGCTGGTCACCTGATGTTAAGTGATCATTACCGTCCATAGACACTTGCAACATCAGAAGAGTCGCAAGTGCATTGCCAGCCTATGCTTAGTGAGGGAGGGGGGACAGGGGACGGATAGCAGAAGAAAGAGAAGTGAGCCTCCGGCGCTCACACAGACCAAACGAAACGCAACAATGCAAGCACTGTTACTTTACATCGGTTTTCTAAGAGAGGGTGGTACTACACCAGGTGAGCCGATCCAGTCATGCTGAAACCAGTAATAGCTTCGGCGTGGCTCTACCACCTACAAACCTGAAATCAACGTTAAGTTATAAAGGAAAGCAAAAGTGATAGATAATAACGATTTGACTTTTCAAGAAATGAGTCTCTAGTCGTTTTATAAATTAATGGAGTTTGATAATATTTAAACGACTTACCTTGACCGTGACACTGAACCTTAGGAGGTCGGACTTCATTACCGTCTTGCAAGGAACTTTACAATGTAGACTCTAATATTTCTATTTTATATTTCAGTCTTACCTCTTAAGAATTTGTTCAAAAGATGATACCAGGGTGGCTTTTTGCAGTCTTTTACATATTCCCATAACCTCTTCAAGCTCCCAGTGCACAGAATGGTGACTACAAGCATCCTCGTCCTCGTACAGATCATCAAGATTTGTTGCTTCCTTATAACACATGAGTCATATTAAAAATTATATTAATGAATTAAGTAATTTAGGTAATGCTGTCTTTATTTTAAATTTATATTGAAATTATTGTCCATATTCATTTTATTTTATTAACGCGCTCAGGTTTCTGTCTCGTAGACCCCCCTATCTTTTTATTAGCTTTGAATCCAACCGCAAAGTAAATAGCTTGCTAAATGAAATTAAACATGTGATTCCATAGAAATTAACAATTCCGTAGAAAATCACCTTTTAGAAGTATTGACTGTTGTAAAGAAGTATTTTATGTAAGTAGAAATACACTATCAGTTATAATTTTCATCACGACTTGTTTAAATGGAATCCAGTATTGTCGGCCACCCTTTGCAGCTCGTCGACCCTTCAGACAATTTTTTGGCTGGCATTGAAGTTTTTTTTTCTTATTTCATAGGAGGCAAACGGACTGGTGGGTCACCTGATGTTAAGTGATCACCACCGTCCATAGACACTTTCAACACAAGTGCGTTGCCAGACTGTGTTGGGGGATGGGGGAGGGAAGAGAAGAGGAGATGAAGAAGGTGAGGAGAGGAGGGCCTCCGGTCCTTTTGTCCTTGGGGGCACCCGTATCGGACCATACGCAAGAAGTTGCGATCCTGGGTGGCCCCAGTAACGGAGTCCCTCCGCCCGGAGGTAGTGGCGAGGGTTGTGGGAGAATTATTCCCCGACCCACTGTCGCTACCAGCTCCTCCCGTGCCTCCACCCCGGGCGGAAGTTGAGGAGGCATCTGACGGTCCTCCCCCAATTACGGAGGAGGAGATGGGGAGAGTTGTCGAACGCCTCCTCAACCGGCGGAGAGCGCCCGACCCTGACGGGGTCCCAGGTCGGGTGCTCGGCCTTGCGTTGGGCCATCTTGGAGGGTGGCTTCGGGAGCTGTTCGACTGGTGTTTAGCGGTCAGACGGTTCCCGAAGCCCTGGAAGCTTGGGCGGCTCTGCTTGATGGCAAAGGAAGGCCGCCCTTCAGACTGCGTGTCCAGGTATTGGCCCCTCGTCCTGCTGGGCAACGTCGGGAAGGTACTGGAGAGGGTAATTTCTTCCCGGGCGTCCAGCACCTGGAGGGCGTGGGGCCGAATTTATCGGACATGCAGTTTGGATTCTGGGCAGGGCGTTCAACAGTGGACACCCTGTGCCTGCTGAAATCACTGTCCGCGGAGGCGACCTCTCAGGGAGAAAGGGTTTTGGCAGTGTCCCTGGACATCGAAGAGGTCATCTCGCAGAAGGAGGCGGAGGAGAGGGCCCGTGAGGCGGAACCACTAAGTGGCCGTCTCCACCAACGGAGGACTGGCAGGAGGAAGCGGCGCTTTGCCCAACTCCTCCTGTCACCGTAGCCAGACTTGAGGGGATGAGTCGGTGGCCCATCTCCTCATTGTACAGGTCCGGCGGACGAGGGGGGGCAGCTGGTATGTACCCAGTCTGCCTCTCTATGGGTAGGGGCCCGGCGGCCACCTTCCGTCGGGTGGAAAGTTGGGGCCGCTGTACAAGGTTGATTAGCTTGAACGATCCCTTGCCACCCCAACAATACGGTCTGTCGGTACACCGTGGGGTTTTAGTCCGTGCGAGTCGGACAGAACCCACCCTCTCCCCCGGGAGGATGGTTAACCATAAGGGATTTGGATTTCCCAAAAAAAAGGAGGGCCTCCGGTGTTCTCACAGACCGAATGAAACGCAACAATACGAGTACTGTTATTTCACGTCGGTTTTCTCAGAGAGGGTGGTACTGCGCCGAGCGAGCCAACCCCTTCATACTAAAGCCACTAATAGCTTCAGCGTGTCTCTACCTACCTACCTCTCTACCTACTAAAATTCGAAATCCACCCGCGGGAGTCCATATGGATGACTTTGGAGACGTATACTGTAGAGGGTACAAACTTTTATTCACATATTAATATATAAATACCTCTTTACGTATAAGCTCTGGAAATGAATCGGTCAGATAAGCTACTTCACGGCGCGCTAACTTCAGTGTTCTTTCTCTCTCCTTCATATTAGTTTTTATCTCCTTTTCGAGTTTGTTGAACTCAAATTTTCTGTCATCGAGATATTCCATGGCGAGTTGACCCATCTCCGTAGCTCCCATCAGACATTTTCCTTGTGAACGACAGTCCAGCTTAAGAGCTTCCAATACCACAGTGAAGTAGGACGAGTCCTATGGGACGTAAAGCAATTTCTTGCCTATATAAATATATTGAAAGAAGTCTGCCGCTGTGCGCGCATCACGTCCAAACTACTACATAGATCTCGATCACAATTTTTTTTTAGTTTTACTTCCTAGATATTTAATCTTATCTATAAAAATATCAATATAAAGTTGTTAAAGTTTTAAGAAACTTAAACTTTTTATAAGCACTATTAAAGAAAACATAAATTTCGTAAGAAAACTACTCGTATATTTTTTTTTTCAATTTCTTAAATGGTTTTTTCTTCGGTACATAGAATATATTGTTAAAATAATAAACAATCATTTCATTGTTTTGAAATGGTATATTAAATGATAAACTTATGATCTTCATTATACAAAAACAAGATGGACCCAGCAGAAATTATTTAGTGTTAATTGGTCGAAACAATTAAATACAAAGATTTAAAACATTGTGGAAGTACTACATACAGTAAATCCTTTGGTAAATTTAAAGCTTTAAATCTTTTTGCTAAAATGTCACGTTTGAAACGACTTAGTCATTTTTTTACGAATAGCGTTGCAATTAAATTTGCACTTCTAAAATGCGCCATAACGAACAAAGGAAGACTTATTTTAAAAAAGTAGTCTCTGTTTGTTCTTTATTCTGTTACAGCATTTTCAACTTAAGCTGGAAGATAGTCGTACGATCGATGTTTGCAGAAATTATAATTTTAAATTTATAACGTTCCCTTGTTATCGACAGATTGAATAAAAGGTTGTATTTTGCAAGTAAAAGACCTTTGGTTGATAAACAAACCCGGTATTGCAACGGTAAACCTCGGTAAATCGAATTTCAAGGGTGTAACAATAAAATTAAAGTTACAAAAGTAGTGAGTTTAATAGGGTTTTTACTTCGACGAGTTTATGTATGGGTTTATTCGAGTTTTAGGGTAAATTTAAATATATAATTAGAATAAATTTGAATTACAGGAGTTAAACAAATAAATCTATTCTTGTTATCTGTAACAAGATCTGAATCTGGCTAATGTTTGAAGTAAAAATAATTTGATGAAAGTACGTCCATTTTGTCGGCAAAATGCTTTAAGTTAATTTAAGCTACCTTAATTTCTTGTTTGAACTTGTTAACGGTTATTAATTTAAAGTCTTGAGGTGTATACGTGATTTAATGAATCAGTTATAGATAGAGAATAACCTTTAGGAAAATCTATAGTTTTCTAATTGTAAAATGTTCAAATTTGTAGTAATGAATGTTTTGGGACTTAAAGTATTATATTAAGCAAAACTTTCTTTCGAGTTGCAGGGGTTTTTGGTTATCGAATATCAACTGTTTGATTGGTAATCAAATGCAAATATAGATATTTAAATATGTTATAAAAATGATTTGGTTTTTTTCGGTTTGTAGAGACTTTCTATTTATGAAGGTTTGATTTACCGAAGTGTATATTGAATTGAGTGTGAATTTCTATTTGTGCATGAATATTAGCTATTCGATGACTGTATGTAAAATACATACCTATATTAGCTGACCCGGAGGTCGTTGACCGGGTGTGATAGAAAAACCTAAACTTTTCTCAAGTATCACTTTATGTACTGGTGAACACGCTATGAGAATCCATTCAGTAGTTTTTGTGGTTATCACGAACAGACAGACGTAGTAGAGGACTTTGTTTTATACTATAGGTATAGTGATATGCCATAAAAGAAAACATGTACTCACAAAGACGTTTAATTCATTCATTACAGTAGACCATCATTTTAATTACGGACATTATTCTGAAATATATTTCTGGTTATATAATTTAGTTAAATTACAATTCATATGTTGTATTTATTCCGTAGACAGTAAATGCCTATGATTTTGTTTATGACAAGAAACAAAAATAAATATTATAATGCAATTTTATGAAACTTTTTAAAATATCTTTATTTTAATAAAATGTCTTATAAGATCTGCTCAAGATTGGATTCACTTATTCATGTTACGATAAAGGCTAAAGATACATTGTGTTTCCTTTTAAATTTCAATCTGACTACGACAAAGAATGCGATATTATGAATTTCTATGAAAATACGATATTATAAAATGATGGTCGTATATTGCAGGTAGCTGCTTGTGCCCGCGTAATAATAATTTGTGTGTATAGATAGATATCTAGCGCGGGATATTGCACTGAATGGGATTTTGGTCTTATCAGTCTTTGATTTTAAAAAGTCAACCCCAGAAGCGGTATTAGCCACTTCGCTGACTTAGTGATTTTATAATAATAGTAGAAATAAGAAAAAAACTTGTCACAATTATATACACGCAAATTTAGAGATAACACTAAAAAGCTCCGTCAGCCGAGAACCTTGCTGCACATTGTTACTTTACTGGAAAATGGAGGGCACGTAGCATTTACTATTTGAACTATACGTCTAATGCGGCCCTGACCGGACTCCGCTCCCTGAGAAATAACCGCAGACACGCGGATATATTAAATTGCTAGTAGTTACATTTGTGAATAAAGGAATATAAAATAAATCTTAGTTGGCAAAATCTATGAGGAAAAGAAATTTTACTTACTACAGCTACAATTTTTACAGTATCATGGCTTTTCGAGTTTACCTTCTTAAGTATGTCCAATATCTTCTTATACATTACTTTTATTGCCAGTGCAGCGTTTTTCTTAATATTCGCTTTTTGGACATAATTAGCTACAGCTTGCTCCTTCTTTTCAGCAGGTAATTTACCGCCCACTTCAAACAACAACCGATCTCTTAGTTCAGCAGACTCCAGCTATAATAATCAATTTACTTAATCATGCCACAGTCGTGCAAGGTGTTTTGTTAAATCAACAAGATAAAGTACTCTGCTCTGTCCTGCTTTCAAGCAGTAATTTACTGCAAACAATTTTAAGGACTTAGAAAACAAATTATTCAACTCTAGGACCATATAGTGCGCATTTTAATGGTTCTTCAAAACGAATCGACGTTTTCTTTAATGTTGTGTCAACTTTAATCTCACCAAGTTTCCGTTGGCGCTACTGATAGTAGATATTTTAAAGAAAACTCATTTCTAGAAACCTAGATAAATCAAACATTTAATTACTTCTTTGAAAAACGAAAACCGCTTTAATCTTATTATCAGACCTCTGTAAAATGAACTCAACATTTTGTAAATTGAAAATAGTATCTAATGGTTAGTTATTTCCTCTTCTGAAATAAGATTGTAAGACGCTAACTGAATCTTAAACTAATTTAAAAAACTTCTTTTGCACAAACTCGTTCACAACGAAAGATTTTTGATACATCAATCAGATTGTACAATAAATTTCATACATTTTTGTAAAATAACTAACATACAATACCATACGTCAGAGTTAACAGTAATAATTTCATAAAATCTTGCAAACACTGAAGAAAGTTTTTATTTTTAAGCATGGTATGTGTGTATTTAATTCGGAAATATTCCATTTTCTTTTTTAGGCAAGCTGTGTATACGCTAGAGTTGCAATACATCTAATTTTAAATAAGCAAAATTAATCTTTTTTACATTCCTCGTACAGGATTTTTACTACAAAATATAATAAATGTTCTCGCTGAAACTCGAATATAGTTAACATGCACATTAATTACTTATCTAATCTGCAGATTAAGTGATTTTCTCTATTAACTTCCAGAAGCAGGAAGCAGTATTATGCATTCATTTGTCGGCCGTTACCGTAATCGGATCACAATAACTTTCATTACAAGTTCAACTTAACTTTTTTTACATGACTAATTTTTATTTACGGATACTCTCCAGCGTAATGGGGAAGGTATAGAAAGGGTATGTGAGACTCATCAAGAACGAACCCTGAAGCGATATTCATTAAAAACCCTTACGGTGCCCCTACGAAACACCCTTCGTATCGAGAAACGGAAACTGCTCGCGCATTATTTCCGTTTGGGTCGAACCTAACCTACCTCAACACATCGCAATTGGGTCACGACAGAAATAATAAAGCTTAACACACACCGACTTACCTTTAGAATATTGAAATGTAAAAGAAAAAAAATTCAACACTTCTACGGATCAATTTTATTTTATTCCTTTATACCTAAGTAGATAAAGAAAATATCAACTATAAGTTAAATATTTATCATAATATGTATATTGTATGTAAATATTAGCAAAAATACATCTTGATTTAGATTTATCTATAAGAGGCTACATACATCACTGCCATTTTCCATATAAACATATGGGTTAAATTATATAAAAGATCAAAATGACCTAGAATAGATCGTTTGGTCGGGAGTTTCTTGCCGAATTAATTTTTTCTATTAGGATATGACCGGAGCAGCTGGAAAGGTAATTGACCTCGGCCATTTGTTTATTTTTGTGTGCGTATGCAGCGGCAACGAAAGAGTTAAAGAAAGTTAGCTCGAGTAGGAATTCCTTTGCTTTTAAATGTACTAAGTTCTCGTATAGCATCAGCGAAATAGCAGTGATAAAAAGATAATTCCATTGATATATCAAAGGAGATATTTATAATCTACATTATAAAACATAATAATAATAATAATGAAATATAGCCCGTTTATTATTATTATTGGTCTTTAGACTGGTTTACTTAGAAGATTACATCCAACACAAAATTACACACGAACATTATTTGTTCAAAAGGTATATTTGAATTAAACAATACAGGTGATTTACAATTTGTACCTGTGTCAAACGGAATTTTTCCATCTTCTTTTTCTTCGTATATCTTATTCTGTCGAGCTGTTTCCGCTTGTTAAAGTTTTCTTGATGAATACTCTCCAAAACTCTCTGGAGAAACGTAATATCGTTTTTTAACTATACATATAATAAAAATGAAGTGTCTGTATGTAACATCAAAATTTAAAAAAATACTGATTGGGTATGCAAGTATACACGATTCTGATAACAAAAATGCAATTTTTAAAATTTTTGTCGGTCTGTCTGTCTGTTTGTTCTGGGTAATCTCTGGAACGGCTGGATCAATTGTAAAGGGAATTTCACAAACAGATAGCTGAAATTAGAGCGAGTTATTTAGGCTACTCTAAATTAGACTAGTTGTTAACTGTAGCTTCGCCCACAATGCTATCTCCAAAACGGTTAGACCGATCTTCGCGAAATTTTGGTTGGCAGATTAGCTGACTTTATAAAAAGTGGTTTAGGCAATTTCAGTTTATACTAGCAGTTAACTGTGGTTTTGCCTGCAGTTCTATCTCCAAAATGGTTAGACCGACCTTTGCGAAATTTTCATTGGCAGATAGCTGACCGTATAAAAAGTGATTAAGGCAATTTTAGTTTATACTATCTGTCATCCGTGGTTTCACTCGCAGTTCTATCTCCGAAACGGTTAGTCCGATCTTCACGAGACTTTCAGAAGCAGATAGCTGATCTTATAAAAAGTAACTTAGTTAATTTTAATTTACACTAGCTGGTAACCGCGTCTTCGCCCACAGTGCTTTCTCCAAAATGGTTAGACTGATTTTCGCGAGACTTTTTTTTTCTCACTGCAGGACTAATGTTGGCCAACATTCTGCTCTTTATCGTATGTTATCGAAATACAATGGCATTAATCAACTCATTGACATATTTACTTGTCCCTTGCGTGCATTTCAATTAAGACTAAAAACTATATTATAACTTAATTTCTAAGCATGT
Organism: Antheraea mylitta; assembly: GCA_014332785.1. Taxonomy (NCBI): domain Eukaryota; kingdom Metazoa; phylum Arthropoda; class Insecta; order Lepidoptera; family Saturniidae; genus Antheraea; species Antheraea mylitta. Next base: position 5,389,885 of record JACEII010000031.1, on the reverse strand, counting down.
TAATTTGTTAAGTAAGCAGTGTTCACTATTTTAAGACCCACACTGAGGTTTATATTTATTGATGTTAGCTAGTTGTAAGGTAATTAATTGTTTGTGTGTCGTCTAGTTTGTGAACCTAATAAAAAAAATATATGTTGCTGATTTTTTTTAAATGCTTTTTTCCTGGAATGATTACGCTATCGACCTTAGCAAGACCTTAACAACTCCACAAGTGCAATAAATGTTACTGATGGTAAACCTCATTAGGCACGCTGTTAGTATTTATATGTCTATAATGTATACATTACATGTTACTGTTGATGCCGTGCGTATCGTACTTACAATTATTTTAAAAAAACGTTTTTATAACTGTGCATAGTCTCGTAAATTTATAATTCTTTGATACAATTAAAAAAAAACGCGTGTGGAGCTCACTCTCTATTTCATTATGGATGAAAGATTGGTTGCATATTTACGTAAGTTACATTTATTTAATGAATATAATAATATACAATTACAATATAATATTCAAGCACGTAGAATAGGATAGGATTGTATGATTGATTAAGCAGACAGAATAAATAAGAATATTCAGATTGGAAAAAAAAAAACGGGTCTAATTATTTTTTTAATCATTATAACATGAATCCTGACATGTGCATCACAACTACATCATAATCTTAACTAATATCATAATTGCAGATTATAGTTTGTTTGTTACGTTTTCACGCCTACTCAAATTACCCGGTCTTCCTGAAATTTACATTCATGTACATTACATTCATACATATGTATCTGTACTATTATTATAAAGCTGGAAGGTTTGTTTATTTGGTTCAAGGCGCTAATCTCAGGAACTACTGATCCGATTTGTAAAATTATTTTCAAATACGTTCAGCATTAGATAGCTCATTTATCGAAGGACCCTAGAGGCTATATCATTATGTTGAGATTGATAGGAGCGGAGCATCAATGAAGAAAGTTTCAAAATAACTATTCCATGCAGATGAAGTCCCGGGAACAACTAGTGTGTTCATATATTTAATAAAATAATATTGAGTAATAAGTCTCATATCTTTTTGAATTTACGCGTTTCTATTAACTTATTAGCTTAAACTTAACCTACAACAAACAAAGAAAATGTTTGAGGGAATTAATTCTACGGTTTTCATTAATATTATTATTGGGAATCGGAATCGAAAAGGCTGAAAATATCCATATTCTATATTGTATATTATATAAAAAATTTGACTAACATCACCCTGACTGTTCATGTAGGTGAGCTGCAGCCTCTTATGTTCCTGAAAGGCATTTCTTAAAAATTGCTTGTCGCCGTAGACAGCGACGCCAAGTTGTTCTCTTTTCTTCGAAATATCTTTACGAAGTGTACGAATATCACGAGAATACCTCTTCTTCTGCTTAAGCAAATCACCTTCATGAATTTTGCGATCACGTTCTAGTTAAAACAATATACTTAAGATTAGAAAACATGCTTATTAATTTGTTGTTAGAAAAAAACCTGTTTATTTTATTTTGCATTAATAAGAGAATATAACTAATAGAAATAATAATAAAATAAAGACTAATTCAAAATTTCCACACTTATGAGTATAATACTACAACAGAAAATTTAGTCAGATATGAAGAGAAACAAAAAGATAACAAAAAACAAAACAAACATTACTGAAAAGAGTTCCTATATAAACTGTGTTCAAGAGAGCGCGTACTTGCATGAAATAGTCAACACTGGCATCTGAAGATTTAAATTGTCTGCACACTCGAATCAGAAATGAATTTCTTTTATAAGTCGCCCTTCACCGTCGCAGTTTACATATAATATTTTAAGGTTTGTTATTGTATTTGTATTTCATATAGAACTAAACTTTTGTCTTTATTTCTAGACAGTCTACAATTCCATTGATCTGGGGACACGGCAGTGCCCCGCCAAGTCGAGCAGAAAAGCGGCACGAGCGTACTATTCTTTTCTCGAAGCAATTCAAGCGATTTTCGACCCCCTATAACGTCGTTGTTTGAGAAAACTAGAAACTTGAATTTTTAAAAAAGTGGCAATTAACTGAGTAGCCGTGATTAAAACCTTTGATTATAGAACTATACTAGAACTATACTTGACAAAAGAATCCTAATAAAGTTCAAACTTTATAAAATAAATGAACTATGGTCGAATTTCGACCACTGGGATTATATTAAACAAGATTGTTTAGTGCGATTACCAAGTCAATATATTTTACTTAAAATATAAAAGATTTTGTATATTGATATGGTCACTATAAAGTGTTGTTAGGTTAGCTAATCACGTAAGAACTAAGTAATTACTTAAGACAGAAGGTCCCTTAAGTAGGAACTTAATAGAGTAACCGACTTGGTATTACATGGATCTCACAACTTATTACGGAAGAAGAATTGAGTTGCAAAAATAGCCTTTTTTTAAGTTTAGTTTTTGATGGCAGATGTATTACTCAAATATTTTCGGTCAGCTATCCTAAGTTCATAGTGTTGCTAAGCTTTAGATAAGGGTTAGACGCTTTTAAATGCATTCAATACGAGAAATGTAAATACTGTAGCTGGTATAGAACGAGCGCACATTCCGACATTCCGTGTAACTACGAACAAAGGCACAAATATAATAATATTCGTTATTTACGTATTCAATACACCGTGCTTGTTGACCGCTGCTGAGGCCAGCTGGCGTTATATTTTTTCGCAAGTCTAGCCTAACCAATTTAGCTTTCTCAATTTTTCAGTCTTGGTTCTGTCAGGTTAGGTTAGACTTGTAAAACAAAGACAACATGGCCGTCTGCGAGTGTACTGCGGTGCCGTTTTGAGGTTATGTCAACTCCGAACAATCATTACTAATTTTGTATTTGTTAAAACAAAACAGTATCGTCTAGTTTGGTTAGGTTAGACTTGCGAAAAAGATATCACAAACCGGCAACGGTAGCGATCGGCGAGAAGGTGCATTATATGAGTAAATACCTATTATTCTCTTGCAATATTTTCACGTTTCGTAAACGAGTTTGCGTCGGGTACCGTTTTAAAAATATATTTTACATTGCACGTTCACCAAACAATTAGCACTGAGGTATATTGAATTCATTAAAGCGTGCGATTCTTAACTAACTTAAGAAAAAGGTTCCATAATTTTTCTCTAGAACGTATGTACGTAATTTCAGAATTTTTACTAACAGTTTTTATAACCCATTTGTTATGGTAATTTATATATTAATGAGAAGATTGTAATTTATAGATTAAAAAAAACTAATTCATTTGTTATTGGTCACTTTTCATTATAAAGATCGATAAAAAATTAATTATCCTGTTCAATATGAGATATTAAGCTCACGTCGAATGAAAAGTCTGGCCGTCGGATATTATAAGGATCTATCTAAGAGGTTTCTGATTAAAGATTAAGCAGCGCCCGGCATCGAAGTATATGCATAAAATATAGAAGTATATATGAATATGCATAAAATTGTAAAAATGTATTATAGTAATCAAACAGATTTTATTTCAAATATTGCTCTCTATACGGTTACAACTTATTAATTTTAAATCAGTTTGCGCTAACACTGTCACCAGAATTAATTATTAATATAAGCATTTGCAGTAAACACATATTAATACAGGTTTATTTTTACATAACGTTATAGTTTTTTCGATTGTAAAAAGTATAAATTACCCGCAATTGCCAACTGAGCGTAAAGCAAGGAAATTGTGAGGGCGCCGCGCCGCGATAATATGTTCATGTCCGATCGGAAACTTTTAATTATGCAACAATATTATGAAATGCTTTTATTTTTCTCGAACTAACTACGCTATTGGCCTTGCGAGGTCTATACAGCTTCACCGGACTAGATGAAATGCGATAAAAAAGTTTGGCATAGAGTTTATTGCTGTTGTTATCATACTTCAGTGGTTTGCGTTACAGATCATCAGCAATTTAGCAGTTTTTAAAATACTATATGAATTGTAACATTGATGTATCTCTATAGGCTTTTATATCTCGAAAGGAGATTGTATTTTTTAACTAGTTGATACCCGCGACATCACCTCTATGGTTTATTTACTTCACCAATATAGTCCATGTAAAGAGGAAAAAATATAAGCAGCTCACCGTTTGCATCACTTCTCCCCGGTAAAAAAACACAAATCTCTAAACGAATAGTACTAATAAAAATTGTAGTTTCTTAAAAACTTGAATAACTTTGTAATGAACTAACGGGCCTGGTGAACGTTATCCCGCCTTAATAATAAAAAATCCTTGACACATTACATACCTAAACTTTCTCCATTAATCCCTTTACCTAATGGTGAAACTGCATGACAACCCTTTTAGAAATTTTTGAGTTTATTGCGAACAGACAAGCAGACAGATAGTCGTGCCAGAGACCTTTGTTTTATATACTGTAATGATGAAGATATCCTAATAATTATTTTTGAACTGGAAACTTCTTTAGTCGCTTTGAGCGGTATTTTTTTTTTGCAGGAGATATATTTTTCATTTTACGTCATGAGATGTTAGTAACGTGAACGACCATATTACGCTTGCCCGGGTTCCGTCAGATTAGCGATGCGTAGTATAAGAGCCTGTGTATATCTAATATTGATATTTTGTATTGAGCTTCTGCAGCACATCACATGCTTAACTTATAGACTGTTTAAAACGTATATAATTATTATTCGGAGTGCCAATAAACATGAAAGAGACACCAATGATAGTAATCTCAGTTTACAAATATTAATGATTCACGCTATAAATAATTTGAAAATTCAATAGGGAACACAGGTTGACTTGCCGGGAAAATAAGAAATCCTGTAATACGATCGCAGTGTCCTCTGACGGGTCTAATTATGAATCTAAACGATCCAGAAACCCATCAAACACTTTCAAGAATATCATGAAAATCGATCCAACCGTTTAAGAATTAAGTCACATAGACACGTACAGGAGAATTATATATACGAGTATATATAAACACAAAAATTTTACAGTATAAAGCGTGACCATTTTATAACATGAGACATTATTATTAGTTTAAAAAAGTAGTGATTATATGCACTAAATATATCTTGTTTATTATTGCTTTAGTTATGATATATTCAAAAATACCAACCATATAATTTGATTAGGCCGCGATACTGATTAATCTTGTCTTTGATGACCCAATTTTCATCTTGCATTCCATGGATACGTACTTTAGCTATAGACAACATTGTATATAACACTTCAGACAATCTACGTTTCTCGTATAATCGTATGTTATATGTATTTTGTATATTCGCTATCTGAATTATGTTTGTAAGACACAGTCTAGACTGACAGAACTGTTTTTTTTTTTTTGGAAAATTTACTCGACGCCTTCTTAAAAAAGTTTTGATGACATATAATAGAGAAACTTATTGATAATTTTTATAACTCTAGTATATAATAGAAAGAAAAGATTTGAATGTTTAAACATTTTAATTGGAAAATCACAACACCAAGCAAACGTCACGCGGTGTTTCCAGCAGACCACCCATCCAAGTATTGACCGTGCCCAACGTGGCATTACTTCATTAATTAGACGAGTAACCAGCGTTATCAGTTGTCTACCCAACAGTGCCTATCACCGCCATTTTCCGTCACACAAAAAGACTGTCAATAATGAAGTCTCGCTAAATTCTCACACATATGAGTAAAAAGAATTGTTTTATTTTCAAAATACATTAACACGAGTAAAACCTAATATCGTAAATATACAATTTGCAGCAATGCTGATTTGCTGGTAGCGAGTTCGGAAGCAGTATTGATGGATATAGGTTCGAATTCCTAAAATGAGCCTGAGCTTTCAGTAGGATAATATCGTAGACACACTATAGAATGGCAGTAAAGCTTTCCGTAATGCCTCCTTAACTAGTTGCCACTCTCAAATTGAAATTAAACAGGCACATGTAGGGAAGTTCAGTCAGTTAGACTTGAGAGATAGTTTTCTCAAGGTTTAGCGTGCACTATCTTAGTTCACATTGTCATTTACCTTTAGGTTAGCTTGAAGACAACCCCAAAACCTGTAAACAACAATATATACAGGTTGAATGCTTAAACAGTAGCAATATTTATGGAGGATACTCTATACTCCATTCTTGTTCTAAATTAATTTCAAATATATGTGCTTAATATTTGACCTAATTATTTAGAAAAATACAAAACTTAAACTTAATTAAAGCAAATTATACTCAGTTAAAACACAGTGTCAATGACCCTCGGGTGATTTCATTTTCACTTGAAAAGGAATGTGGGAACGTCATGAATAAAACAAAAGGGTTTATTGTCGGAAATTATTAACTCCGTGTCGGGCACTGTAGCTTTAGGCACCGGTCATTGCACGTATGTTTGTTAAGATTATGCATATACTTTTGAAAGATTTAGAACAAACTTTCACTTAGGTTTTCTTGGTTGTTTATTAGTATTTGTTTCTATATTATTATTTTATATGTTAAATGTGTCCATGAATACTGCGAGTGTTTAACCTTTCACCTGGTATATATTAAGTACGAATAACTACACTAGACTTCCTACATGTTCATTATACGTAAAACTTAATAATAATAAGACAATCTTTATGAATATATATTTTTTCTTCTCTGACTCGTATTCGGACTCAGCGTCGATGGATGTAGGTTCGAATCCTTGCAACTGAGTTGGAATTTTCGGTAAAGGAAAACATCGTGAAGAAACCATTGCATGATGGTAGGGTTTTTTCTATGTCCATCTAGCTAGCTACCACCCTCGAGCTGATTATCTGTAGCCAAGTAGCTTTTGGTGTATTCCGGGAGCTGCATTTAAAATTTAATCCCCTCTATTTTTAGCGTATTTACCATTTGAGATGTACATCATTCAACGTTACATGAGATTATAGTCATACGTTAAACCCTATAAAGTGTTAAAAATGATTTATCTAGTAAAATGTAGTTATTCAGTCTTTAAAAAGTTCTTTAAGAAGCTTATTCGTGGAATATTGCATCTTCGTCTTTCCGTCTCTCACGAATTATCTAGAGACCCTATCGCTAGAACATTTTATCCGTCTCCCGGTGGAAACAGTATTGACATGGATGCGCCTCGCCGCACTAATGAAATTGAGTTCGCTGCAACACAGCTGCTGAACTACCAGATCTTTACAATTTTTATTTCTTAATCCAATAAATCAAAATCGTAAATGATTATCAGACTATTTTTTATCCACAGCGTTTCTCGCGTTAACATAAGTTTGATATATCCCTTGAGAATATTATTTTTTCTGGACGATGATACCCTATGTTCTTTTCTATAATATATATTACCTGTATATGTGACTATATATAAACAATATGTGTGCAAAGTTACATGATTATTGGTTGAATAATTTAGACGTGAAAGTGTAATATACAAGCAAACTCATATTCGTTACAATTAATCAGTGGCAACGTTCTTCGAAGTCCATTTCATCTGTAATATCAATAATTGTTACTTTTCGTATTATCTTTCATATCAATTTTTAAACATATAATTCTTCTTGTATTTGTGACTGAAGTCCTCTTAAACAGCTGGGCCGATTTTAATGGTATTTTTTGTGTGCTTAGCTGGATTCAAGAGTGGTATAGATTTAGAATTAGAACCAATAGAAGGGGCTGTGGTATGACTCTGTTTTTTTTTTAATTATCAGGGTGAAACAACGTCCGCCGATCCCGTTAGTATTTAAATAAAATAACAGAGACATCGTTTTACGCACATAATAAAATAAGTATTGGAACGATTTCGATCAATCTTATTTTAGTTTTACTTATTGGACTCTTGGTCCTTATCTAAAAATGGTCACGATAGTTTCATTTAATACAAAATTATTTGTGATTTAAGATTTATAAACATTACACCACAGTTTTGTGCATTTTCTTAAGGTGGAAAAGTGGGGCAAGCGGTGTGGTGCAAGCGAAGTGACATTCTTACTTTGTTTCGTTTCTGCGCTTTCCCCTAGTCTGCAAAGTTATTTCGTTCTAGTGAGTGGCGAGTAAAGTATGTTCTCTGCGGTTTTATCACTTGGCACTTAAATTTGGTACATCAAATTATTGGTTTTTAGTGGTTGTGCAATATTTATAATCTCAATTGTTAATACATGAAGTTATAAACTGAAAATTGTATGAATTTTAGCTTCAGTAATGCAGCATTTACAGGTGGTTATTATTATTTTATTATGAATAATAGAATAAATAGCAGTACATTATATTTATATACGAAACGTCTTACGATCGTCCTTCCGGATCGCCGACAACAGAGCATAAACCTCTGTGAGTTCGATCGCTACACTGAGTTCCCATAGGGCAATTAGAACAAGTATTTCCAGGCTCATAAATAGGAAATCCATCAATATTACCAGCTGGACCGTAATTACAAAAAGTATATGCAATTATTTTAGGGTCCTTTCGCTTCTTCATATTCTTGTGCAGTTCTAAAATACCCCGGTGCAAAGGTGATTCTTTGCTATCATCTTTCTCCGTTGGTGGAAAATATTCAAAACGTAAACGTGTTGTTGTTGTCATATACCTTGTTCGACGTAAAATATTTTCACTCTGTGTGGTCAACGTTGTTATATTGTTATCAGAACCTTCACTATGTTTAGAAGATCTTCGCTTTCGAAATAAAACACAAGAACGTTTCTTAGCGGTGCACAAAGCTTGGGAACATCCTAGACGCCAAGTTGAAGCCCAAGCAGCTGCTGAATACCAGTGGGCATTACACCCTCCCGGAGCACTGCAATTCCTTAATCTGAAAGACCAAACATATTCTGGAGGCAAAACTCTGGATCCCGAGAACCATGCTCCAACAGCATCTGCCAATAATTGTGCTTCTGTAACTCTTGAAATAATAGGCCGCACATCCATATTCTGAAGGACGTTAAATCTTATTGTGTTTCTGCATTCATCATGGCGCTTCTGGCATTGTCTTGCCCAAATCTCCGCCATTTCTTCTAGCTCATAGTCCCAATACATTTTACGCATATTGGTGGCGGGCGGCTGTCCTGCTTCTAGACCCATTGCAATATTATCTCTATGCCTGTTATGCAACAAAAGTATTTGATACCTCATCCAAGTAGTCATTCCAGACGCGTATAACCTAGGACTTTGTTTGTTAGCAGCAATGCACATTGTATGTTGATTTTTCATGGAACAATCCGGATGAGAACAATATTCTAAGTATCTAGTAACATTCTTCGTGTAACAAAATATATTCCCAAATACAATAAATAGGCAAAAAATAATGTAAAGGATACACATCTCGAAAAAAAACTGTGTTACTAAACAGTGACAATGTTTAAACAAACAAAAAACATAGAGTTCCTTTATATTAGCATATCGTTTCTGAAATTCATTCCAAAGAGTTTTGCTACATTATTCTATTTTTCTATGTACAGTCCACAATATTAAATTCTTTTCTTCATTGCCTTCTTAGATACTACCAGTGTAGCGAACTCTTATAAATTCGAGTCCCTAGAATCAATATCAAGAGCAGCTAGAAATTACTTCGCTGAAACTGAGTCTACCGGAACCGGACTCATATTTTTTTCTGAGGGGGGCAAAAAGGCTTGTGGCTATAATTTCATTTTTAATGTAGATAGATTTAAAAATGGTAATGTCTAGTTAAATATATTACCATAATTGTAACAATCGCATAAATTGTGTTTTCTATCATAATTTGCCAACCAGAAACATTTAATACTAATTCTAACAGTACTAGAAGCGTTTGAAATAAAACGATATAAAAATAATTCTAATTAGATTAATACATATATATCAGTTATTCATAATCTTTAATAAGTTGCATAATTCTTCAGTTTCATTGAATAAAAGCTAACTTCGCAGTTCAACATCCATGTTGTAAAAAATGGTACTTTTATATTTTCCATGTATCCTCTTAGCATGGTAGATTTCTGCATCGACTAACAAAACATGTATCTATTACTGTTTCTATAACGGTTTTAATATATACTCCAAATGTCGTCAGATTAGTTGCTAAATCATTTTCGTCGTCAAATCACATTTTTGTCACTAAGCCGTTGCAGCGTTCTGGCTATTAAAACCTTCCATGCATATTCGACTTTTAAAAGGGAACGTCACATTTTTTCCTTAAAAATAGTTCAGTTGATGTAATAAATGTACGTCAATGATATTATATATTTATATAACCGTATATTATATATTTATAATATCATTGATCTACGTTACAGAGTTAATATTTTATTTTAACATTTATAGTATGTTGAACACTTTAAACTGCTGACCCCATCGTGATCCACAAAATAGGTCACTGGTAGCAACAAAGTCCCTAAATTGACAATAGTGGATACTATTATAACTATTGTTTCCTGATTTTAATTATGTTTTTATTACCCTGATTTTTTTTACGTGTATCCGGATATTTTTTTTGTAATCGATCTTATATTAACTTCTCGATGAGCTAGGAACTTGCAAGTTTAAACATAACCCGAAATTAGATGGCTAATCCAGAACATTTAAGAAAAAGAAATAAAATAATGAACATATTCTCTCTATATACTTAATAATAGAAAATTATTAAGGGTTATAAAGCATTAAGGGTTCAACTAATAATTTTATTGCGACTAACCATTCCCATTCTCCCCATCCTATTAAACGATGAAGAATCTCGCGAGGCTGCCTTAGCATTCTTAGCTGAGGTCGCAAACATCACGGGAGAACGAAATAAATAGAAATGAAGATTAAAAAGATATAACACTAAATAAAAACATCAATATAAAGCAAGGAAAACTAATACTGGTAGATATATATATGTGTATACAAGAGGGCACGGAAGATGTACTGTCGTAAAAATAAAAAAAAACCTTGACAAATTTTATACCAAAACCTATCCCTTTAATCACTTTATCTACTGGTATAAACCGCATAAAAATCCGTCCAGTAGTTTTTGAGTTTATCACGAACAGGCATACAGACAGGCAGTCTTTCTTGTTTGACTTGGCTTCGTTTCTTGGATCGTGTTCTTGCTGTTTGATAGGTTTTGGCGTGTTTGTCAAACTGTGGGCTTGTGCCTCTTGGTCGCTGAGTGACCCTTGGGTCACCAGTGCACCATGAGTGCCATGCGGGGGAAAAAACCTCACGTGTGAGGATTGTTAGCGGCAAGGGAAAGATAGAGGACTCTGATACAGAGGTAGAGGATGGGGGGGGCTACCAAGGTGAGCTCCTATCGCAGAGGGACCGCTCGGTTGCGCGGGACCGGTCGGGAGGTTATAGGGGAGGCCAACGGGTCATTTGACCGGGCCTTGGCTGGTGGCGTGAGCGCTGCGGAGTCTATCCCCGGCTCTGCCACTGGCTCCGCAGCTGTCTCAGTTGCCGGCTCTTTACCAAGCTCCGATGCTGAGTTGCAGGGGGCGAATATAGAGGTAGACGTTATGGACGCCTAGAGGCTGAAGGCTCTCGCTGGTTCACAAATGACTTGTATTAACGATACAGTAAGGAAGTAGAAAAGCCTGGCGGGCCCCTGCAGGGGAGCGTTGAAAGCCGCAGCCAGGACCCTGCAGGAGGTTGTTGAGTCGTTGGTTGATCGAACCGAGGGGGAGGAGAACAACAGACTACAAAGGGAGGTGAAGAATCTCCGGCGGCATCTCGACGATTTGAAGGCGGAGGTCTTAGCTTTGCGGAGGGATGCGAACGCAAAGAGGCAGATGCCTCCGCCTCCTCCTCCCATGCCAGCGCCGGCTGAGCCGCAATGGCAGCACGCCCTTGCTGAGGCGGTCGACACTCTCCGCACGTCGTTCGGCAACATGGAAATTGGACTGGCTCCGTGGCGATCGTGGCCGGCCGTGGTTCGCTCCTGGCGGTGAGAGAAAGGGGTGCTGGATTCGTGGCAGCCGTCTGGGGAGAGTACGCCATTGTGGGGGTGTACTTCTCCCCTAACAGGCCCCTGGGGGAGTTCGAGACGTTCTTCGGCTCCCTGCAGGGAGCTGTCAGACAGCTGTCGCCGCTCCCCGTGGTCCTCATGGGCGATCTGAATGCAAAATCGAGGACCTGGGGAGCTGCAGCCACAGAGCTGAGGGGCATGGCCGTTGAGGAGTGCACAGCCGAAGTGGGGCTGTCCCTCCTCAACCAGGGAGATGTCCACACGTGCGTGCGACATAACGGGAGGTCTGTAGTAGACCTTTCGTTTGCCACCCCGTCTGTCGCACGCCGTGTCCGGGGGTGGAGAGTGCTTGAGGAGGTGGAGACCCTATCAGACCATCGATATATTAGGTTCGAGGTCTCCACCTCCCAAGCTGCAATTGGCACCCACCCCTGGAGGGGCGCGAAGTTCCCCTATTGGGCGGTGAGCCGCCTCAACCGCGAACTAGCGGAAGAGGCGGCCATTGTTCAGGCGTGGGCCATGCCCTCCGTGCAGGACGATGTCAACGCGTCCGCAGCCCGCCTCCGTGGTACCCTAACTGAGGTTTGCGACGCGTCGATGCCGCGGAGCGTACACCGCCCAGACACACGGGCAGTATACTGGTGGTCGCCGGAGATCGCCGATCTCCGGGCGGCCTGCTCCGCGGCCCGGCGGCTGTTCGGGCGCAGCCACCGACGGCAGCACCGGACCCCGAGGTGGAGGCCCAGCTGTATGGCAGCTACAGGGAGTGCAGGAAGACCCTGTAGGCTGTCATCAGCCGGACGAAGGAAGCGGCATGGGAAGAGCTGCTGCAAACGTTGGAGGGAGATCCTTGGGGGCGCCCGTATCGGCTCGTACGCAACAAGTTACGATCCTGGGTGCCCCCGGTGACAGAGACCTTCCAGCCGTAGGTGGTGGCGAGGGTCATGGTAGAATTATTACCCGACCCTCCGTTGCTATCGGCTCCTCCCATGCCTCCACCTCGGGCGGAAGTTGGAGAGGTGCCTGACAGTTCTCCCCCAATTACGGTAGAGGAGATGGGGAGAGCTGTCGAGCGTCTCCTCAAACGGCGGAGAGCACCCGGCCCTGACGGGGTCCCGGGCCTGGTGCTTGGACTTGCACTGGGCCATCTTGGAGGGTGGCTTCGGGTGTTCGACCAGTGTTTGGCAGTCAGGCAGTTCCCGAAGCTCTGGAAGCAAGGGCGGCTCTGCCTTATGGCGAAGGAGGGCCGCCCTTCGGACAGCGCATCCGGGTATCGGCCCCTCGTCCTGCTGGACGACGTCGGAAAGGTGCTGGAAAGGATCGTCTCTTCACGAGTCGTCCAGCACCTGGAGGGAGTGGGGCCGAATTTATCGGACGCGCAATTTGGCTTCCGGACAGTGCGTTCCACTGTGGATGCCTTGTGCCTCCTAAAGTCGCTGTCGATGGAGGCGACCTCCCAAGGGGAGAGGGTCTTGGCGATGTCCTTAGACATCGCCAACGCCTTCAACAGCCTGCCGCATGGTGTCATACGGGAGGCTCTCCGATATTTCGGAGTGCCCTCGTACTTGCGGCAGCTGTTGGAGGCGTACCTGGAGGACAGGGAGGTCGCCTACGTCGACGGTGACGGGCGGATGCTTCGGCGGGCCACAAGGTGGGGGGTTCCACAGGGGTCGGTGCTAGGGCTGCTCCTGTGGAACATGGGCTACAACTGGGTGCATCGCGGCGTGCTCACGTATGGAGCGCGTCTAATCTGTTACGTGGTTGACACCCTAGTCGTAGCCCGGGGGGAGGGGGGGGGAATTGGAAGGAGGTGGAGCGCCTGGCCACGATGGTCACAACCCTCGTGGTCAGGCGCATAAGGACGTTGGGCCTCAAGGTGGCCCTCGAGAAGACTGAGGCCCTGTTATTACATGGGCCTCGGCGGGGCCACCTCCTGGGGCCCACATAATGGTGGAAGATACCCGGATCAGGGTGGGGGCCAGAATGAAATATTTGAGCCTCACCCTGGACGGGCGCTGGCGGTTCGAGCCCCATTTTGCGGGGCTCGGTCCGCGAATAGCTGGGGCGGCGGCGGCACTCGGCCGGCTGCTCCCCAATACTGGGGGGCCGGGTGCCGGGTGCCGGCGACTTTTCATGGGAGTCGTGAGGGCGATGGCCGCCTACGGGGTACCGGTCTGGGCAGACGCCCTTGGTTCTGCCAACGTGTGCACGCTGCACAGTGCGCAGCGCACGGTGGTACTGAGGACGATCCGGGCGTACCGGACGGTGTCCTCGGTGGCGGCCTTTGCGCTCGCCGGCTCCCTTCCTTGGGAGCTGGAGCAGGCGTTCTCGCCGCTGTGTACGAATTCACGGCGGCGAGGAAAAGTAGTGGGGAGCCTCGGGCTCCTAGGGAGATAGGGTGTAAGAGACGGCAGTTGCGGGAGGAGGCAATCGAGAGGTGGATGCAGGAACTTGCGAACGCGCGCTACGGAACGTACACTATTGACGCCGTCCGCCCGGTCCCGCGGGAGTGGGGCTCCCTGACGTTCAGGCTGGTGCATGTACTGACTGGACACGGTTGCTTCGGGTGGTACCTGCACCGGATCGCTCGCAGGGAGCCGACCGCCGCCTGTCACGAGTGCGACGCTGAGGAGGATACCGCGCAGCACACTCTGTCTGAATGTGCTGCATGGGAGGTGGAGCGTCGCACTCTGGCGGTGGCGGTAGGAGAAAATTAGTATTCAAATAATTTTAATGTACATTTTACCTGTTACAGTAGATGATGTGCGTGTCATATTTACAATTTTGAAAAAGTATTATTGTAATTTACACATCTCATCACAATTTTAAATATACTTGATATATTAAAAAAACGCATGTGAAGCTGCGGGTAACAGCTAGTAGTAAATATAAACACGATGGAAGTGAAACTTTTGTAATACAATAAAAAAGATATAGCAAAAAGCCAACGTCAGGCGGTGTTCGCATGCGGTGTCCCGTCCAAGTACTGACAAGTACGTCGTTGCTTAACTTCGGTAATCGGACGACACAATACGGTGTTTAAGCTTACAACTTCTCATCATATAAAAAGGTTACGGATCAGAATTTGAATGCCCTCCCAGAACAAGTCTAATATCATAATAAGTTTGTAATGTACCAAAGTTTTAATAAGCACTAAAAAGTATAAAATAATTTATTTCAATGTGATAGAGAATACGCAGATTTTTACAATGTTATGGATTCTTTTGAAAATCTGTTGTTGTACATTTTTAATAGGCATTTAGATACTCATATTTTTGAAATGAAAAACTTGTGACACATATAATACATAATTTTAAGAAATGTATAGAGTAAGCTATAAATGAAAAAACTTATTCATCGGCGCCGTCGATGCATTATTTACGATGCAATAAAATTATTATTATTATTTAATTTAAACAGCCCCGTACTATAGATATGATCCGAGATTTTGTTTGCAATGCTTAAAGCTAGCTTAAATGTCATCATTCTAGTTATTTTATACATACATAGTTTGTTCCTATTTTATTTGTATATGTCTAATCTGTTTTAATTCAGTCTTGTTCCTTCTCTTACATTTAATTTTTAATATTTATTAGTTTCTGTCTTATTTTATTTACAATTTCTTATTATATATCTGCCTTAGTTGCCTTCTTTGCTATTTTCACATGCTATTCTTTACATTCATCTGCATAATAAGATTTACAACATTTCCGCATCTGTATTTATATGTATTGCCACCATTTATTCTCTACTCATCATTATCATTACATAGTATAAAATAAAGACCCCTTTTTTTTCGTGGGGAAATCCCTTATGGATACCCACCCTCCCGGGGGAGAGAGTGGGTTATGTCCGACTCGCACGGGCTAAAACCCCACGGTGTACCGACAGACCGTGATGTTGGGGCGACAAGGGATCGGTCTAAGCTATTCCTCTTAGATAGCCGCCCCAACGGTCCGTCCGGCGAAAGGTGGCCGCCGGGCTCCTACCTATAGAGAGGCAGCTGGGCACAAACCAGATGCCCCCCTCTCATCCGCCAGACCTGTGCCATGAAAGGATGAGCCCACCGGTAGCATCCCCTCAGGTCCGGCTACGGTGGCAGGAGGAGTTGGGCGAAGTGCCGCCTCCTCCTGCCTGTCCTTCGTTGGCAGAGAGGGCCACTTAAAGGGTCTACGTCGCGGGCCCTCTCCGGCGGCGCTCCACCTCCTACGCAGCACATTCAGACAGAATGTGCTGCGCGGTATCCTTCTCAGCGCCACACTTGTGATAGGCGGCGGTTGGCTCCCTGCGAGCGATCCGGTGCAGGTACCACCCGAAGCAACCGTGTCCAGTCAGTACCTGCACCAGCCTGAACGTCAGGGAGCCCCACTCCCGCAGGACCGTGCGGACGGCGTCAATGGTGTACGTTCCGTAGCGCGCGACCACTAGATCCTGCATCCACCTCTCGACTGCCCCCTCCCACAACTCCCGTCTCTTACACTCTATCTCCCTGGGAACCGGAGGCTCCCCACTACGTTTCCTCGTTGCCGTGAATTCATACTCAGCGGCGAGAACACCTGCCTCCAACACCCAAAGGAGGGAGCCGGCGAGCGCAAAGGCCGCCGCCGAGGACACCATCCGGTACGCCCGGATCGCCCTCAGTGCTACCGAGCGCTGCGCACAGCCCAGTGCGGCTGGTCCGGGACGCGATATGGCTCCGCGACGACTGCTAAGTCGATTTTCCACTCCGCCACCGCCTGTAGGAAAAGGTCCTGGACGGCGGCGCAGTGGTTTAGGTTACCCTGGAGATAGCTGCTATAGATGTAGTCCATTAATGGTCAATAGCAGCTACCTCCACATGCACCTCCTTAAGGAGGCGCACTTTCCCCTTTACAGAGGGGGGCTTACATTGGCGCCCCCCCCATGATATGTTCTGCCGGTATTCCGGCATCCGCGCAGACACCGCATCTTGGCTTAGCCACTGTGCACTCTGCACGATATCCTTCTTCCCCGCAACGGTAGCAGGCCGATCCTCTCGCCACCTCTGATGGGCACATCGGCCGGGTGTGGCCCAAGCCCATGCAATGGTAGCACCTTAGAGGTCTACCCTCCAGCAGATGAACTCGGGCCGAACTCCAGCCGACTAGGAGGCGACCTGCCCCGACCAGTTTTCGGGCCGTTTTGAGGGGAAGGGACACAAAGAGGGAACTAGACCCTCCCAGTCGTGTGCGGAGCTGGCCCGCTTTCATATCGCAGGGCTCACATCCGCCCGCCGCGGCCACGGCCTCTACGGCCTCTTCCTGTGATACCGAGTCGTCAATCGACGACTCGGATATCCGCCCTCTTGGTGGGCCGTGCAACCGTGGCTAGGCCCTCCAATGCTGCCCGCACTCCAGCCGCAAGCTTATCTGCCTGCTCCGGGGCCAATGCACCTGGGACCTGAAGGATTTTGGCCCCAGTGACACTCATGCGCACCCGGAGGCCGGAGATGCCGCACTCGCTGAGCGACACCTCCGTCCTCGCCTTAAGAAAGGCGTCCTCGTAGGTCACTCCCCTCTCCTCTGCCTCCGGCCGCAGTGTTACCATCACTGCAGCCGTTCGAGGGGGGCAAGCTTATTTTTTGACCTCCTTTTTCTCTTGGGTTTGGCCCCGGTTGGTTTGGGGCCCACGGCCGGCGTCGGGGCAGCGGCGGCCTTCACTGAGGCAGCCTTCCCCGACTTTTTCTCCGACCCCTGTGGAACACCCCGCCTTGTGGCCCACCGGACCATCCGCCCTTCGTCATCGACGTAGGCGACCTCTCTGTCCTCCAGGTACGCCTCCAACAGCCGCCGCAGGTACGAGGGTACTCCGAAATATCGGAGAGCCTCCCGTATGACACCGAGCGGTAGGCTGTTGAAAGCGTTGGCGATGTCTAAGGACACCGCCAAGACTCTCTCCCCTTGAGAGGTCGCCTCCTGTTTAAATCGCATCTATTATGCTTTATTGTGACTGAATTTTTTATGTATACAAAATGAAAGCATTTTTTTCGCAGTTTTTTCTCGTACTGACTACGCTATTGGCCTTACTAGGCCTTCACAGCTTCACCGGACTACTTGTCTAATTCGATTGAGATTGTTACAACTATCTTCAATCTTTTGAGCTTAATGGAGAAGGAGAAAATTATAAAATCGTATGATATTTTGTGTAGTATGAAATTATTAATGTCAAGGACATTGAAATTATCACGACCTTCTGACTTACATCTAAATTACGACTGACGGATCTTTGTAACCTTATTGTATAATGTTCATGCAACGCGTCAAGGGAAAGCACACTAACTCGTGTCAAATCGCAACCACTTCTCTATCCCATTATATTATTAATTCCGTTTATCTTTAACAAAATCCATTCACACCATTAAAAAAAAACATTATCTATATGGGAAATGTTTCCCAGTTCATCTGGATACGACTTCATTATAACCCTGAAAAATCTGAAAAAAATACTGACCAATTTTTAGTATTTTACTCCTGCTTGTCTTCGTTTTATTATTGAATTATTACTGATAGATATGAATGTTGATAAACCCAGATCTCAATAAATACTGACAACAAAGTATCTTTTCTTGAGAATAATATCTCTATGAAAATTTAAAAAATAAAAACTGTCAAGAATAATTCCATTGTTACGAGTTTTAACTTTCCTATCTATATATAATATTTAGAGAAAAAACACAGGTAAATATATAAATGAGATATAGAGCCAAACCTCTTCACAAAACTAACAGACTCTTGTATAGTAGTCATATCAGCAATTGAAGTAAGTTGATTTAAAGTTCACCCTGATAATTATCAAAGTATACAATTTACATAATTTTATAACTTTTTAATTTAATCTCGCCTCGCCGGCCACGGAAAACTTCATTAAGGACGGACGTTGCAGCGTGGCTTCGTAATGAAAATGTTCAACTTAATTTTGAACAACTTAACCAACATCTATATTAAGATTTTGCATATAATTATTTATGTTTACACTTGAAAACGAGTAGGTATATATAATTGATCAAGTAATACAGTATCATGTATTAATTACGATTTAATATACTCGTATCCGTGCCAACACGATAAATGACATGTAGGTAAGTTTCGGGCAACAGTTATACTTAAGAGTTAGATAAACCTCTTACTCGAGTTTTTGTCGGGATTTTAGCCTGTCATGTAATGGATTTTATATTTTCATAATCTTTTGTTATTTGACTCTATATTTTGTAAATTTCGTGGTGTTTTACGTAATATAGTTAGTTTATTGTGCATAAATGAAATGAATGTAAAATAATACCACGGAGCATGAAATTCTGAGATGCCACAAAAACTCCCTGAAAGGTTCTAACAAGTGAGCCACCGTCTTGTTAGAATATTGACTCCCACGACGCTTAATATTGAAGTGATCGCACGACGCTTTTAATATTATTACTACTCGATAATGGCAGTAATAATATAGAAGATTGATTGCCAAAAATAAAGTGAAATAAAACCTCCCACTCCGAAACATAACATGTTTTCCACAGTCTGTGGCTATATTGTCACCTAATAATAAATGGTATAATGCTCAGATGACAAAACTAGGAAATATAAATAAAATAATAATATTTATTTCAATAAAACATACGTATATATATAATGAAATCATTTATTTTGTAAACAAAACTTATATAATATATATGTAACATTATATAACATGCTGAATAGTTAAAATGTGATTTTCCAAACGGCGCACAAGGTTTGTCGTGTGTAATTACTGTTTGAACTTTCAATTGAACTAGCATAAAGGGCATTTTATATGAAGTGGACAACGAAAACAATGTCAGGTTCTAGAATTCGTTTGTTCAGCTTAATCGGATTTCTGGTAGGTATGAATGTGAATACATGATTTTATGTACTATGATGATGTTTATTTGTCAAGTTATGAACTTCTAAAAAGAGTTATATTTGAAATATTAATTTTCAAGAAGTAGTATTTCCGATTGAAAAAAACTAATAAAAAGAGTGCCGATCCAGTGATCAAACATCGACCATAGAGAAAAAAAAACATTTCTTTTTATTGATTACACTATAGCTTAAAAAAAATGAAGAAAATCGGCTGAAAATCAGAGATGTTCTTAAACGTTTCCTCACTGCGTATTTATCATTACATAGTATAAAACAAAGCCCCTATCGCGTGTCTGTTCGCGATAAACTCAAAACCGACTTAACGGATTTTCATACAGTTTTTACCATTGGATAAAGTTGTTCGTGAGGAATGTTTTGGTTTATTATTTGTCAACGATTTTTTTTTATAATTAGGGCGGAATAACGTCTTAAGGGCCCGCTAGTAAATAAATATACTATTTAATAAAAATATTAAGCGCAGCAATTTCATATGGAAAATTAATTTATATTTTTAAGAATAAAATGAAACCTGAAAAAAACTTTTTCGAAAGGACGAAACGACAAGAAAACATTTAAGAATGAAATTTTAGTAAGTTAAAATATCGTTTTTTTTAATTTTTCTTTATACTAAAACACATATTACACTAGAACCTTTTAAATGGGGTCTCCATTAATTAAGAAATTAAGCTTATTAATATAGATGCATGTCGCACTGATTTGATATCTGGCGCTTACTTACGTCAGTTGGATTGCAAGATGCTGTATTAAAACGCTGCGATATTAACATGTATCACGCTGCTTCAGAGTGAAAGGCCTATAAATGATTTATGGTCGGCATTATTAAAATATATAAAGACAGGCTGAACACACAGTAGAATGTAGTAATAAACAAGAACTTTGTGGTAATGTACGGCGAATGTTCTGATTTAGACGTCTGACTTTAAAGCGTATAGATTAATTTATAATGGAATGAAGAAAAAAATAGTGAATACCTAGCTAAAACATGGAAATATTTGATAATAACTTTATTACCATACCGACATACTGTTGACTGGCCTGACAAAGACCTCCACGAGATACACAAGTACTCATATTGAGCAGAGATCGTTATTGTCCTAAGTTTGCATTGCTTTCAATCCGAAGTAATCCGAACTGATATTGAAAAGGAAGTTTTATTTTATTTTAATTTTAGCTATCAGATTTTATTCCATAGTTTGTAAATATTATTTTTTAATTTGTATAATGTATTTTGCCAATATTATGATATATTATATTTATGACATTAGACTTTAATCCCAAAGAAAAAAGGATGACACTGCAATCACCCAGAAGGCCAGGTCGTGTCGTGCCGCATCGCATAATATATTCATGAGAACAGCATCTTGCACGTTATTTAATTATATTGAGATATTAAAGAAAGTTGTTCTGTGTAGTTGCCGTAATCATATTTTTTTTCGAACTGATTACGCTATCGATCTAGCAAGGATTTCACCGGTCTACCCGTAATCATCTATTGTTCCATAAAACCCGATAATGTATATATGTCAGTATTCTATAATGTTATATATATATATATGTATAATATAATAATATATATATAATAGACATTATAATATTAAAATTGTTTCCAGGCACATTCCATATGAAATATTCAAAGAAATAATGACGAATAAGATGGTACAAATAAGCTTACGAGGCATAAGTTTTTTTATCATGATCATTGCTTTACTATTTCATTCTGAGAATGAAAACTTAACGTCTGTCAATCATTTCATAATGTCCGGAGTATATGGGAGTTACACAATTATTACTCTTGGATTGATGATTGAAGCTGGATTACAGTGTAAATCTGATAAATTCACGGAAGCATTATTCCTCGCAATAGGTATCTTCATGAATTTAATCTGCGCCACAATTGCTTTTATTGATTACGCTTCACGAATTTCGCACTACAATGAATCCATAAGCAAAGGTTCATTTTCTATAATTGCACTTATGGTTTATCTTTTTGATATGGCTATATTGTTTTGTACCTAATGAATTTTTTCTTATAAGCTCTCTTTTATTTAATCTGTAATATTAGTTATAGATCTAAAATTTACAAGAAATTCTTTTTTATTCCGTGTCTCATGAGTAATATCACAATTGCATCTATATATATGTAGTACCCGTAATACAAATTATGTGGGGTTATAGATTAAAACTAAATCTAGGAAAGACTGTAATAACTAAAAAATAGAATATACAATAAGGCAATAAGTTAAGATAATAGTGATTCGCCGTATTATGTGAGCTTTTTTTTCTCGAACTGTCTACGCTATTGACCTAACAAGGTTTTAAACGCTTCACCAGACTACTAAGGCGAGCGCTTAGGGCACTCAGCCGATTTTATTTGACAACTAGCTCAAGGGTCCACGGCACATCTCGGCTTGGGCTGTTGCCTGATACGTGCAATTCGCAACCTATCTGAGCTGCCCTAAACTAACTATTTATACATATATGAGTTGTTGGAACCTCAACAACTCTTATATATATTTCGTATCGGATAATTTTCTAAACTATTTTAGTTCGATAAGAGAAAGAAACAAAACCCTTCCACTTTCATGTGTAAGCGTGTATGCGTACACGTGTGTGGGGGTGATATGTGTAATGTTGTTGCAGTGATGTAAGATTTTGTGTCACTGTCAGGCTTTAGTAGTCACTCTTAATCCGACTAATCTAGAACTTTTGTGGCGCCGCTTCTACGTTTTCATGTGAATTTTTGTAGTACACACATATCACGTTTGCTGTAGGTATGTTTATCGCTAAAAATTTGATTTCAGAACTCTATAATTAAAGTGTAGATAAACCATAATACATCAAACCAGTATTGTGCACTATACATCTGTCTAACAAACATACGAAGATTAGCTGGAAAACAATTCAGATGATTTTCATTATTACAGTTGTACGTCCATAACAGATGGCGGTTCCCTTTCATATGGAAGTGAAATTCACCACATGTGGCTTTTCAATTACAGCGTATATACATCATTCGGCCTTTATGCGCGACTATTAATTTATCGTTGATTATGCATCCACAAACGATTCATGCAGATAAATCTTCCTTTGACGTATGTATTACCTACGGAATTAATTAACAATATACCAATAAACTGTATTGTGAGTCTAGTAATTAATTATAAATGTAAATGAGTGGGTAAAAAACTTTTACAAACCTTAAGAAAAAATTTAAAACTTTTATATACCATACTTCTATATTAGGAAGTTAAACCAGCAGACAGTTGATTAAGAATAGATTAAAAATGGTTTTTTTTTTCGAACTGTCAGCGCTGTTGGTCTGACAAGGCCTTAATTAACAGCTTCACCGGACTACTAAAGCGAGTGCAATTTAATTTAGACAACTAGCTTTTTTTTCGAAATGACTACGGTATTGACCCAGCAAGGTCTTAACAGCTTCACCGGACTACTAAGGCAAGCGCTTAAGGCACTCAGCCGATTTTATTTTGGCAACCAGCTCAAGGGTGCACGGCACACCTCGGCTTGGCTGTTGCCTATTGCATGCAAAATCGCGACCTATCTTAGCTAACCTAGCTAACTATTCATATATGTATGAGTTGTTGAAACGTATATGTGTACCAAGCATACACGCCTCAACAACTCCTTCATATATTTATTATCGAAAAATTGAGAGTTTTTCAGTTAGATAAGGGAAAAAAGTAAACCCTTCCACTTTCATGTGTAAGCGTGTAGGCGTGCACGTGTGTGGGGGTGATCGTGTAGTGCTGTAGCAGTGATGTATATTTGTGTGTCACCGTATCGCGCAAGCAACGCACTCAAGCGCTCTCTACCGAGGGATCGAACCTAGGCTTGAGTCGCTGCCGTGGGAGGCCTAATCGAGTTTTAGACAATTAGCTCAAGGGTGCAACACCTTGACTTATGCTGTTGCCTAGTTCATGCAATTCGCGACTTTACAAAGCCATAAACTACATATTCATACGGACATAAGTTAGTGAGATATATATGTGTACAGAACATATATACTTCAATAACTCTTATATGTGTTTCGTTTCGGTTTTTTATTTTCTGGATTATTCAGTTCGATAAGGGAAAAAATAAAACCCTTCCACTTTCATATGTAAACATGTATACGTGCACGTGTGTGGAGGTGATATGTGTAATGTTGCAGTGATGAAATATTTTGTGTCACTGTATTCGCGCCAGCAACGTACACAAGGGCTCCACGCCCAGGGAACAAACCTAGGCTTGATCCGCTGCCGAGAAGGGCCTAGTCTGATGTGCGGAAACGCGATTTACACCCAGACTACGACGGCGTGATTTGTGGTTACGCGGGCGTGGGCTTGAACACGCTCTGTTTGAAGAGACAGGCTGGTACTGATTGTTTTCTTCCGTTATGTCCTCGGGAGGATCGGTACAAATATTTCGCGGAAGTATTTTGTAATACGGGGCGGGCATTTGATGCGGTCTCATAATTTGCGATTTGTAAATTAACTACCTTGCCTGTAATGGACGATGTGTATGTTTTTTTAGTTAGAAAAATAAGCTTTTTATAATATGCCATAAAAGGAATATTTTGTTGTCGCCGATTCTTTATTTTCTTCGAGTGGTGTAGCAGAATTATTTTCCAATTATGTTTTATATCCACACCAAATTCAATTTAATATTGTTTCACTTTTTTCAGACTCCAAAGTTTAAGGCATTTGAAACTCTGTAGTAAATTGTTAATGGCCTTACTAAGAGTTTTTAATTTAAACTCGAATATTCATCGTTTTAACCAATGATATTATAAATAATATCACATTTATAGGTATATAGTATAATATTTCAACCAAAATAATAAAATATAAAGTAACTTTTTTTAAAAAAAATTATAGGTCTTCGAAAAAAGAATGTATTCATTTTTGCTCAGATTCAAAACGATCCACGGGCTAAGTAATTATTTTCTGATAATCTGACCACAATTTTCTTTTAGAAAATTCAATTTTCTTTAATTTGACATGCTCATCATCATCATCTATATGATGATTTAACGAAATAGATCATAGCAAAAAAGTCCTTTTTGACTTTGATGACAGTCTATAAATTGAAAAATAATGATCGTACAGCAAAAAGTTTTAGGGTTTTATAAATTGCAGAGAATCCCTATAAGAAGACATCAGTGCTTTTCAATATTTTTTTAAGCGAGAATTTTAACTGAAGAAAGATAGAACATTGCATATTTAAGGATATTTAGATAAGCTGTACAAAAGATTAACAATTCTTATTCATTATTCCAGTATTTATATTGTAATAATCTTTATTTATCCAATCTAAATGATTCATTATTGAAAAAATCTATACTAATGTTATAAAGAGGTAAAATTTGTGAGTTTGTGACGTTGTAGGGGGTAATCTCAGGAACTACTGGTCCGATTTGAAAAATTCTATCAGTGTTATATAGCTTATTTATCGATGAAGGTTAACACGCTAAGACCAATAGGAGCGGAGCACCAATGAATAATGTTTCAAAATCGGTTTTTTTCCTCCTAAGAACTTCCGCTGTGTGTTAGCGTTAGCCTAATGTACCTATTCCACATTAACGGAGTCGCGGGCAAAGGCTAGAAAAAGAAATATATATTAATTGAACACTAAAAGAGTACGAAATCACCAATGTTATGAATAGATAAGTGTGTTACGTATAAAAATTTGAAATTCCTGTATACAGTTCATATGGCTGATATACACTATCAAATTACAGCAGATATCAAATGATAACACCATACATATATGTATTGGTATTATATAGGGTCGAAATTTAACAAAATATCACAAATATGTGCGTTGTGCTTGATTCAGAGGAAGAAACATTGTTCATATACTATGAAATTGACCACAACAACTTTTACTCCCAGGAGTTAACTAAAATGTTGGTTTTAATTATGTTAAACATATTCTAAATGCCAATCGTCAGCCAGTATTGTAAATTAATTGATAATTGTATCGCAATTTTTATATGCTTTACAACCGAGGCTAATCATTTGGAATTCATAAATTACTTAAATTCTTTTACTTTATGTACTTTTAGCTCAACACATGTTGCTTTCCATAAGAGGCAAGCCTAATAATATTTACTTTGATAATGGTTCTTCATTTGTTTGGGAATGCAACAAAATATTCAAATTCTTGAAAACTAATTGCAACTCCATAAGTCAATGTGCCGCTAATGACAACACTATTTTTTAAATATTATAACAATGAATAAAGTTTGAAATCGTTACGTTTATTTCATTTTGTTTCTTAGAAATAAAGCGTTGTTAGCGGTTATGTAAATAATTATTGAATACATGTATATAACCTACAATATTTTCGTTATAATCAAAACCCCTATAATATAATTACAGCTAGTGAGTGATGCTAGTGTTCTAGTCTTTTATCTGTGTACTATAGTCCTATTTTTTTGTTATAGCATCTGCCTATTTATGCATATTCGCCAGTGTCATACGGGACAAATATATGTTTTACACTTTATGTAACGTAGAATAATCTAAAATGGCACAAAAGAAGTAGTAATTTGTTGGAAATGTAATTACGTATACATATCATAATTATACAGGTACAAACATAGATGGCATTAAAAAGTATAAAGTTATTAAACATTACCTTCGTCTAATGCACTCTGTGGGCATAATTTCATAATATTTAGATAGGGATGCAACATTAATCATTTAAAGGAATGGTACAACATCGATATTTTGAGAACTGAAAATCGATTTTTGTACTCATAAATATTGATGTTTAAAAATAACAAAGATAAATATGATGGAAATGTTTATTTAAAACAAGAAAGCTAACATTTATTTCGCGAAATATATTTCAAAAACAATAATACTGGCAACCTTGGTTCTCGCAACTGATTCTTTTCTGAGTAATCGTAGCCCCAGCTTCTAAAATAAACCGTTTAGTAGGTATAGACATGGCTTTGATCGGCAAGTATATTATACCAATCTATGAAGATAAGAAAAACCTTTTATAGAATAAACATTCCTTGCTTCTGAGATATGTACTGGTATTGAAATTGCAGAAGACACTATAATTATAATAGTGGTTTCGTTTTTTTCTATTATTATTTTTACTGATTTCATTTGGAGGCTTATTATTAATATAACATTAGACATCTATGAATGTCAGGTGATTGAGAGTGAGAGTTACGGAGGGTAGAGGTAAGAAGAATCATCCCTGTGTATGAAAAAGTTTCCATCGAATTGCATTAAAATAAGGTGGCACTACAGTAGCAATAGGATTCATTATCGATCAATTATTTCAAAAAGTCTTATAAAAGTAAACATTCAGTAACCATTAAACTTATTATTTAAAGTTCACAAAAATTCCCTCACTGTCCACGTTTTCTTACTGCAATTATTTTAGATATAGCACACTATATATTTATATAGTATATAACCTTCGTCTACGCTAAAGTATTGGAACTATTATTTAGTGCTTAGAGCTGGATACTTTTTTAACTACCCATATAAGATAGTTCTTCCTATCTTTTTCTCCATAATGAGAGCGAGATATTATCTAAAACACTGTACTTGTGTGACTGGATAATCAAATGAGCAGTAAATGCGATAGTTATGTCGCTTTATTTATAAAGTGCGATGTATTGTTAATGACCGCAGTTTCAAAATCGATTAAGACATTGTTATTTATTATCGAAATATATCGATTTTTTAAACTATCGATGAGACGTTGGTATCTCTAAATTAGAGATGTGAGATTAATGGAAAAAAATCGATTAATTAGGAATTATTTTTCTTTTTTCAATTATAATCGATTTGTCAAAAATCGATTTTATTGAAAATAAATAATTGATTACTGCGAAAAATCGATATTCATAATATTTAAAAATAGACATGCTTTCCATATTCCTATAATAAACCTAAAGATTCAAAATAACAATTTATCAGATTAAGAATCAAATAAAATGGATACGTATCAAAAATAACCAGTTCAAAACAAAATAAAAGTGAATGTTCCTTTAAACTTTCAAGGTAAAGAATATAGAAACTAGTACTATTAAACATTATATCGTAATAAAAATGAAATGATAAGCATCCTAACAAATTGACAACATTATTAATTCTAACTTTAAAATTCAAAACAATGAAGTTCTGTTTTAAATTTTCATATTAATTATAGCGTGATTGACAAAATTAAAATTGAAAATTTGTCTATTGAATAATTTCAATAATAATTTATAGTTTTGTAAACTTATCGATGTCGAGTTTACCATAACACATTTTTAGTGAACATGTTGAATTACATTGTACTCGCATGACAGACCTTTTTAGTTTTATTGAAATTTTTAATTTTACAGATAACGGTATTTGGCTGTCATAAGAACCACAACAATCATTATAAGATATAGTAACTCATGTTATTTGTAAGACAGTGGGATGTTTTCATTCTGTTCTTTTTAATTTTGTAGTTTCACTACAAAATTTTTCATTCTATCGAACAGGAAATGCATATTACTGTGGTATTATTCTTTTTTGTTATAAAACACTTTCGCCAGCTGCTTTTAGGTGTTTTACGGCTAGAAAACATTTTAAATTTTTACAACTATATTATCTCACTATGCTCACTCTTCAATTGTAAATAATAATTAACTTATTTTGAGTTTTTTTACACCCGTCGCATAGATGTTTATGAAAATCGATTTAAATGCGTAATTTATATAATCTATTTTAAAAAAATCGATTAATATTAATATAAACATCGATAATAAAAATCGATTATAATAAAATAATAATCGATTTAAATAAATATCGATTATTTTTCAACATCCCTACTCTAAATGTAGGTATCATCTATGACTGTAAATTGTAATATTTTTATTAAATTGTATGATGAACTAAGGGAACAAAAAGTATGTACTGGAGAAAATAATATTTCTTTAAAAGTTATTTATCGTTTTTACAAACCCAAAATGAGTTTACACAAGGCAAGGTAATATGAAAAATGCTTTCTAACATAATTTTAACATTTGTTATAATTTGAGAATAATAAATGCATGGCTCATACATATCTCATTGAATCATCTCTAAACCAGTCAGTTTTTCATTTTTTCTCCGATATGGAGAAATAGAATAGTACACACGACTGAACGCATACAAGGTTGTAATCGCAAAGAAGAGTTTGCATACCAAATAAAACATTCATGACACAATTAAGATATAATTCTATATATGTATGGAAGTCATGTACTATCAGATGAAGCTAATGCAGACTGTAGTCAGCAATATAGCAGACGTAACACATGATACACTTGATAGTCATATTATCTAAATATTAGCAGACATTTATCTTTTTGTTACTTATGTATTAACACTTTAATATGTATCTACTTTTTATATCTGTATAATGAGATGAGTTCCTGCTTCCTAGTGAAAGCTGGGTTGTAGGAGACCCTTATATATATTATGAAACATGTCCAAATTTACATATAAATACTCTTTCTAGTAATCAAGGAAAATAACGTTTTAAGAATATAATCCAATGCAAAAATGTGAGCCTTTATGTATGTTTTTATATTCTTGGATTCTATTCTATGTATATTAAAAAGATGTGTGAAAATTATGAATATAACAACATACAGTTGACAAAGTTTTAAGAATGTTAGTAGACATTTTTATTTTTAGAATTCAGCACTGGCACTGTTTAATTAACACTTAGATTCAATCTCTCTTAACAGGCGTTTTTTCCTATGTTGCCGCGAACAAGGGCCTCTCTATCATTCCCTCACACATGTTGTGGTTCTTCCGATACAATCTCGAGCCTAGGTTGTTCCCAGATGAAGTCTTCAAGCTACATCACTTGTACTCACCAAAATCAATCCACCACATACATGCACATGGTGGAAGGGTTTTATTTTATTTCCTTATTTATATTCTGACGTGGGAATTTTCAATATAAAATTTTATTATAAGTAATTATAGATAACATGCATAATTATGATAATGAACATACTTTCCTTTTGGTATTTACAGGATCAAATTATTTGAAGAAATACTAGATGAAGAGGTCATAAATATACAAAAGCTAAGAAAGTTGGCTTTCAATGGTATTATTTATTATATTTATAGAGTTAGACTAGTATTTATAAGAGTTTTCTTTCATTCTGCATACTTTGGGCTTCAGGAATTCCAGATGATAAAGGACTGCGTTCAATGGTTTGGAAAATTTTACTACAATATTTGCCTCAAGAAAAGAAAGCTCGAGAAACCACTCTTATTGAGAAAAGACAATTATATAAACAATTTATAGGTAATAAATATGTTATAATATGTAAAGAACAACTCTTAAATATTTACTTATCATAAAAAATATGTATAGATTCTTTTAAACTTTAGATGAAATAATTGTGTCTCCTGGTGGACCCAGCGATCATCCATTGAACATAAGCCCTGATAGTTCTTGGAGCAATTTCTTCAAAGATAATGAAGTATTATTGCAGATTGATAAAGATGTTAGACGTCTATGTCCTGACATATCATTTTTCCAGTCACCTACAGAATTCCCATGTGATGAGGTAGGTCTTATTTCATTATTTTTCATTTTAGTTACAGGCTAAATTAGAAATTCAATAAGACTGGTTAAAATTAACTAAACCAGACAATTGTAAGATACAATAACTCACAACATGTTAAAGAAAACCTATACATAACAAGATAATAAAAATTGCTTTTCTACAGATTGTAAACAGTAATGATGTCAAAAGGCTTCACAAACGAGTAGAACAATGTGTATTGAAACATTCTACATTGGAAAGAAGAGGTCTTGGTGTTGCTAAGGTATTAAGATTTATAGTCAGTGTAATTTAACATGACTCTTGACTTCAAGCACATTTTTTAATTTATTCTAAAGGTTTTACACAGATTAAGAGTTATGGATAACTTTGATATTGTGCAAATATTCAAAGTAAAGATGAAATAATATCTATATTTATAAGTAGCATATAGAAAATTAAACAAAGAAGATAGACAATTATTCTATTCTATACTAATATTATAAAGCTGAAGAATTTGTTTGTTTCTTTGCTGGATCGTGTTAATATAATAATAATATATATATATAATATATATATGATATAATAATCTCATTAACTACTCGTCCAATTTGAAAATTTCTTACATGCTAGATAGGTCATTTATTGAGGAAGGCTATAGTATATCTCTATGATCTACAGGAGCAGATCACCAGTGAAAAATATTTAAAAATTAGGGTATTTTGAGAGCTACTGCTGCATGTTCGTTTTAGCCCAAAATAACTATTCCATTCTATATGAGGGGAAGGGCAGAAGCTAGTCTGATATGTTATTAACAAGAGATACTTCATTTTCAGCTAAGTAATGAAATTCGACGTTCAGATAGTCTGTCCAGTGGAGACTATGCACCTTTAAATGAAGGTTGTGAAGCTCATTGGGAAGTAGTAGAGCGTATGTTATTTTTATACGCGAAACTCAACCCTGGCCAAGGTTATGTACAAGGGATGAATGAGATAATTGGTCCAATATACCACACATTTGCCATCGACTCTAACAAAGACTTTAGAAGTAAGTTTTTATCAAGAAAACATTTTATTATTAGGGATATTTAAAGTAATAGAATGAACTGTACAGGGTAACTAATATTTTTCAAATTTTAAATTTTTTTTCTTAAACAGGACATGCTGAAGCTGATTGTTTCTTCTGTTTCACAAACTTAATGAGTGAGATACGAGACTTTTTTATTCGCACGCTTGATGAAACAGAAAGCGGTATTAATTATATGATGAATAAACTTTGTGAATGCCTCAAGCGACATGACTCTACTGTGTGGAGTCTATTGCAAAGACAAGAGCTTCAACCGCAATATTACAGTTTCAGGTAAAAATTGATATTCAAATAACTAGTGTTGTTTAAATATATTACATTAGCTTCTACCCGCGACTTTGTTCGCATGGAATACTTACTGTAATCTAAAACTAACACTCAGCGGATGCTCTCAAAACTAAAAAAAAACGACATAGAAACATTCTTCATTGGTGTTCCGCTCATATTGGTCTTAGTGTGTTCATATATATATATATATATGCCATAACCTAACTCGACAAATGGTCCACCTGACACTGAAAGAATTTTTCCAATTGAACTAGTATTTCTTGAAATTAGTGCATTCAACCAAACTAACAAACAAACCCTCCAGCTTTATAATAACAGTAAAGATGAGATAACTAATAAAATAATATCAGTCTCTTCAAGCAAAGAATACATTTTACCATACTTAATGTGATCAAAAATGTTAATATTTTTACTTTACACAGCTTTTTTTTCTGACTGACTATGCTATTGACCTAGCAAGGTTTTAAGAGCTTCACCAGACAACCTTACTATACACAGGGAAAACCAGATATTAAGATTAACTTGCTAACAATTTCTTAGAATAATAGTCCCCTGATTTCCTGAAACTATGTCCACAATTATTGTTGTTTTGAAAACCTAACTATGTTTTTCTCTGTAACCATAACATTTCAGATGGTTGACATTATTGTTATCACAAGAATTTTCATTGCCTGATGTTGAAAGAATTTGGGATTCTCTATTTGCCGATCCACAAAGATTCAATTTCCTTATTTACATATGTTGTGCCATGATATTGTGAGTATAATGGATGTATATTGTGTTACGAAATTTAATGATTAACAATATAAAATAATTATATTAAATTTGAATAACAGGTTAGTAAGAAATAACTTGCTATGTGGAGATTTTGCATCGAATGTCAAACTACTACAAAACTTTCCACCGATGGATGTGTCTCTAATATTAAACAAAGCCGCTGAATTATCAAACTCATAATCTCGATTCTATTGATATTTTTTATTTTAACATCACAGATATTGTAACATTGAAAATAATGCATTTATAAAAGTATATATTTATGTTAATTGGATAATATTTGTCAAAAATATAATAAGACTTATATGCATGATTATAATTTAAATAATTGTAACTATAATATTCACTATGAAGCCTTCCCATATACTACTCACCCTAATGAAACATATCAACAAGTATATATGTACGATATAATAATTATCACGTTTTGTGTAAATGTTTTGTTTAAACATATTTCTAGCATAGTATGTTCTTTATACAATTACTTAATTCCTTATTATTGTATCTAAAAAATTCTGAAACAACCATAAAATTATAATTTCTACCAATTACATGTTTAGGAGGATTTTGCCTTAATGCAATAATACACCAAGTAGTTTTTAGGTTACTTGTAATATTTATGTATCATAAGTGTGTCATAGTGATAATATAAAATTTGAATTATTTTAAAGTAAAATCACAAAACACGTTTGTATAATCTACAAAATAGTTCATAGCAATGCTAGAATTCAATAATTGATAATGTTGTAACTGTTAATTTTATATGTATTATATGCAAGCCAAAATGACTTATACACGGTACTTATGTATTCAGTTAAGGCCAATAAGGAAATCACAAAATCCGTGTTCTGTATAGATGTCAGTGTAGTTTTGTGTATAGGAAAATGCAGAGAAACGACTACTGCAGTATGGACCACTTTAATATATTTTTGAAATAATAGTAGAAGAATTCCAATGTTATATAGACATTGATTCTATTTTACTTGATGAGATCATAACTTATGATAGTTCAATAAACATGTAACCATTTATTCATAGATTATTCCAGTAATTTAGTAGAATAATAATATTCAGATGTATATTTTTATTAAGGAAAATAAGTTTAGATTGAAAGAAGGAAAGTTAACCACGATTGTTTATGAAAATCTCTCTAAATAATTAGTACTTAAAAAAATCATCGAATCACAAAGAATGGCTAGTTGATAAATATAATTAAGTTTGTTTTTTATACACAAGTCACTACAATTTTTATAGATTATAATAAAACAAGGCCATAATTTCATTGAATTTAGATACATAGCCATATTGTAAGTTCAATTTCTGTTTATGCTACTGTTTTTCAACTTATATAAATTATTTACATATTCAACCTATATATATATATACATATATATATATGCCAGAAACAAGTATGCATGTATTAAAAATGAAATGGTCTATATAGTATGATATTGTGAAGATAACTTATAAATACTATCATGCATACATTTAATAAACTGTGTAATTTTTGTGTATCTACTATGTATTTATTACCTTTAAATTCAGTTCTTACTAACGATTTTTAGATTTTCAGTATGAATGTGCCAAATATTATGTTGGTTAGTGCAATCTTTTTAGTTCAAAATAATAACCTGCAATCCCTAAACGTTATATTTTAATGACTAGCATTTCTGTTGAATAATGCATAATAGTGAACTAATCATTTTATACTGCATATTTGAACAAATGTATGCAATATTTATCAAAATTCTTTTAGGTTATAATATACAACTAAATTAATAAATTCCCGATATTACTATTGTGGCTATTTATTTTTAAATACCATTATAAATATTTATAAGTTAATTTATAAAAACAATTAGGTGTTATTTAATGTTTATTTTATATACAGAAAGCTCAAAGTTTATCTATATGAAGTTTTTACTCATTTTCTTTATTAATAAATATTTTTACATATTCTTCCTGTTTTTATTTTGTAGAAAAAATCTGTCCTACATATATAAATTGTGAATTTATTGATCACTAGCCTCTGCCCGCGTCTTCGTTTGCGTGGAATAGTTACTTTCGGCTAATACTAACACGCAGCGGAAGCTCTCAAGAGGAAAGACTGATTTCGACACATTCTTCATTAGTATTATAGCCTATAACCATCCGCGATAAATGAGCTATATAACACTGAAAGAATTTTTCAAATCAGACCAGTAGTTAGTTACTGAGATTACCCCCTACAACGTCACAAACTTTACATCTTTATAATGCTAGTATAGGTGATCATAAATTAATATCAAGTTCTCATTAAAAATGTACGTGGTATGTATATGTCTACTTACGTCTAGATAAAGTCTTGTAGGTGGAATATTCCCTATATAATTTATGTACAAGCGAGTGCCAATTAGAGTAACGTGTATCAAAAATTCCAAATATTTTGGCGGCGATTCAATGCCTGTCACTAAATAAAACAACAAACACACCTTTAAAGATTTAATATAAATAATTACAATGTTATTGTTTTGTACATATCCATTATTCATCGATTGATAATGATATAGAAAGTAAATAGTTTATACAAATATTATGTCATTTCAGTTTTCGTTTTGCACAATGAATAAATAACTATACGAATTGTAAAATATTGAAAAAAGAGCTTAATTCCAAGTTAGACTCAATATCATTATTTTGTAATATAATATTAAAATAATATAGAAGATTCTCTCAAACTATTTATAACTACAAAACCGTAATATGATACCTTAATACCAGTATTTTACTCACAAATAAAAAACTTTATTAAGGAACATACTCTATCGAAATTGGAAACAGGACAAGTGATGTAACGCAGTTCCCACGTATTAAAGTAACGCTTTACATCACATCCAGTTTTATGAGAGCTATAATAGTTTAACATACATAATACGTTGTAATTACTAATCTCCGATATATACTATAAATATGAATATCGTAATATAATTCTTTCAATATTGAAGTGCTATAAATGAATGAGATATAACATCTGGATACATTCGTAACTTTCATACTCGAGTGAAAAAGAAAAATTAACATTGAAATAAAATTTGTGCCCAAATCGATAGCACTTAAAGATATAAATCTTGAAATAAAAGAAATAACAAGGCAAGCGCACTATAATTAAGTTATTTTAAATATAAGTAACATGACTTTAAGAGCTGCATGGGAAAGCGCACACTAAATTTAGTGTTAATGGAATTATCGCCTTCCCATATAGCTACTAGTGATACTGATGCTGCCTATTGCTGTATTTTCTCGTCTACTAGCGCAAAGACTTCTGTTACCACTCAGTAATGACCATTTTAGTAACAACTTATATATAAAATCAATCTCGAATCTTATCTACTACAAATTTAAAGATGTGAAAGTCTTATTACATACCGAAGAGACAGTATTAGAACTTTTGATTATATTGAAAGTATTTGATATCACTTGATTGAACATCTTGATATAAGTTTATTTATCACTGTAAGGCTTCATTTCTGTTTTATTGACATTATGTTTTAGCATTATTTGAAATTGTCATACAGAAGACGGGGTACTAATAAAAAGTATTATAACAACACATCAGTCGATGTTACTGGATTATTGTTGGTTAGTATATAATATAGTTATAACACTTAAGCTGCCAAAAAAAAAAAATAACAATAGGCTTTATAATGTGTAATTGCAATACAATGTGATATTGTATTTGTAAATTACGTAACATTAGTGAACCTTTATATTATATCCGTAAACGCGTGCTTTCTTTTTTAACTAATGCTAATACATAACAAAATAGAACAGATATGAACAGAGCCTAACTATATAACTATTGTTTTATGACGCTACCGTTCTCTATATATTTATCCATCAGCATTTCTTACACATCTAGAAATACAAAATCTAAATAAAATCAAAAATAATTTATCTGCTTCGTAACAATATAATGAAGATAATATCCTAACTATGACCTCACTAATTAATCCTAGCTACCTTAAAAACGCTATTCCGTTCAACTGAGAATAGTTACCGAGTTATGTTTATACACATAAAATCGTGTCTAGTTTGTAACATTCGACTTCCACTGTCCGGTACCATTTCTTTTAATCCTGAACAATAGAATCACTTGTAGGCTAATTTGAAAAAAGTTAACAAAACACATGCTCTTTGAAATAAGAATGGTTTAAACACATCCCAATGCAAAAACTCTATAAAAAACTAAGAGGTTACTGTAAATTAATAGTACAAATAATTTCCACAGCATTTAGGGATTGCTTCTCAAGTACTTCGTAATCATAATTACAGTCTTATGAAGTTCATATACCATATACATTGTAGGCTCGTTAGGATAGTCGCACACTGATTAGTAACAGAATAATCATAATTAAATTTACGTGTCAAAACTACTGGACGTAAGCGTGAATGTATACTTTAAGGGACTATAATTAATATGAATAACAATGATAAGATTTATCTAATCATGGTTTATAAGATTTTTAATCACATATCATGGCTACTCTTGAATGCTTGAAGGTTTAGAAAAAATGAATTCGGAGCTCAATCTTAGCAAGCAGTTCAATGTTTATACATAAAATTCTATATAGGATATTATTACTATTAAATGATACTATAAAAAAATAGAATAGCGTTTTTTTTGTAAAAATAGCATTCAACAATAGCCTCACAGAATCATGTCATAATATAAATGTAATTGATGAACTACCTAATTCACTCCATTGGCCATAATTCTGAACCCATAACTTACGGACCGATAACAATTTTGATAACAAATATCGTATATTTTTATATTCGTTCACTCGGATGAAATTTACGACCTTGATAAAAAATCGATCTGACTACGCTATTCACCTAGCAAGGCCTTAACAGCTTCACCGGACTATGACTGTGATGAATTATTTTTCCACTTCTTTTCTGTTGTCAATTCAGAATTTTGGCCATAATTCGTTCCTAGATTAACCATTCTATATAGTTTCTAATACTTCTTTTATAAATAAAGATATAAAAATATACATTTATTGCTGGTGCATACATACGACCAATACTTTACGTTTATATTAAATAATGAGTAATCAATGGGATTTCATTGTTTGGGCAATGGAATGCGGATATCCGATCCGATTCCCGATAGGTGTCACCCGTTCGAATGTTTCGATCTCCATTATGTGATCATAAAAATAGCTAACGGGTACCAGATTTAGATTACTAAGTAATTAGTTAGTTTGGAGTGGGCAAATGAATGTTTGCTTAATCCCTTAAGAATTCTCAAATACAAGTCGGTTTCGTTTACATGGGAGCACTGGTCATATGGCGCCACTCTTATATATTTATATCCAACACATTTTGCATTAAAATTATTTATACATATTTTAAAAATATGTATTATTTTACACAATTAAAAATGAAAATGTATATAGAATGGTGTCAAGTAAACGCAAAATATTAAATCATACTTTCTCCCTCGTGTATATAAATTTGTTTTCATGTATTTATAATCATACATGCTTATCTCTCTCAAACAAGTATGTGTAATTTATCTGAGATTCTCTTAATTTTTTTAAGATAAAATAAACGCGTGTTTCGTTTAAGAACTCTGAAAATATTTTATATAGCCTGTAACCAAACAAAACATGTGAAAACATAATTTCTTTTAAACTAACTAAACAACAAATACAATCATGTTTGTACCCTAAATGAAATGTGATAAAATCTAGCACATTAAAATTATTATCAAAAAACATCCTTACGATAATAATAATAACACATATAAATGAAAACTGCCACAACAATACTTCAAACGCCGTGAAACAGTAAGTATATAGATTACACGAAGATACATGTGTAAATAAGACTTGCGATGCATCTCGTAAATAGAGTATAATGAACACATAGGAATTCCAGATTATAAGAGATATTTTTTTTCTTTCATTTCTATATAGGTACATGGTTCACATAATATGTAATATAGGTGAGATTGATTTACTTAGCACCGAGTAAACACCAAAGTTGAAGATATGCCATCGTACAAAGCATAGCGTATTACTGGTTTGAAGCGCAAAAGAAATTATAGTGGGTGAATCGGATTTACTGTATGGCGCAACATTTGCACTTGGGCTTCTTCCTGATCGTGATGTGTTCCGGCTGCTGTGGCTCTTGAGGCGGTGAACGCTGCACCTCGACTTGACCGGAACGGGGCTCCGGCATCGCGGCACCGTTCTTTGTCCCATTCATCACTTTCGAAGGGGCATTTTGCTGCACTGGACTTGCTGCTTTCGTCTGAGGCGAAGATGGAGAGCTTACCTATAAATAATTATCATGTTTCAATTATATATGTCGTTACATTTCAAAATTACCTAAATATGTGCTAGCGTTTATATACAATTTCGTTGACGCCAACCAGTATTGGCGTTTTGTTAGTGATAAACTCAAAAACTACTGAACAGATTTTCATAAGGTTTTCATCAGCAGATAAAATGATTCATGAGGAAGGTTTAGGTATATAATTTGTCAAGGTCTTTTTTATTGTTAGGGCGAGACAACTGGGCCCGCTAGTACATTAGATTGCAAGATCTACAAGTGATGTACATGTAAAGTATGAAGATCGTAAAAAAATTATGAACGACAAAATTTGAACTTCATTCTCAGTATACAAAAACTGGAAATCTTAAAAATATATAAACACGTTATATGAACGATTAACATTGGATATAATTCATTTTAAAATGTAATGACACATTGTCATGTCAGCCATCATAAAAGCATGGAACTAGTTAGTTATAATACTTTGTATTTAAGTTCTGTTCAAACATTGCTGATCCCTAAAATTATAAATAAATAATATATAATACTAATATTACTTAAAGACCATGTATTCATACAATTGGCAAAAAATATCCAAAGAAGAATTGACATTCCGCTAATCACAAATATATCCGGTTATATCGGTTCCGAAATTTCTATACAACACTGTTATATTCAAGCTTGCAGGGTGTTTTTAGCAACATGAACAAGCACACGAAAAATTCTAACAATTCCAGAACAAGGCATTGTAGCCTCAGTAGTTTTCAACAGATTTAGGTGTTAATTCCAGATATCAATATAGCATACATAATGATTTAACCTATAATCATATTTCATCATCAAAACTTATCTGACATGGGCCTTAAATTTACTCTCCAACAAAATCGTGATATACTTTGTAACCTTATATCGAGAACCTAACGTTTATTAAAAAAAAACAATTGTTGACCTTATTTAATCTAAACCATGGGTGACTATTTTTTTTATTATTTCTAGTGTTAAAATTTTATCGGTTTCTTAGTAGGTGTACCGTGTATACCTAATTGCTGCTATATAACATAAGAAAAGTTCTATATGATTTTGCAAAGGAAATAAAATCGGATGCATCTGAATAATGTAATCACTATTTAATATGCTAAGTAAAAAAATACTTACGGTGACATTGTTCGCTTGCTCTTTTTCTTCCTTTTCCTCACAGACAGGTAGCTGTGGCGCTGCAGTCGGCGTCGGAGTGATGGGCTTGCCACCCTTAATCAAGGAGACGATTTCATCAGCCTCGCGACTTAAATCTCCATCCGGGCGAAACGGGTTGTCCCATCCACTCTCAGTACTGTAAGAAATACAACAAAACCTAATTTTTTCTAATATCTATAACAAACTTTAAGAGTCTTAATTAAGCTTTAATTTGTTAAAGATAAAAGAGAACACGCATCATTAAGCAAATTTTGGCTTTTATCGAAAGAGCTAAATAGAAAATTACAAAAAATAAATAAATAGCAGCCTACTCTTAATCCTTTAAAACACTTCACACGTAAAAAAAGATGTGAGGACTACCAGTTACGCCGCTAGTAAAGATATCTATCTATCTATCTAATACCTTTAAACGAGCAACGTTTACATTTAAATATAAAAATATTTTTATATTTGTATATATTCAGGATCTCGGAAACGGCGTCATCTATTTCCGTGATATAGCGCTCTTGGGTAGGCCCCCTGTTTACTTTCCTGTCTTTACCTTTCATTTTTGAGTTACGTTTTACTATCTAAATTATTTTATTTCTTACTTATATTGTCCTTATCTATTTTAGTTTGATTCAATCCTAGTTTTATTGATAGTAGCTACTGTTTAGTGACAGTTTCTAGGGGGAATTCGAGGTCACTTTAAATTCATTTCAATTGTACCTATTAAAGTATAATAACCTAGCTTAATATTATATATTGGGTAAAGCCCACTGGAATTAAATAATAATGTTAAGTAATAAATGATAATAAGTAAGAAATAATAAATGACAGAATCAAAAAGTATATTTTTAGTTATAAGAATGCTCATTTACGTAAATAACGAATACAATATCATTACATAGCATAAAACAAAGTCCTCTTCCACATCTGTCTGTCTGTTCGCGATAAACTCGAAAACTACTGAACGGATTTTCACGCAATTTACACCAATAGATACAGTGATTCATGAGTAATGTTTAGGTATATAATTCGTCAAGATTTCTTAATGAAGATGTATTACGGATGATGATAAATCGAAAAAGTTATAATTCCTAACGATGTATCTAATACGTACGTTTTACGTAAAGTACTATATAATCTACTTTAAAGATCTTTGCATTCGTATTTTGCAAATAATGACTAAGCGAGGGTCACCTGAAAGTATAATTAGATATGTTGTCCATGTATTAATCATATATACATACAACTAATTTTTGCTCGCGGCCTCGCTCGCGTTAATCTATATTTGAAATATCCCTCAGGCAAGGATTTTTTACTATATGAGAAGAACCTATGTCTCTTTTGTACACCAAACAATGTGTATGCAAATTTTTATAACGATCAGTTAAATAATTAAGTTGTCAAAGGACTAATTAATGAATTCCTGTATATTCAACTCTGTATAACAGGAATTGCACGCATCGTTAAAACTAAATAGGCGAAGATGAGGAGTGGTCGAATCAATTTACTACGGCATCAACTCAAATGGTCGAAGGTCACATTAACTGCATTCGCGCCTTTGTTAATATAAATTGTTAACCTGTTAAGAACATATTTATCTTCAATTACATAACAGTTATAGCAAAGATACGGCTTTAGTACCATTACACCACTGTATCTATTACTGCAGTAGCAAAGCAGTATTTGTGCTGCTGTGTTTGGATTCGTAGGGTGTGTCGAAACTGGTAAAATGCATTGGGACATGAGCCCTTTGAACTCAGTTGTTAGGAGAACCTTTTATGATCAGGACTGCGATTTCTTTGAGATAAGTTATACCTTTGTGTAGACTGCAATGATCGTTTTAATTCAAGTGTACTGCATACTAGCCCACTACTTTACGACGTAAAATAAGAAAGTAGTCTGAACAATAAAGTTATTACTAAAATCTACATTATAAAATGGGAATGGCAAGTAAATACGTAGGTTTTATAGTGTATACTTTCTTAAGAAACAGATGAAATTAGATACTTTAGGGTGGCTAGAGAACGAACTACACTTATGGCGAAATTAAATAGAATAATTATATTCCCATATGTTTAGAGATTGTTGGGAAATTCCTACAAATATTTTGAAAAAGGAATAATTATTATATGAAACAAGTAATTATTCATAAAAAAGGCTTCTATGATTTATAAATAATTTTTAATTTATGTATGTCTACTTTGATATTATATTGCCTATTCACTCCTTAACAAGGCTCTGCTCCTATATGCTTAATTTCATCAAATATACATATATAAAGTTATACACATTTGAAAAATATTAACCCCCTTTTGTGGAGTCAAGTTAAAAGTCACGTACAACAAGAGTGACCAACTTCTCAAAACCAAACACCTTCGAATGTTAGATAAGGTTATCGGTCTACGACATTTTAGACTACAAAAAATTCGATAGACACGTACGACGCTACCGTTCAACAGTTTGATTTCATTGATTATACGATATTTTTGATATGACTTGCATTCGTTATTATCTATGTATTTATGTGGAATTCAATAAACGCAACTCAAACAAATTTATGTAAAAATGATAAACTGTTTGCCTTTATTAGTTACTAACATCTGCCCGCGACATCACCCGCGTGGAATCGTTACTTTAAGCTGACGCTAACATGTAGAGGAAGCTCTCAAGAGGAAAAAACCCCTGATTTTGAAACACTCTTCATTTGTGCTCAGCTCCTATTGGTATTAGTGTGATGATATATATAGCCTATAATATTCCTCGATAAATTAGCTATATAACACTAAAAGAATTTTTCAAATCGGACCAGTAGTTCTTAAGATTACCCCTTACAACGTCACAAACTCACAAACTTTACCTCTTTATAATATTATTACTAACGGGCCCTGAGGACGTTGTCCCACACTGATAATTAAAAAAAAAACTTATTATCCGACCGCAGCGCCACATACCGGGTCCAATTGTGAATTTAAACCATTCTCGAATCCAGTGGAACAAGCACACAAAATTTCATCAAAATCGGTCCAGCCGTTTAGGCTCCTCCTTCAGTGGCTTCTGTGATATACACACGAACAGAAGAAATTTATATATGAAGAAGATTAGTATCAGTATAGTAGATTACATGTTCGAAACTCTATTCACTTAATTTTATAATATCGGAAAAAGTAACCATTCTATTCTTGATCTAATGAAGACACAGAGTGTACTACCCCTATCAAGATAAGGAATTCTGAACAAAAAGGTCTCTTTGGAATAAATTGCAACCAAAGAGAAAATAAATAAGGAAATAAAGATGACACATGATGTTACGTAAGTGCAGAGGTATGTAACTCCAAATAAAAAAACCACGTTCATGATCTCAAGAACACGTGTGAGATGACATCATTGATTTGTATACACAATAGAGGAATAGAATCTACAAACATATCTATAAATTATACAACGATAACTCTAATACAT
The DNA here is from genome assembly GCA_014332785.1 of Antheraea mylitta. Classification (NCBI taxonomy): domain Eukaryota; kingdom Metazoa; phylum Arthropoda; class Insecta; order Lepidoptera; family Saturniidae; genus Antheraea; species Antheraea mylitta. The sequence continues at coordinate 5,346,435 of JACEII010000031.1, read as the reverse complement.
ATTTTTGGTTAGAAAAAAATATTAACACATTTATCGTCGGATATGAAATATCTATACAAATTTTTTGGCGAGCTTATATACGTTTGTATCTAGCATCTGATAATGACTGATACGGGTTTTACGTGCAGTCTGAAAATAGACTGTGAACACTGAACACTCCCACAAATGCACCGTTCAATACAATAACGCTAGAAGAAATCGTTTTGTCCGCCTGAAGTGGTTTTATAACTAAACTACGCCATATCATATCTCCTTGCGTATGTCTCATTATCTAAATTCACTGTAAAATTACCTAGCTTTTAAATAATGTTAATTCTGTGAGTGAATTACACTGCTACGAAGAAGAGGTAGCGTTTGTTATTATCTTTATAGGATGTAATTCCTAGAATTATTGACCTGATACTGAAAATTACTTCAATAATAACTACAAAACTTTAACTGATGATTATAGACTATACAATATTTAATATATTCATGTGTTATATTAAATTAATACGTACAAAAGCAACGACAATTTACTATTATTTTATAAACCGAAGTTGACTTTATTAAAGTAGAAATTTATCTACGTATTTCAGTTATCAAAACACTCAGTAGAAATACTGAGATATTGTTGTACTTCTAACGTAATGATAGACAAAAAGCTTATTGGATATTTTAATGTTAGTTGTATATTTAATAAATATTTCTCCGTTAGTTTAGGATGAAGATATGAAAGAAAAAAATATGAAAAACAATTGTAGAATACATTAACTACTTCCCCTGGAATTGACAGGAATCCGTGGGATGTGTCAGCAACGAACGTCGTGTTGAGTGAAGCATTAACAGCCCACGGATTTTACAAAACGATTTTTAAGGATATAAACAAAGTATGAAATCTCTTTTAAATCATTCAACGGATAATATTTACAGAACTTATACTTTTATCGGAATTAAAGAAATCATTAACGGTACTTGGTACTCACCTGATCTGTCTATTATACATTGTTTGGTCCGCCATGTCGGCGTGAGCTGCGGCTGAAAGCAGAGCCTCGTATAGGACGTGATTTCCTGGCTGCGACGGTGGAGGTGGCGGGGACAAGCACTGAGGCCGTGCCCCTTGATAAAATGACACTCGTACCTTGGAACGCTCTGATCTGGAACATTAATATAATAAAAACGTTCAGTCTTAAAATATCCACATCGAAAATAAGAAATATTTATAAACACTGATTATTTTCGATGCAATGTATGATTCCAGTCAAGTTTTATCATAAGATATACAAAGGCACGATGTATGAGGAAAAACAACAACCTTTGTGAGTAACAAAGTTTTACATAAGGAGGATAAAGCAGTACATCCATTTGTATAAAACACAGTGCATTATAATTGGAAACATAATAAACACAGCCTAATTACTTTAAAAGATAACGCAAAGTAAACATATTGTAGAACTATATAATGTGTATATGTAACATACATATGTGTATGGTACTTTTTAGTTTAATGACCTAACATTATTATTTTAATATTCAGAGCTAGTACTCAATTAATTTTCAAACAGTTACTAAGCAGTGTTATTATGTTAGGTCCTCTGAACGTTATTTTAGTCATTCAAAAATTACGCTAATGAGTTATTTTTAAAAACGACATTAAAATATTTGGATGTTATAGATTTATTATTTATTAAGTCAAAATACATTTGGCAAGACCAAATACCAAATAAAAAAGGTTAGAACTTCTTAAAATGCCCACACAACGGCCATGATCTCACTATATGGTTTTGTAAGTTATTGCCCTTGAGAACATCTTTCAATCGATTTAAAAAATAGAAATCGATGATTCCAGTCCTATAGAGTGCTATAGTAGTTTAAAGCTTTTATTATTGTTTACAGAATAACGTTTGGCCACGATCACACTAATGTTAAAAGAGATATAAGCGAGATTAGCAACAGTGTAAAGATAAAAATCTGCCTGTTTCCCAAGTGTACATATCGGCATACAATACATTGCTACGGCAAGGTTGCAAAAAAAAGTCATCAGAATCCTATTAAAAATTATAACTTCATTTATTTTTCTAAGTTATCATTATATTATATACAATTTTAGAATCAAGAAAAAGTCTTGTAAATTAGTCAACCATGTTAATTTATACTAATATTGTGGCTGCAAATGTAACCTTGTCTGTTTGTTAGCATTTCACGAACAAATTTCTCAACCGATCGCAATGTAGTATGTCGTTAAGAAAAGGACATGGGCTAGGTTCCCTCTATGTCGAAAAACACGCGGGCATACATATTCGATATAATAATTTAAAAAACACACGCCGATTATATTTTTTTAAATGCTAGTAATTATCGATTTTTTCCTAATTATAAACAAGACTGTTACAAATTGACTACAAAGTTTATTTAGAATACACGTAACAAACCCACGTCACGCGCACGTCGCAAATTATATTAATGTCTCCCCAAGACCTTCCTAATACATGTGTATTTAAGGTTAACCTTTGAATTTATTATTTCGATTTTCCTTCGTTTCACAGCGAACATTCACGTCATAAAGCTTGCAAAAATACTTAAGATTTTGCAACAGTCCTTTGAGAGCCGCCATACAAGACTCGTGTATACCACGTAAACTTAAAGTGGATAAACATGTCCAGACCTACTTAGTAAGACTCTAAAACACAGACTGACATTGCACAGCTTAAATTGATAGATCTAGAGCCTACACGTATGCAAACATGCACAGAAGATCTAATTTCTAATACCTTCCGTTCGCTTTGTTAGGCATTAAAAAAATGGTAAAGGATCAATCAAACACAAAAAATAAGTAGCCTAATGGCACGAAATATCCCACATAGGTTTTTTTTATTTCATAGGAGGCAAAAGAACTGGTGGGTCAGCTGATGGAGCTGATGTTAAGTGACTCTACCATCCATAAACACTAACAACACCAGGGGAGTCGCAAGTGCTTTGCCAGCCTATTTTTGGGGAAAGGGGGTGAGGGGGGTATCCGGAACTCTTACTGACCGAACGGACGGCAACAATGCAAGCACTATTATATCACGTCGGTTTTCTGTGAGAGGGTGAGAAGATGGTACTACCCTGGACGAATTGACCAATTCGTGCTGAAACCAGTAATAGCTTCAGTGTGCCTACCACCTACAATGGTGGGCACATTGCTAGAATGGACGTAACGCTATGCCGATACGTTCAATAGTTTTAATATACTAAAGCAAAATTTTATACGTATATAGCGGCACAGAATTATTAGCTGTTTCATTAGAGTAACAGCAGAAGATAAAAGAGGAAATATAAACCAATATTATAATAATAAAACTCGTTTATGTCTCACATCGGGGCAATGTTAAATCTAAAAGACATGGAGTTGAAAACGAAAAATCTTGAATTTCCTAACGGAATCTAAATAAATAACGATTAAGCAGAAGATTTAATCGTATTTGAAATCTATCATCTATACTAATATTATAAAGAGGTAAAGTTTGTGACGTTGTGAGTTTGTGATGATGTAGGAAGTAATCTCAGAAACTACTGGTGCTATTTGAAAACTTATTTTAATGTTATATAGCTCATTTATGGAGGAAGGTTATAGGCAACATATCATCACGCTAAGATCAATAGGAGCGGAGCACCAATGAAAAACTTTTCGAAATCGAGATTTTTTTCCTCTTGAGAGCTTCCGCTGCATGTTAATGTTATCCCAAAGTAACTATTTCACGCGAACAAAATTGCGGGCAGAAGCTAGTAATCAATAAATACATATACGTAGATAAAAGTGCCTTCCGTCTATCCGAGGTAATCCATGAAAAGACTCTAGGGAATTTTACTGGCAGGTGAAGAATATTATCTTAGCTATAATATCATTACATTTTCCTTGGAGACTAAGTGCTAAGGCTAAGTTAAGAGCCTACAATTATTACAAATAAAATACGTAGATTCCATAAAAATGACCATTTTCACGAGGAAGTCGCACGAATCAATTCGTCCATGGTAAAAAGGCTATTCCATTTTTGAGGTAACGTTTAGATTACCTGTAATTAATATTTGCCTATACACAATTTGGCAGACACAACAATGACATCTAAAGGTGTCTTTCTCTGTTCCCGTAATATTCATTCGAAACCATAAGACGAGAACAGAATAAAAATTCTCGATTAATAAAAGATATACCTAATAGTGTTAGTATGTATTGAGGATTATTACTCAAAAGATTTACAAAAAATCTGTTCCTATGTTCCGCGAAACCAGTGTAGATACAACATGTTCGCAAGAGTTTTTCCAAACTGACTACGCTGCTACGCTATTGGTCTGACGGACCTTAACAGCTTCTCTGGACTACTGATAGCATGAGTGATTTAAGATAAATGTGAAGGCAAAAGTAAATATATCCAATTAGAAATTAATTCTGCATTAATTAGATTCCAGTCTTGACAAAGTCATCGACGGAAACTAAAAATAAGTAATATACATCCAGTTCACGACAACAGTAGTAAATGAACTTGGGGAACAATTTCACAAGGCCATCTAATCCCGAATTAAACATTTCTTGTACCATGATAACTACGCATGACATATTCATATAATAAACCTATTAATAGGTATACTGGCAGCCTTAACTATTGACACTCACTACTGATGATACTTTGCATTATTCTGTGCCCGATGTGAAAAATTTTATTACCCATTGTTTACGGCTCTTTTAAATAGAAACATTGCCGTATAATTAAAATATCGTGTATGTTCAACTCAAGATGGGTACATGTAGAGAACTTGTGGAATCGTTTTCTTAATATTTAGACAGCTTCATTTGGCTACAAGAAATTCCGATTTGACTTTAGATTACTCTTGAATATTAATAATTAGCGTGCCCGGCGGACGTTGTCCCGCCCAGATAATATAAAAACCCTTGATATTTTATACACCTAAACCTTCCTCATGAATTACTCAATCTACTGGTGAAAACTGCATGAAAATCCGTTCAGTAGTTTTTGAGTTTATCGCGAACAAACAAATAAACAGACTGTGTTATAATATGTAATGATACATATTTGAATTACAAAAACGATTTCACACCTATATGTTATATGACTAGTAGAAAACTATTATAATAATCATTTGAAAACAACGAAGTATTCAGTAGCGTATAACGGAATTACCCGATTCGAAATATAAATAGTATATATAACTATTTTTTCTCGAACTGACTACGCTATTGACCTAGCAAGGTCTTAACAGTTTCACCGGACTAAAAAAGTATATATAAAATATTGATATAAATATTAGATCTCCAAAAGGTAAGATATTTACCTAAACGATTTTATAAAATTATATAAAACGTTCGTCATATTATTTAGGACGTTACATAAGTGATCGAAAGGAAATTTATCAGAACTTATCAATCGAATGGGAATCGTTGCTACAGAATGTTTCGAATTTTTTTAACAAAATAACGATAAAAATGTAGCGCACGATTAAATTACACGAAATTAAATAAATGGAACGCATATACTAAATATTAGTAAAGATTGTGAAAGTTAAATTCTTCATCTTAACATTGTTATTTATTTTTTCTAGAACAGATATGATATTTGAGGAGAACGTAAGACAAAGAATTAAAAAAGGCGACATCGGGAGACGTAACATTTATCATTTTTTTTACCCATAAAAGACAAAAACAAAATGCAAATGTACTCATTTTAAAACCTTGAATAATATTAAACTCCTTAGGCGTCAGATGACAAATGACAATAAGGTCAATTAGAAGAAACTCGGAACATAATTAAAGAGTATTTCCCATGTACAAGTTGCTCACACGTAAACGAGATATTCTTTTATAAGTGTAGTTATTACATCACGAGATACAGTATATGGAAACAAGTTTACATTGTGTAATATTTCGCCTTGCAAGTGGGGGTGTTCGCGAAAGCACGCAAGCTGCAAAAAGAAGTAATATAAATTTTTATTTACAACTATACTAGTATGTTTTATCACTGGTTATACATTACACGCATTAGGATTCAAGGTGATTCAATGACGACTCCTCATCTTTTATTAGTAGATGACTATATTAAACGCCCACGTTGTATTTAGTGCAATCGTGACTCCCTTAGTTAACAAATGGACTTTATTGTAATTATATGCAACATGCTAACTAGGAATTGATGTTATTCTATGAAATTTTATTGCATAAATTATCACACTTTATTTTCATAGATATGTAACAAGAAAAATGTTGTAGTGACAAGATATTATAACGAGTCATCTTACATATATATTTATATGTTTTTTATTGTAGCATAATAAGATGAGGGCATTTCACTGTAGTGTATTTAGTGGTAAGTAAACGATAGTGATCAAAGAGATGTATAACCGATGGGTTATAGTGATGACTAGTCATTGCTGTCATACTGTCTTTTCGTCAGCTGGATAAACAATATTGATATATCAAAGTGTTATATAAAAAAAAATGTCATGTCCATAATGTATAATAATCTGTATCCTCACTAGTTCTCTAAATATTATAAATATGAATGTGCTTGTTTGTGTTTGGTTGTCCTATGTTATAGACCTAGTAAAACCAGTAACAGTTTTTTGGGAAAAGGCATGAGGTTTTATAACAAAGTCCCAAAGGATATTACCGATTTGCCAGATTGTGAATTTAAACACAGAGTCAAGCGGGTTTTGGTGTCAAAAGGCTATTATAGAGTAGATCAATGTGTCAACAATAATAATGTCTGGAATTGAGTTATCTCTGTGCATCTATTAAAAACATTTCTGACATGTACCTAATATATTCTAAATATTATACATATTTGTTAAATTGATTAATCAGATCGAGTTTCTTGCCAGTTCTTCTCGATGAGTGGGTTGTTTTCTGAACCTGTGGTAGTTTTAATGTTCATTCAGTGCCTTCTTAGTGCCTAAATTGAATAAAGTGATTTTGTTTTAACACTTTCCTGCCTCAAGTATCTAACCAATCTTGAAATTTTGCATACACATTGTCAGTTGTACAGAAAAAGACATGGATAGCTTTTTTTCTAGAAGAAAACCATGAAATAATTCTATATTAAAGTGAATGAAGCAGCGAGCAAACTATAGTATCATCATAAAATTGTTAATAAAATATTAACATTTATCATTACACTGTGAATCTTGATAATTTAAATACCAATGAATAATATGCTTCTGATTATATAAATTTTTCAATTAGAATGACACCTACATAGTTCTTGAAGTAAGATGAGAACTAAAAATCTGACCTCATTCATATAATCCTTAAACTATGATTCAGCATCCCAGTAAAAATAGAGAATTATCATTATAGAGGCTAACGAAGACTGAAGGCCATATGCATTGTGGATTTGCTCTAAGTGTATGTTTCATATAACATGAAATTCTTGCTAAAGACATGTATGGATGGATTGAGATATATATGTAAAAGGAACAAAACCGGTCTTATATTTTACAGGCAAATAAAAAAAACTGGCAAGGTACAATTGTATCTATAGATAATCATGGTGATTTTTTTTAACATATTGGAGCAATTTGAAAGTGATAAAATTTTACAAAATTTATTTTAATTTTTTTTTCACATATTTTAGTTTTTAGTGTTTACAACCTGTGCCATTTCGAATTTTATACACTTCAATATATAGAAATATTTTACTATAGATATAGATATGTGACTATGAAATAGAGGTTGATATTATTGAGAAATAATAATTGTGAAGCATAAATTAATTATGAAACACAGTGATTGAATGTTGTTATTTCTTATGCAATATTTTAAGTTAAGATGGTTCACATCAATATAATCAGAATAAAAGAAGTATAGCATTGTAGATGTGTTATATAATCATTTTGTGTTGTAGTCTGGTGAAGCTGTTAAGACTTTGCTAGGTCAATAGCATAGTCAGTTCGAGAAAAAAAAAATCAATTTCTGTATTTTATTCTTTTGTTTCAATCAATAAAATAAAAGAAAACACCTGCAAAATAGTGTCTTTATTTTGTGCCAGTAGAAACTATCAAGATATAGAAAATATTCCTGAATTCATTTTACATTATTATTACCAAAATGGTACAACTTCATAAACTGAATTTCACATTAGAACATTAAGAAGAGAAATTGTGTATTTATCAGAAAACATTTTCATTGCATTGTTCTCAACTACCTAAGTTGTTATAAGTGATTAGTTTGAAATTGCATGGGTTTTATGTCTAGTAAAGTAGGTCACGAGCTGCACAGCTTATTATGTCAGACAACTATGAGTACTGACAATCAGACATTTAACAATGAAGTGGGGTTAAGCCCGGTTAATACCTACTTAAGAGTCTGAATTGTACAGAATACATTAAAATTAATGTATATAGGACACTACATAGGTTTCATATTATATAGACATTAAGATCTAGTATACATTTTATGAAATAATTGAAAATATAAAATGTATAAGTGTATATTTTTATTGCTGTTTAAAAAGAACCACAAGTAATCAGGGTACAAGTATTGCAAGTGGCACCAATTAAGTATAGTAATTAAAATGCAAAACGTGGATTAGGCGCGGCAACTTGGTGTCCAACGTAGGGCGGTTCCTAGCTTGGAGAAACATCTGTGATTGTGACATTAGAGCTTTTAAAAATAAAGTTAATATATGTTTATATGCTATAAGATGTACGTGCTGAGTAATGACCTTGTGCTCCCGACTGCTGGATGGAACCGAAAGTCGTTTCGTGTTTATAAATCAGTTCTTGTGACGTCATTGTGACCGAATTAACCGCACAAAACTACAAAATATATAAAAGGACTTTTCCAAGTGCGCTATCACAACGCAAAAATTACATTCACTAATAAATTAAATCTATTGATGTATTACTACATAATAATAATTTTATATACGCCAGAACTTGTGAAATTATTAAAACTATCGGCAAGTGAACACCTAATTCAGAATACAACAAGACAGTATGACGTGATTATTGTAAATAACATACCTTGAAACGGCACAGTCACTATAAATTCCACTTATCACTTATTTCTGTGTAAGAAATGTTAATTTAGTTTATTATATTGAATAATAAAAGGAATAAAACATCGATACGCAGCGTTCTAGGGTTTGGCTCTTAATTCATTCGACGCCAAAGTGTTCCCACTACATCGATCTCGCGGAAGTCGCACGACGCGCACCTCTCTGTACGTAGCGAATGGAATGGAACGAAACGAGCAAGCAGCATTCAGCGCACAAACATTCAGCGGTAACTATTCGTTCTCGCGCAATGACGTCATCGTTGATAGCGTTTGACAAAATGTTAATACTTTATAATATTTTTTGTCTCTACTTTTATAATGTTATAACATGTATATCGCCAACAAAAACGATAAATATTTCATTTATTTAATTACCCGTTAACTTTTATATTCAATGGTTATATGTTAGTCTATGTTTATACATATATTATTTTACTCTAATGAATTTGAAATGATTCGTTAGTAAGTGTAGCTTTTATTATTACATAATAAGTATCTATACTTAATAATGTGATTGCTAAATTTGAATTACCTACATTGTATTTAATTTATTATACACGAAAAGAAAGAAAAATTGAAAAGTCATTATTTTTAGTTATGAACACAAGGTGGCGCTATATTCAACTGTATAGTAGTCGACAATCATAGCTTACATATTTTATTTATATATTTTATATTCTATTTGATTTTTTTAAGTTGTTATTTTATAATAATACGAGCTGAGCCCGCGATTACGTCCGCGTGAAATTTCAATTATAAACAGAATTAATAAAACCATAGGATTGGATTGTGTACTAAAACATCTACGATTTACGAACGATTTTGTTCTCCGAAATGCAGCATAGCATTACAGCATCTAGTTGTAGATAGTATATATTTATAAAAAAAATATAGTAACGTACATTTTTGAAGGATGCACAGAGAGAGGTGTTAATTCCAGATATAAAAACCGTTTACACATTAATCCACCCCATAATAGGCCTTTAGACATAAAAACCCGATTAAAATGCTGTTTGAATTTACTATCCGGCAAATCGACAATATTCTTTGCAACTTTGTAGTACAATCTAAAACTATCTCAAAAACGATAACTGGTCTTACTGAGCTTAAAACATGAGATCACCAATTTGGTACAACAATCTCTTTCTAGTATTTAAGTAAGTAATTTGGTTCTTAGTTAAATTTAACCTTTTTTTTAAGTTTTTAGCAAACCCATTTTGTAGGTGATAGAGCCACGCTGAAGCTATTACTGGTTTCAGCATGAATGGGTTGGCTCCTCAGGGGTAGTACCACCCTCTCACAGAAAAGCGACGTGAGGTAACAGTGCTTGCATTGTTACGTTTCGTTCGGTCAGTGAGAGTATCGGAGGCCCACCTCTCCTCACCTTCTCCCTCCCCCAACACACGTTGGCAACGCACTTGTGACTCCCATGGTGTTGCAAGTGTCTATGGACGGTGGTGATCACTTAACATCACGTGACCCACCTGTTCGTTTGCCTCCTATGATAAAAAAAAATTAAATTATCTCTAATGTATTGAGAGGGTAAAGTTAGGATGCCCAATTTCTCAAATTTAATTTATGATTTGCGAGGCCGCATTTTATAAATTGCGCGTACTGTCCGGTTTGTAGTAGAAATATAGTATATTACTCAGCTGCTGTCCCCCACAACAAAATACCATATGATATTTAGCTATGCTATGTAGTTGACCAACTTAGTAGTGGTATAATATATGTAAGCTGATGAAGTAGTTCATCCGTGAATGTCTGCTCTTTTACGTTTTCTCATTAGTAAGATATGCATATATACGAATGTGTTATTATATGTAAAAACATGTCCTATATATGTCATACCGGTAAAACTATTACCATACCAATTTTTTTACAAATACGTTCAGTAGTTTTTGTGTGAATCCCGTACAAACTTGTTTTTTCTTCGTATTGACTAAGATATATACCTAGCAAGGTCTTAATAGCTTCACCGGACTGCTAAAGCGAGCGCTTACGGCACTTAACCGATCCCGTACAAACTACACACAGACAGAATGAATAGATAAGCACCACCAGCGTATTTTTTCTTTAAAAAAAATAATATACAGTTAATATAAAGTTGGAATAGACTATCTGTATGATTTAGCTATTGACAATTTCCATTGTCTTTCTCACATTAGCAGGTATAATGCAAAAATGTATTGTTTTCCCCAATTCGTAATAATTATTTGTTTATATTTCATATATATATATATGGTTAGATTGTAATGAAAACAAGGAATAAAAATGTATGATGAACTGAGTCATCATTATTTCACTTTGAAGTATAATCAACTTCATAAAAAATTATCAATATAAACCCGCAACAAACTCATACGTTTTTTCTTATCGCTTTCATACAAATACACGCATTATCTGAGTTTGAGTTACATTTAAGTTTATTACTTTTCTTGAATACATATCAAGGCATAACTAAATTCCTATACGTTTAAACATATTTCAACATTTTTTCATTATAAGATTCAAAACGTAATAATTCACTTCAGTAGCAGTTTCATTTATTTATTTTTTGACAAAGCGTGATTAATGCATTTGCCAGTGTCGTGGTTCATAAATACATAGATACAAAAAACGTACCGAATTTTTGTTCAAAATTTGTCCGCTTAGAAACAAACGTAAGTACTGACAAACCAAAATAGAATTGGCGAACATATAATTTTTCAAGTAATGAGCATTTTTTTAGTAAGGAGTCTGTATAAACCAATCACTTGAGCACTAGCTTTATGTACTATGCAATGAATTCTTCCTGAAGCGAAAGAACAAAATGTCTTTTTCTGACACGAATATTAATTTTTTTTTTTTACTATATTGGGATACTTTCTGATTATCCTATTTGAAAAAAAAAAACAATATTTTCTCCATAATATTGATAAAAGTTAATATATAGTGATGATAATTACTACACTTATATTGTATTACTAGCTGACCC
>JACEII010000031.1:5316921-5329430 GCA_014332785.1 Antheraea mylitta | reverse complement strand
AATGTACAGATTTCGACTTGTTACAGTTTTATTATAGTATAGATTACAATAGAATTGTATATTTCCATTTTTGTAGAGTTAGCTTTTGATCAAAACCTCACTTGGAAGTTATGTCGCTTAAGACAGCAGCGTACTCAACTTACGATTGATTATTTAAAACCATTACACAGCAATAGGTGCTCGGCTACGGATTTTTAACACGATGGTGATAGCTAGCCGGCAGTGTATTAACGAAGTGCTACCAACTTTTAAGTCGATATAAATCAATATTATTTATATCGTAATGTATGTATATCGTTATATCTTTCAATCAATTTCAATAGTATGTACATCGTCATATCTTTCGAATTACCGTACAAAGTTATGTAAAATTAGAAATCACAAATAATTTCTCAAGATCGAAGCGATTAAAGATTAAAATGTCTCTATGTAATAACCAACTTGCGCCCACATCATTGGGCATTAAAAAAACGATAAAGTGTTGTTTGAATCTAAAAAAGACCCCTAGAACCATTCATGGAAAATTAGACATCGAATGTATGCGTATGTGTATAAGTTCAGTAGTTTTTATTTGACTTAGCCTCAAGAGAACTGTATTGTCGTTATATAATATAGGCAATAAAGAAAAAACACCTTAAAATATAATACAGGTTGTAATGTGTGAGCTGTATTCCCTCTACCTATATGTTAGATCTGCAATCGTAACTGGCTCAAGGACATGTAACAGACGAGTGCCCGGTGCGGTCCATGTTGCGTCAAATGACGTTCTTTTAAACCGGATATTAACGTGGAAAATGACATAGAAAACTCATGAATACCCAATACATTATATTGTGTACACGTAAATAGAAGCAATATCTTCAGTATGATTTTTGTTACTCTATTTCGCTAATATTTTAATATTATATACCTGTTACATACCTGTATATTTAATTTTTTACTCATATTTATTCCATAATATCTTAATTATATTCTAAATTATTTTCTATATGTATGTATATATACTAAAAACTATCGTCTGGTTGTATGTGTGCTGGTATTTAATTGAAAAGTAGCTCGAAAGATTTTTATAAAATTTTATAAACGAAAAACTCGTGTATTTCTTTAATTTGATAGATGTAAGGATTACCAAAAAAAAAAATAGTAATCATATTTTTTTCGATTACTTTGTATTTTTATTTTTCTCAACGGAATTTGATATAATTTTTAAGGAGTAATTAATACGTATTATATGAATAATAATGTGCTCCAAAAATCAATAACACTTTCAGATTTTGTAAAAACCTATTAATAATTAAGATGTTATTTATTTCTAACCAACTTTTATGCACTTCTAGTACTCGGAAAATACGTGTAATTTCAAAATTGATAATCTGAAACCTTATTAGTGCCACAATATAAAATAGAAGTCGGAAATAATTATTGTATATATATGCGTATTGCGTATACCTACGTGTATGTACGTACATAGCCGCGAGAGAAGCTAATAATAAAAAAAAAGAAATAGGCTCTCTTACCACTTTCGTCTTCGGTAATCAAAACAAACCTCGATTACAAGCCAGTAAATTAAACTTACCAAAGCTTTACGCTTTCACGAAACGGAATTCTGTTACAATTATAATATTTTACATGTTATTTATTCATTGTATATCTGGAACTTGTTTATTAGAATTAATTTATTCTTCATAGACTTTCTGATTATGTACGAGTCCGCGCTATCGTGCATCGAGTCAAACACCGCGAAGGTTCTAATAGTTTTGTGTCGGGATCCATCTATACGTGTACAAAATATTATATATATTACTTACAAATTGTTTTAAGGAAAATTAATGTTTTAGTTTTTTTAGTAAATAAGTGAACAAAATGTTTGCAAGTATAGACTTCATTAGCATAATCATATCGGTCTTTACGTGAAACTGTAAAAACATATCGCGCTTTCTAGAAAATACGACCTTCATATTAGGTTTTATACAAAACCTAATTATTGTTATTACTTAATAATGTTACATTTTGCAAACAGTAAACTGTACAACATAAAATTATAGCTATGACGAGAATCTTAAGTATTTATGGTCGGATATGAGAATAAAGTTATATTTGTTATGTAAAAGTTTTAAAACACCTTTTTTTCTACGAGTACAGCAAAATTTCAAAAAATAGTATACAAAATTCGTTATTGTATCAAAATTATGATGTAGATAATTTTTTTACCAATTTTGAGAGTGTATTTACAATTAGTTGTAAACAAATAGCTAGTTTTTCAGTGAAGAAAATAATATAAAAGAAATGTTATAAATAAATAATAATTCGCTGTAAATGCGTTCAATGTAAACAATTAATGACATACTCATGAAATGAATAGAACATACTCGTCTTCGACGGGCGTGTAGGGGAAAGCGGTCTCGTGCACCCGTGGTGGTGGACTGCTCTCCGGCTCCTCGTGTAATGGACTTTCGTAGATTAACGTCTCGACCATAGATCCTTTCGAGCTGCCAAATGACACCCTGTATAAACAATAGACATATCATGAATGACGAGAAAAAAGTTTTAACTTCAAATCTATTTGAACACGAACATGTTATAATGCTGATTAAAACTGTCCATTATAATATACTAGCATGCCCGGCGGACGTTGTTTCGCCCTCGTAATAAACAAAAACTTTGACGAATTATATACTTAAATTTTCCTTTGAATCAATTTATCTGTTGGTGAAAACCGCATAAAAATCCGTTCAGTAGTTTCTGAGTTTATCGCGAACAGACAGACAGACAAACGTGGCAGAGGATATAACATGTGTATTTATAATATGTACTGATATAAGAGCTTTTGGTATTTATACATTAAAAAGTAGCAATTCAATTACCTACTATGCAACTAAATTATAGAATTCTCGAAAACGCCAATATTGATTGGCCTCAATGAAAATCTAAATACGTACACATAAACGCTAGCACATATTTTGTACTCATAATTTAACTATTGATTGTTGCTAAAACAATGTTTAAAATTCTACTTTATATAAAATCATAAAAATTTATAAGTGTATTGTCGAATCGTTCAAGGTCTCCGCTATCAGGAAACATCGAGATAAGTCTGATATTAGTTGATATAATTTCATTGGCATTAAATCGCAACGGTTATATACATCAGAGTGACATTAACTAAGGTCGGTGTCTATAAAAGTGATAAATATTGACAAGATCGATAGAGAGAAGATTACGACATTTAAAAACATGTGCATTCGACATTTAAGTGTCAATTTATAAATTCTCGTTACACGCAGCTGCAAGACGACTCGGGCTGCATGATAGTGTCGACTTAAACAAATAAAACCTCTCTCATAAACATCGGAACGTTTAGAAAGGATTATTCGGTTCAGAACGCTCTTTAAGTTAAAGGGCTAGACTAAGGATATATCCCATAACCAGAAGAAAAGCGAAACGTTGAAGAAGGGCGCGCAGCCGCCTGTAATGGTACACTGTACTAGAAAATCGCGTGCAATATGTGGCAGAATTTCAAGGTCCCCGATAGTATCTACCCAGTAACATCACTATCATAATTGTCGATCTTTCCTTCTTCTATTGTATTAATGATTGCGACCTCGAAGCCAATCATCGTTGAAATAGAATTGATTTCTTTAGATATAGAGATAACACACTGCATTTATATTTTTCTAGTTCACTTTGCATATACACTGTTTTTAATTTGTATGTATTTAGGTTCACTTGATGGATGATATTATTGCGATTTGTTTTTTGGAACGAAATTCCTTAACGCGGCTTGGAGTAGAAGACGACTGGTAAAAATTGTCATGTAAGGAAAAGGCATTATGCTTCCTCAATTCGACATTTTGTTTCTCCTCTCTCTTTATCTCTTTCTATTATATAATTCTTACATATTAATTTCATAAGCAAGTTTGATACTAATGTTGCTCACAATCCAACAATGAAGCAAACCATTGTCCAAGTATTGCAAACGTGTTTTCATCAGAAAAACGAATTAGTCAAAATATACACTATATTAGTCAAAATATTACATCGGTGATATATCGGACGCTATCCAATAGCCGTAATATCGTCATCGTGGCTGATAAAGCACAGTAAGGTGTGCCCGCGTAAAGGTTTAATTCATCGACATTCGACATTACAAATTGCAGTATAGAGATATTGTACTTCATTGTCGGAATAATGTATTGGAGCGTGTTTCCGAAACGCACAGGACTTATAACACGTGCTACAATAACTGATATAATATCAAGTCAACCGATCACCATGAAATTTGACATATACAAGTTGCTAGATATATAGAAAGGAACATCGGGTACCTTTCATCAAGAAAAAATGAATTGGTCCTGAAGAATAAGTTCAAAACTACATTAACAGCTAGTTTCTCTATAAAGCTTCGTGTGTATAATAAAATCGTTTTCCGATGTACTTCTTGGAATGAAAAAAGCGTGGTTTTCCACGCATGCACATTTTGGTTTTTTACTTGACGAAATCAAAGTACATGAAATTGATTCTATCATTTCAGCTGAAATCTCCTATGAAACAGCTGACCCAACATTACATCCAATAGTGATTAGAACATGATACTTGGACCTTGCAGAGTTTTCAATAACACCTCATCCTGTATGATCGATGATAAGTGTAACAAGCGATACCCGAGAGACCTGATTGTTGACATCAATACAAACAATGACTCATTGTATTGTAGGCAATCGATTGTGGACAATGGACGATCCGTAGTTGTGAAGCTTAGAGGACAAGATGTTCATGTGGATATACTTATTAATATTATCCTAAGCTGTTGGGGCTTACATGTAAGTACAAACGTAATTTCGCTCTAATAAATGCAAATGGCGAATCATATTAGGATCACATAGACCGCTATGTAAGCAGCAACGAAACTATATGACGCGTTTTTCATTTGCGATCATGAAAGGCACCCTGAAGTAATCCATTTATTTATATATACTTATTTGTATGGCTAAAAATGGAGTAATTAGTTGTATTTTGTTATATTTGGAAATTTAATTCTTTCAGACATTTTAGCGCGTTATCGATAAAAATAGTCAGGTCATGTGAAAAGCCATTATATTATATTTCCTTAGTGGACATTGCTATATGATGTGTGTTATGGATTGGATATCCACCCCGCAGTCACAAAGCGCCGAGTCAATTCATTCGCACTGATATTTATATTCCGCACAATGACCATGTTTAGTATTTAATCTATTTAATTTGTACAAGTTACTTTGGAGCAACTAGTAAGTAATCTATTCATTTGGACATTCGACGAGTGTATTACAATCGAGAGAACGCGGCGGACAGAACGTTAAGGCCACCATCAAAAACATTGACAAGTTTCTTCTCATTTTGTTAAACAGATGTTATCACTGAAATAGCACGCTAAACTTTTTGATTTGATTTATTACTGTGTGTTAACGAACTTTGTTTCTTACGAGGGTCTCCTAACCACACTTTTTGCATTAGTTTGTGGAGTGATGTACGTACAACTCGTACAAAAACGGAAAAATATTTTGTATTACTAAACGATTATAATTTTTAACATATTTAACTGATGTATGAAGTAATTCTACATCTCTCGTTGTAAGTAATCATAAACTTGCTAGTTTTTGACATGTGATCATACTTCTGTGAACTTTTATACGGGACATCCGTCCGTGAATGCAATAAAAACAAGTTTGCCAAGGATATCGTTCATAATATGTTTTTTTTTTTTATATTTAATTACCAAGGCTAATACAGTTCAAGAAAAAATGTAGTATTCGCCGTAATCGTATATTATTTTATTGAATAATTTATCATCTCTATCGATTAATACTTGTTCTTAAACTTGTGTTAAAGAATTATACAGGGGTTGAAGAGTCATTTTAACTTTGAAACTCTACACATCACAATAATTGCGACATAAGTAAATTAACCGTAGTAATCTTGGACATAACTCCTCGACAAAAAAAAAAACTGGATTAAACGATCCACAATATGATTTTATGGCATATTCTAACGATTGTCGTGTTAAGATATCTTAAGTCTTTAAATATGTCGCTAAGACTACTTAGGTGTGTTCCGTTAGACAGGTATATCTAAAATATATTACAATAATAAAAAAGAATGCAAATATAAAGGTAGCTTACCACAGTGCGTGGTATCCTGTATTTTCGCGTGAACATTGCTACTGACGCGGCTCACCGTGACATCACAGTACACATAACAGACAATATGGAAATTACGTATAAACGCTCGTACCGGTACACTCACGCAAACAAGCGAAAACCTCTTTATTAGGGGTCTCGTCGATTCACATGTTTGTGTGAGTGTGCTGTTTTCAAACGTTGTTTGTAGTTTCCGTACTGTATCTTATATTTATACTGTGGTGATACCGTAGTATAAAGGAAACAGACCCGTAGCGATACGCCAGCATCTGCAGTAAGTCAGAACATCAGAGATACCGGAAAAAAATAGTCATATTTATTTCGACATTGGTGTAAAATTAGACACATTTTTTTGGTAGTTACGGTACGCAATATTTTTTTTTATTTTAAAGCTGCATACTTCGATTAATTCTTCTTAAATTTCATTTGTATTTAAGTAGGTACATAATACCACTTGAACTGCAGATGCAAAATCATTACCTTCTCTTTCATTTGGTGTTTAAGAATTACGTAATAGATTCGGATTACTAACGCAAACATGTCGACAGTGCGTGGTTATAGTTGTTTTACCGTTAGTCATATTCCGTCGGAAGCCACCTTAATAAATACTACAATTTTTTGACAGTATTTACTTTTTTTTTAAATTTGTAATAAAACCTAAAACTGTTCTCAGCAATCTTCGATTATCCTAAACGAACTAAGTAAAATATGTTAACCAAAAATTGTAATACAGTTTTAGTTTCTCGCTGTTTACTCATCTTATGAGAGAAATGTTCACTTCTTTTTCTTCTTCTTGTTTTGGCTCCGCAGAAGCACTTGCAAATGTCAATGTTTTCTTTCAATGAACGTTATAGTACAATAATATTACGAGCGTCGTGTGATTATTTTTATATTCTAACAAGATGGTGGATCCCTTGTTAGAACCTTCCTGGGAGTTTTTGTGGCATCTCAATATTTCATGCTCCGTGTTAATATTTTCTATTCACTTCACTTATGCACAATAAACTAACTACACTCATCAAAAAAGTCTAAGCAACATGTACTAATTTAAATTTTAGGATGGTTCTTCACATTATAACGTTGTATTTTATTTTTAATACAATATCTTTAGGGTTCCATGATGTAAAAATAATAGCTGTTGTCTTTATAAGACTTTATTAATAACAGAAATGAACAATATTAGAATATACTGTAGAAACTAAGATACATAAGAAACTAAACTTTTTTTTACAAAATGAAATTTCTAATTAAAATGTATTTATTGTGAAAGAATAGAACAATTTAATACAAAGTATGGTCTTTCCGTATTTCCGGGCCGACGATACAATCGCACCCTTCTTGTATCAGGCTTAAACCCGAATCGCGACTCATCGGAAAACATAATTTTATCCCATTGTTCCTGGGTCCCTGTTATGCGTTCTCTACACCATTCATATCGACGAGCGCGATTCCCGTGACGTATCGGTGGGCACCTGATTGGGCGTCGAGCTCGTAGGCCGTACTCATGCAGTCGATTTCGCACAGTTTGAGGACTTACATCAACACCACTTGAAATTTGTAGCCTCAAACTTATCTCTCGAGCGGTTAACATCGCCTGGCGTCTTGCAGTCAGTTGTATGTACCGGTCTTGTCGAGTGGTTGTACTCCTTTTACGGCCTGGATGCTGTTCAGCGGGTTCTCCTGTATTATTGTAGCGCTGCCAAAGACGACAAATAACACATCTATGATTGCCAAAATGTCGAGACACCTGAGATTGATTACTTCCCGCTTGCAACATCCCTACAGCTCTTTGCATTTCATTTGCCATTAAACGACGTCGCTTCATGACGTAAAGAATATCTAACAATTCAATTTTGTCGCTAACTTTATTTAAATGGTTGGTAAAATTATAAAATCAAGACTAAACGTAGCAATTAAAACGCACTTAAATTAAAAAAAACTCGCAGTCATTTGAATTTTATAAAAAAAAAACAAAACATAATTAATTTTTTTTTTACAATCATCCAGTATATCATCAATAACAAAAAAGTTTACATACCTACGCACTGTGTTTGAGTAAATACTTAGAAATTAATTAATACAAATGGCAAAATTTGTAATATCACGCATGTTGCTTAGACTTTTTTGATGTGTGTATATCACGTAAAACACCACCAAATTTACAAAATATAGAGTCAAATAACACAAGATTATGAATTATGAATAAAATATAAAATCCACTACATGAAAGACTAAGATCCCGCCAAAAACTCCAAATGTTCACTTTTCTGTTTAGAATTATGAACAAAACTATTTTGATGTATGTATAGATGACATTTGCCATTATGACAGATATACCAAACTTCAAATATACATTTGAGATACGTATAAATTGTTTATGTAGCCTTTTGTTAATTGAGTTTATAATTTTATATTCAGAAATTTTACACCATTTTAAGATTGTTATGTTGACTACAGTTAGTTCATACTGCAGTTAAATAAATCATCGTAATTCAAAGATATTAGAAAAAGGTATTGTAATTTTAAAATATATTTATCATTAGAAAATGTTATTGTTTATTTTATAAAATAAACATAAATTCCTATGAAACTTCCAGTAATAACGGATTTATAACAATTGACATATAATATCGACAGAGTTTTATTTGAAAGTCACCGTGATACGTATATAATTAAAATTAAAGTGTTTCTCCGAACTAATCTCTGAAAGGGGTAATCCGGTTTCGACGACACTTTAACAAATATAAAGAGTTTTTCGAATTATCTCGACGACATAGCATTACTCTGTTCCATATAAATTAAAGAGTAAATAATAATAACATTTGGTAAAGGTAACTTATATGTTGTTACATTTAAAAATGAGATTAATCCAATTTTAATCGTTCATGTAATGTTTAATTTTTACGAGATTTCCAGTCTTCATACACCGAGAATGACGTTCAGTTTTTTTTTACGATTTTCATTTGTGAGACGTATACAACATTTGAATTTCTTATATACATTACTTAAATTACATTACATGTATACACTATTTGAAGATCTGTAGGTGGTAGAGCCACGCTGAAGCTATTACTGTTTTCAGCATGAATGGGTTGGCTCGCCCGGGGTAGTACCACCCTCTCACATAAAATTGACATGAAGTAACAATGCTTGCATTGTTGCGTTTCGTTCCGTCAGTGAGATTGTCGGAGATCCACCTCTGCTCACCTTCCCCTTCTTCCCTCCCCTTCTTCCTCTCTCCTTCCCCAACACAGGCTGGCAACGCACTTGCGACTCCTATGGTGTTCCAAGTGTCTATGGACGGTGGTCATTACTTATAATCAGGTGACCCACCGTTTCGTTTGTCTCCTATGATATAAAAAAAAAACTTGAAAAATAACGTAAAATATTAGAACAGGCTAAAATTGCGTCAAGCTTATTTTGAAATGCATCGACTCATGTACTAAAAGTTGTATTATATCAATTACAGTTTCATGAATTAACAAGATCAATTTCACGAGCACGAAGTCGCGGATACCTCTAGGTATAAATATAATTATTTTTGTAATTGAAATATCCACTTTACGTATAAAACGCTCGACAAATAGTTCCGTCAAGTTATACACTAAACACTGCCCTGGTATTGTATCCGCCAAGAAGCTACTTAGTATTCTTAGTTATGTCTGCCCCATTTATCGTTGTAACTGGCATTAGCTCCAGTTACCGTATTATATAATATACTATATCGTACTTTATACGTCTAGAAGTATGAACAAACTGTGTACCTATTATTAATAAACGGGGTTATATATTTTTCGTTTATCAAATATTAACAGTTCCTAGACTTAACTTACAGTGGACTATAATGACCTGAGAGAAGGTCGTAGAAATATGAAACTATTCTAACAAAAGTGACAATGACATTCATTGTACGAATAAAACAATAAAAATGAATAAGAACAGCTCGTCTCGTCTGTGCCAAGAATGATAACGTGTTGTTGAGTTATTGACAGGCTTGGTAGCTATTACTTACTTTGATGAGCTCATATCCTATTATTTTTCTCCTATTTTCACTAATTAGTAGAATTAACATTTGAAAACATTATCTCATAACGTAATTCCTTAGCATAGTAGGTACAGTTTTTATAATTATCTTCGTCAACATACCCACCTCTCCTTCACCTTTGTTATGCTGTCACGATTTCTGCGATTTTGTACAAAAATCGCGTCACAAATGGTAGATTTACCCGTGCATGTACAAAACTATATATAAAAAATTGAGAGAATAATCTGCAAAATTGTTTGTTGAGTTGCGAACGTCACGTCGCCCCCTTGTCACAATAAGTGACGCTTTGTTCCATAAGTGGAAACATCTTTTATGGACACCCCTATACCCTGAGAATCTTAGTACTGTGTTTTAATAAGTACTAGTTTCTGCACTTGACTACATCCGCGTGGAATAGTTACTTTGGGTTAACGCTAACACGCAGCGGAAGCTCTCAAAAGGAAAAAGAATCCCGATTTTGAAACATTCTTCATTGGTGCTCCGCTCCTACTCGTCTTACTGTGATGACCTTATAGCCTTCTTCGATAAATGAGCTATATAACACTAAAAAATATTTCAAATCGGACCAGATTAACACGTTTGACCAAATTAGTTAAAGATTACTCTCTCGTACTTAACTCCAGTCGTCATTCAAATTACAATAACTTTTAATAGAGTAGACCAATTTTAATGAAACAAAAAAATCGTTACTCCTGAGGATAGATGCTTTATGATTCTCTTGTTGAGGTTTTGTTGTGAACTCAGTACTTTAGCAGTGAAGCATGGCCATACAAACAGACATACAGAAATTTCTAAAAATGATTGAAATGTATTCTATTACTTATTTCTAGACACTTGCAACAATTATTTTCACGTAAATCGAAAAAAAAATCAGACACGTTAGTTTATTATTATCATTATTAGTTTATTCTTATCATATGTATAGATTGAAGTACTTCGTAGGATCTAAAATATACTGTCGATGGCTCTAATAAAACATTTAACTTTAAGATTTTTGTTTCAACTTTATGAAAAAATCAACCTAAAGTAACATAATTATGATTAACTTTACTATAATTTATAACAAACGTTGGTCAGTTTACGGCGTAGTCAATTTAAGATAAGTTATATCTATCTATAGCGTGGAAATGGCGAAGGAGGTCGGAAATGTGAAATTTGACCCGAACACAGAAGCGTTTCAGATGCGAGCTCAATGGAAGAAAGTTGATAATTGTAGGAAACTTTGGTTTGAAAGGTGGAGTTGGTTACTCGAAGAAAGGAAGTGAGTATCAAAAAGATTTATGTATTCATTCATATTCTAACGTGTAAAATGAATTACGTCAAATTTATTCACATTTTACAATTTTACATACACCGATATGTAAATATAAAAAAAAATAATTTTACATAATCAAATTAAACAAAATAAAATAAAAACATTTTGTGTATACATATCTGGGATTTTTAAACCGTTTGTTTAATCACCGGCCACCATAAAACCCAGAAAAGAATTTTATACCATCCATTTTGGTATACCCCACACTTAGATGAAGCTGCAATACATAAACTTTTATACGGCCTTGAAAATAGAAATCGGAGAATATTTACACAATATCCATTTTACTATAACGACTTATTCGATATATATTACGTTAGGAATAGAAAATAACAACTTTCTTTTATGACATCGTTCTATTATTCCAATTTAAGGCAAAATAAATTGCCTTGTAACAATTAAAAGATAAGTACTTTTTATTTTACGAGCAATGATCGAGAAGGACCGTAATAACAACGGTGTAATTGTCCTGTCACAAGGTCTTTCTCCTACAATTCGTAAACAATACTTTATAATGTCACGTCTGTTATTGAAAACAACAGATAACACTCCAATAAGAGTAAATATGAAAATTATTTTAACATATATGTTCTCTGTACTACTTTTTTTATTATGACTTGGGCTGTTTTATAAACATTACCTGATTTGTCTACGAATTAATATCCCGTCGTAATGATAAGACAACTCTACATCGTTTATATGAATAAATTATAGAAACATATCGCTATGCCCGTATCATTCAAAAATTATCAGGTAAATTTGAATATTTTTTTATATTTACTCATACACCCGTGATCCTTATCTAAAAAAAGTCACAATATCTTTATCTATACTAATATTATAAAGCTGAAGAGTTTGTTTGTTAGGTTGAACGCGCTAATCTTAGCAACGATTGTTTTTTTTTTTTCATTTGACTACGATATTGACCTAGCACGATCTTAACAGATTGTTAAGATCGTGTGACAGAATATAT
>JACEII010000031.1:5290776-5316911 GCA_014332785.1 Antheraea mylitta | reverse complement strand
TGTGCCAAGCATATATACCTAAACATTTCTTTTATGTATTTTGTGTCAGATGATTTACATATTCATACCTATATGAGTTATTGGCACATATATGTGTGCCAAGTATATATATCCAAACATTTCTTATATGTATTTTGTGTCGGATGATTTTTCTAAGCTATTTTAGTTCGATAAGAGAAAAACAAAAATAAAATCCTTCCCCTTTCATATGTAAGCATATGTGCGTGCACGTGTGTGGAGGTGATATGTGTAATGTTGTTGCAGTGTTGTAAGATTTTGTGACACTGTATCGCGCGAGCAGCATACTCAAAGGCTCTACGCTGAGGGAGCGGATTAGGCTTGAGGCGCTACCGAGGGGGGCCTTGTCTGCTGTGTTGGAGTGAAATTTACCCACAGACCACGGTGGCGTAATCTGTGGTTACGCGGGCGTGAGCGTGAGCACTCTCTCTTTGGAGAAACAGGCTGGTACTGATCGTTCACTGCCGTTATTTCATCGGGAAGGTCGGTAAAAATATATCGCGGACGTCTTCTATAATGCGCAACGTTCAGTACGGGTTCGCATATTGCGGCGGATATAACTAACGAACTGGGATGATTCACGGCTTTTCCAAAATGACTAGTGGTAAGAGATTATACGTACGCCCAGATAGAAGGCATCTTCGGATGTACCACAGGGCACCGGTCACTTTACGTAAAACGCGGTTCTGAACATGCAACTTATGAAAATTATCATTCGACGTATGCGCAATAACGGGACAGTTATATGTCATCACGGGATGTATACGCATCTTATACAAAGTGTGCTTGTGTCTGAGGGACATTGTAGTCCGGTGAAGCTGTTAAGACCTTGCTAGGTCAATAGCGTAGTCAGTTCGAGAAAAAAATAAAGTCTGAGGGACATCTTACTCTTATGACAAAGCAACGGATGGAGGCGACCCAAGTCCATAGCGGCTTTGTTTCGCACTCTGTATATATGTAAATTGAACTTTAAATGTCTGTCTAATGTAACACCGAGATATTTGAGCTCTTCGACCCAAGGGATATCGATTCCGTATAGCCTGATGGGCTCAAAGTTATTTGCGCGTTTCGTGGGATCGAAGAGTATTGCGGCACTCTTATCGGGATTAGCAAGAAGCGTAGATAACTGTATCGTCAGCATAACAACCTACCTCGACCCCCTTAGGGTGAGGTCACTGATGAACAGATTGAAGAGCGAGGGCGCGAGAATGGAGCCCTGGGGTACACCTGAGCCAATCGGGTGTGATGAGAAAAGTTCACCTTCCATTCTATATCAGATAAATATTCGCGGATTATATGCACTAACATATCGGTATCGACAACTACTAGTCCGAATTGAAAAAAGCTCATTTTTTCCTTATGAGAACTTCCCCTGCGTGTTAGTGTTTGCCCAGGATGTCGCGGGGAGAAGCTAGTTTAATATAACGTTATTCAAAAATTGCACACTATACAATTGCAAACACTATGCGTAGGTACAGCGATGTGTTTCTCTTACCATTTAAAAGTGGTGCAAGCGGTATGGTGCCTATGTTTTTCCTTTATACATGAAATATATTATTAACATACAAAATGATGCAGACGAAGTCGCGGGTATCAGCTAGTCACTAATATTATCATCAAGGAATATTTAAATACGTGTTATATTTGCAATATAGTTTAACAGTGTATTGTATTAATTTGATAGCAAAAAACTCGAACAAGTTTTCCTTATGCAATAAAATATTATAAGAGAATTCTGTTGTCTTCTTGGAATTATTGCGTTATTTGATTTCCCAAGGTATTGTTAATATCAAATATAAATGCGATCACGAAACCAGCGGCACTCGTCCGTTTATGATTCGCGATAAATAGTGTACCTATCGTATGGTGTTGGGAATTCGATAAGCACGTATAATATGTATATATACAACAGTAGAATTCCATTCATCAAGATATTGGAGAGTGTTCACATGAAGACATATGATACTCTATATAATATCCTGTTCGCTCGAGTAACTTGTCACACTTGCTCGATTTAAGAGGAATGCTTATTCACAATCATTTCGTTCTTACTATTAAATCGAAACGAGTAAAAATGTTGAAAACAATTTTAACACAATGTAAGCTTTTTCTTTACTAAATTTGTTGCAGAAACTATACCTTAAACATTATTTGAGTTTATTATTAATATGCAGTTGTACGTTTATTTGAATTTTAATTTATCTTCACCAAGTTGTTTATATATTTATATATAAATTCCTTCTGTATGTGTGTATGTCACTGGATTCCTCCTAAACGACTGGACCAATTTTGATGAAATTTTGAGCGCGTGTTCACTGAGATCCGAGAATGGTTTAGATACACAATTGGACCTAGTAGGTGGTGCTGATGTCGCATAATAGGCTTTTTTCATTATCAGGGTGGGACAACGTCCGCAGGGATCGCTAGTATTGATATGTATTTTTTTTTTTTAAATCAAATGCTCGCTTGGGTATATGTTTATGAAAAACTTCCTTTTATCGCTTTTTTTGTATACCATTGGCGGCAAACGAACATGCGGGTCACCTGATGGTAAGTGATCACCGCCGTCCATAAACACCTGCGAAACGAGAAGAATCACGAATGCATTGCCGGCCTTTGAGAAAGGAGTAGGCTCGTTTCTTGAAAAATGGCAGATTGTATTCGTACGGAAACGCTGCCGCTGGGAGTAATTAGCTTTACCCGTTATGACTTCTTCGTGTTCTTCACAATATTCAGAATAAAACTTAACCTATATTCTTCTTCAGATCTCAACTTTATATCAAATTTAATAGCGATTGGTTGAGAGTTTTAATTGCGAAAAGCTAACGAACAAACAGATGGGCAGTGTTACTTTTGGAGCCAGAGAGAAGCATTTATAACATTAGTGTTTATATGAAAGATTTTTTTGGCAGCCATCTTCTAGTAGATTATTACTCATTGTCGTGTAGGTAATGATAATACAAGTTTCTTGTGAACATTTTAATGAACTAACAAGATGGCGGCCGTCTTTTTTGTACTTTCCTGGAAGTAGTGGCAAATTAGAATCTGTGCTCCGTGGTGTTATTTCCCATCCACTTCACTTGTACACCATAACCAAACTATATTACATAAAATACCATCAACATTACCAAATATAGAGCCAAATAACACATAACATTCCAAAACTCCGCCAAAAAACCTCATTTAAAAGAATTATAAATTAATATTCTCAATTATCAGATAGTATTACGAAAAAAAATGCTCTAAGTTTGAGAATAATGAATCGGTAACTTAGATCGAGATGTCTACTGCACTGGTAAGATTACGACAAGCTACACAAGAGCTGCATAAAAATGTAACCATTCGCTACGGAAATTAAATTTATCGTGAGCTCCAAAGTTTCATGCGAAACCAATGTCAAACACGATCGTTACTATTGTACAATAGTTCACGAATAGCTCGACCACTGAATACGTCTTTAAAAAAAAGAGTTAAGAGATGCGACAAAAAAATTATAATACGATTTTAGTTATCCTTATCTATAGCAATATTATAAATTTGAATGTGTGTTTATTTATATGTTATTATTCCACGAATTAACCGAAAATGAAAGCATACACATTGTCAGAGGTACAAGAAATACATACCATTTCATTAAAAAGTACTGTCCCCAAGGTATAAAATAAATGTACATTGATGCTATATATACTCTCAATATAATGTAAAAATGTATACACCTACTGTTCTCCATAAGTTGTTTACTGCACTGGGGATTTTAATAATATACGACAGGCTTCCAGCTCCACATGCGTTTATTTTTATTTTTACAAAGGACATTTGTCACTTAAACTTTCTTAATGTTTATAGGATTTAGCTTTGGCCATAACCTCGCCTAACAATATGATCCAAAATGGTAATACGCTAAGCCTAGTGACAACTGGCTCCCAACTGCAATTGTCGTAATACCTTTTTTTTTCGAAATGAGAACGCTGTTGATCTGGAAAGGTCATTACAGCTTCACCGAATTACAAAACAAAAACTGTCGTAAAACATCTACCCTGGTGCTTGATGGTTATCTAGACCAACATTAGGAAAAACTTGTTTTCCCCCAACGAAAGCTTAAGCTCATTATGGGGATTCAAATCTAAATCTATCGACGCATTGTTAAGTATCTAACACTGAGCCAGTAGTTTTGCGCAGATAATATATGTTCTTTTATATGTTTCCTTATATGTAAGATATACATGTAAACGAATGTGATATATATGTGAGACATATTCCATGTTACACCGGTTTATAAACTATTTCCATAGCAAATATCATCACTATCTGTCCAGTAGTTTTTGTGTTTATCGCGGACAGACACGATAGTGAACTCTGTTTTATAATATGTAACTGTGTTGTACATCTCTCTTGTTACATATTTAACTTGCTAATTCCCGCCCGCTTTTTTGGTCATTAAAAATGACATGGAATCGATCGATGCCAAAAATTGAGTAGCTTAGAACAAGTAGAATCATCTGCGAAAAATTTTGTATCGAATAATAATAGTTCTATGTTGAAACGTTCAGTACTTTTGACGTGCTTGAATCTCGAAGGAGCTATATTTTTATTATATACATATATAGTATTCGTTACCCTCTCACTT
Organism: Antheraea mylitta; assembly: GCA_014332785.1. Taxonomy (NCBI): domain Eukaryota; kingdom Metazoa; phylum Arthropoda; class Insecta; order Lepidoptera; family Saturniidae; genus Antheraea; species Antheraea mylitta. Next base: position 5,312,266 of record JACEII010000031.1, on the reverse strand, counting down.
GACGTTGAAAAGCTGTAACATACATACAGTTTATTTATGTCTATATTAACCTGATTATACCTATTCGTTCCAATATAGCTATAAGAAAGATTTCAATAATAGGCTTTATATTGATCGAGTTTTATTATATCACCTTGATGATACAAATAACATTACTTTTCTCAGACAAACATTGATCGAGTCTGACGCAATACGTCAGCAGGCGGCCGGTGCTCTCCACCAAGCGATCACTAAGCTAAAATCTTCGAAATCTCTTAAGCCTGTACCTATAACCTCCACTGGTTTTATCGGATGGCTCGCCAGCAGGTATTGTTACTTCCAATTTACTATTCTGTATAACATTCAATTTCAACCGTTTCTCCAATTCGATTTAAATCATCGACCATAATAAACATTTAAATTTTATCTCGAATGATCAATTCGTGCATAGAGAGCAATGACTCTAAAAAAAATGTTTACTACTGTGAACCTAAATATTTAAGACGACTCTTTTAAAAACCAATCGGAGCGATAAACGTCTAAACGACGTCATGTCGTATTTCCTCTTAAACGTAAAACGTGTTGAATAGTGTCGCATGTTCCATGTTCCATCGAATGTCATACATTTAATGATGTACCTACATATCAAAGAAGGATGTAAGATGTTTGAGCTGAGAAACGCTTTTCAAAGACATCTTTTTAAAACATAAAACGCTGTCACGTTTCAATTTCCGTGAAAAGATCCTTGGCAAAATAAACGTGCCACGTCGTTTTAAATCAGGATTCTACATAAAAGAGATGGCAGAATCTCTTTTGAAAGGGCTGTGATGTTGCTCATATATATTCTCATTAGCATCTCGGAATAAGATTGCCCTGATTTTCTTGGGAAAACGCTGACTATAATAAAAAACGGTGGATAATTCAAGATAGAAATATTATGATATGTTGACTATATTCTAAAACTGTTCACTTAAACATTCAATGATCTATGCACTTAACTACACAGTATAAAGACGTAAAATTGCATAATTCTTGGATACGATATGACACTAATGATTTAATTTTAAGAAACTCTATTCTCTCCTCATTACGTACACTACTAGGCGTTATGCCACCCTGATAATAAAAAAAACTTGACAAATTATATACTTAAACCACTTTAGGTAGTTTTTTTAGTTTATCGCGAAAAGACAGATAAACACGTAGCAAAGAACTTTGTTGTTTGTTTTATAAAATGTTAATGTTCTATTATAGATTTATATGTTATAATTGAGGCGTACAGATGCAATAGCTAATACCTATGTATAAACAATTATGTTAAATAATGTAACATCATTGCAGGGATGACTGTCAGCTAGAAGTTTATACATCTTGGCTCACGAATGTACCAGTTAAACTACCCGACATATGGGACCACAAGGATTACATTGGAACCGAAAAGTAATTTGAAATGTAAAATACAAATTGTTCAGTTATTTATTTATAAATTGTGTATATTTTTGTACTAATGTATTTCGCGTAATAAACATATTTATCACTTAGATAAATAATTATGTTTTAGAATTAATATAATATGTATTTATCCATCATGATCAAAAGAAAGGATAGAGAAAGTTAAAGAGATATTATTTAAAAGAAAGTATGATATAGGGATGTTCTAGTTACAAGTATATCTAGTTACGTGAATATAAGTGTATAGTGCTTGTTCTGGGTGAATGAGCTTCACTCGATAAATTTGAGAAATAAAACGTAGTCTAAATACAAAATGTTATCCAGGATCAAACCATCGTAGCCATTTCTGGGAGATCTATTATATATATACGTCACTTTAAAGATATTAGAGACCACAAAACGTAACTTTGTTCGATTTGCTGAAAACTGAAAATTCTATTTAATACGTCATTCCTATATTATGATACAGTGGTATATGTGAAATCACAATAATAATAATTTCAAGCAATCTTCCCAATTCAGCAGGATTCCAATAATTAACATTTAAAAAATTGAGAGAACAGCTGTTAAGATTATATTGCAGCAGATTATAACATAGATTAGCAACACACTTGCGACTCTTCTGGTGTTGCTGGTGTCTATGGACGGTGGTATTCACTTAACATCAATCAGGTCACCCACCAGTTCATTTGCCTCCTATATTATATAAAAAAGTTTTAGTAAAAATTGAAATAAGAAATCTCCTGATGCTTTTTAGTATTATCACGTCTTGAATATACGATCAAAGCGACGTTATAAATATTTTTACACACAATAGCGAAAAGTTCAAGAAAGTTCACGAACATAAACGAGATATTTTTAAATTATACGGGTTTCTTCACAATAATCTTAAAATAAAAATTATGTTACACGACCCCTATATATTATTTACGATAACACATGGGTCTCCATGTATTATACGACCTTTGACATTGAGGGGTAAGCATGAGTAAAATGTATGGTGTGTGGTGGCTTAAGTTCATAATAGAATTTAAATTAAGCATAATTCCAACACCTATTTTAATACTAACGTGTGTAGATTGCTTATATTAAAGTACTTTGTCAATATTTTTTAAATATTAATTGATAATTTACATATCAATCAAGTTTAAATACATAAATAAATAATTTATCAAACAATGTTTTTAAATCAATACATGTGACATAATAGTACAGTACTTGGCCGACCGAGCTTAGCTCGGTTCTTTAAAAACATTTTTAAATGAAAATAAACTGTTAGGTTTACCTTACAAAATTAGGATTTTTTTACAAAAAACTATATTAAAAGATATCTATCTCATTTGCTGTCACTCGGATTCGAACTGGTGTTAGACGGATTTTCGAAGCAGTCAATTTCCATTTGAGCTATCTTTGTTTCATCGAAAACATGGCATCGAAATTTACCTTTATATTCTAGCTATATTTTGTTACTTCCTCAAAACTCAGATAAAAAGGTTTTCTATAAATGAAATATCTAGCTAGATCGATTTATCGTTCTCGAAACCACCTACATACTGAGTTTCACGGGAATTACTGACGCCATTGCTGAGACCCTGAATATATAAAATATGCAAGAATTGCTCGTTTAAAGGTTAGTAGTAGTAGTTAGTTAGTAAGGTTAGATTAGATAGATAGATATATGTGAATGATAAGTATATGTTTATATGCATATATTATATAAATCTCACCTCTTTAATGTAGGATGTTTTGTACCGTTGCCGAGAAGCTTATGTTTGGGTTTTTCATGGCATCCGGTCGGCGTCGACGATGATAATGTCAGGTCACTTGCAAACGAACTTGTCGAAGATTCTTTAGAAATATTAGTTTTCGTCCTTCTTCCCGCAGGGTCTGGACTGCTTGGACTTCGGATCAGTTCTAAGGCAAGCCTGCCCTTACCGGGAACCGGTGGTGGTTTTTCTTCCACCGGTACCATATAAGAGAGCATAACTGTCCAATTTTTCTTACTTTAATAACATTAAAATTTTCAATATCAGCACACTGTCGTATCCGTGAGCATTTTAGCGTGAAGCGTTTTTTAATTCAATCGCAGTAATTTTCGCCTTGTTTTGGAATCTGAAAAACAGACATCAGTTACAAATTTATCTTTAAAATAAAATACACTGATAGTTTTAGTCTGTACATACTAATGCAAAAAAAAAGTAAACGCTTGAATTACGAATACGTAGCTGTTGAACGTACAAAAATAGAACGGTATTCATCACTACAAAATGGCACTCATAATACATTTGTTTTCTGCTATCATCGTTGATATTAAGCATAATGATCTAACGTTTCGACTTTGCATTATTACAAAAACACTATACAAATAACCGCAAGGAGTTATTAGCTTCCTAAAATTATACACAAGTGAGTTTTATTATCGCAAATTAAATATCAATAGCACCACTTAATTTGGTAGCCAGGAAGTTGTTTACTTTTTCTGTTAGATAAGAATTAGACTCATAGCTTTAATACCAAAATTATATTTTGGCAACTATTTGTGTACATAGTTGGCTCTAAGCCTGAGGTGTCTTGGGATTCAAGTCCATTGAGTATCTTTCTTCAGGAGCAAGATTCAAAAATGGATTAAACCAATGCACGACAATAATAACGTTTGCTACTTTTACTATATGGATAATCCGGCCTAGGTTTAATGAAAAAAATCGATTAATTAGGAATCGATTTTTCTTTTTTTAAATAATAATCGATTTGTTAAAAATCGATTTTATTGAAAATAAATAATCGATTTTTATAATATTTAAAAATAGACATGCTTTCCATATTCCTATAATAAACCTAAAAATTTAAAATAACAATTTATCAGATTAAGAATCACATAAAATTATACGTATCAAAAATAACCAGTTCAAAACAAAATAAAAGTGAATGTTCCTTTAAACTTTCAAGGTCAAGAATATAGAAACTAAATATCATAGAAATTTTCAGTACTATTAAACATTATATCGTGATAAAAATGAAATGATAAACATCCTAACAAAATGACAACATTATTAATTCTAACTGTAAAATTCAAAACAATGAAGTTAGTGTGACTGAGAAAATTAAAATTGAAGATTTTTTTTTATTGAATAATTTCAATAATAATTTATAGTTTTGTAAACTTATCGATGTCGAGTTTACCATAAGACATTTTTAGTAAACATGTACTCGCATGACAGACCTTTTTAGTTTTATTGAAAGTTTTAATTTTACAGAGAGCGGTATTTGGCTGTCATAAGAACCACAACAATCATTATAAGATATAGTAACTCATGTTACTTGTAAGGCAGTTGGATGTTTTCATTCTATGTTCTTTTTAAATTTGTAGTTTCACTACAAAATTTTTCATTCTATCGAACAGGACATGCATATTACTGTGGTATTATTCTTTTTCGTTATAAAATACTTTCGCCAGCCGCTTTTAGGTGTTTTGTGGCTAGTAAACATTTTAAATTTTTACAAACATATTATCTCACTATGCTCACTCTTCAATTGTAAATAATAATAAACTTATTTTGAGTTTTTTTCATCCGTCGCATAGATGTTTATAAAAATCGATTAAAATGCGTAATTTATATAATCGATTTTCAAAAAATCTATTAATATGAAAATAAACATCGACAATAAAAAATCGATTATAATAAAATAAAAATCGATTTAATTAAAAATCGATTATTTTTTAACATCCCTAATCCGGCCCCGGCCCACTCACTCTCTTATCCCTAGAAAGTAAGTCTAGATAAGCCAGTGCCAAAAACACCGTGGTGTGAAAATACTATAGAAGCTGCTATAAAATTCATTTATTATATAGTATATTGTTCTACACAAAAGTCAAAACATTAGAATGTGGACCTCAAATGTTTCTGTCTCTTTTTAATAGTGTAGTTTTCATTCATGCACAAATATAAAAAGAAAATTGATTAATCAGTTCTATTACGATGAGCATTTTAGTTCGGAAATCATTATCTATTATTTACTTTAAAATCACAGAAATTGTTTTTAAAATAATAGTAAAGTCTTTCTTGGACCTTAGTGTTCATTAATACATTCCTATCAAATATGGGTATATCCTTTTTGGGGTGTAAGGGGTGTCGCGTAACATCTTAAGACTTGAAACACCCAAGCCAACCTCACCTGCACGTGGTGCATCCTGCTGAATAACGAACGAGGCAATGGCGAAAGCGGGGTGGTAGGGTTTTACAGCCTGACTGGGTCGCAACCACCATGTATTTGGCGAAAAAGCCCGTCATAGTAACTCGCTTCTGCGCGTCGCGTTTCGGGATCAGCCTGTGCATATCCAGCAGTACCGGGTGACTTTCGTCATTATGGCCGGCATGACAGCAGCGACCGGCGATGGATAATCTGTCGCTCGGTGGTTGCCGATGTTTTTGGATTGTACTATGCTTAACATCAGGCGTAGTGCAGTCACAATGTCTTGCTTGAATAAAAAAAAAATAAAAAAAATATGAAAGTAGAACGATAATCTCTTCGAAAGGAAAGATAATATTTATTCTTGTTCCTAAATATACATTAATTATAATTAAATGGGTAAAATTCACTAAAATACTTATTTTTAACCAATCTATTTTAATAACGTCGAACGCCAACTCATTACGTAAGACTTATAGATACTCGAGTTCGCCCTTGATCTTGAATATACCTCTGGGGCAACTATACTATTTCTTATATAAATACAGAAATACTTCAAATAATCTCACTATAATCTGTTTTATTCTTGTACAAGACAAAATAAATAGGTATCAATCACAACACAGAATTCTAACAATAGAAATATATTTAACTTTTATACCTACTACATACAAAATCTATTATCTATATTATGAAGGTTGAGGAAATGTTTATCGGTATATAAAGGACTTTTCAGAGTGTTAAAATTACTGTATATATAATTGTGCTTTATCATAGACTGTAAGTAGAAATGGTAAATTTTACTCTGATGATAATAAATGATTGCAATAAAGAACGCAGTTAATAACTATGGCTATAGATAATATACGTAAATAGTCGTTACATAAATTTTAAAATCAATAGTATTATCCACTTATGCGGAGATCGTCAATAAAGATACGGCGTTTTGTGTCGAGTGTGATCGGACGGACCGTGCTCCCCCTGCCCATTAACCCAGCTTCCACGATATTGGGGCTACTGAGATACTGCAATAACATACTAGTAACTGCGCAATTAAATTACTTATGACGACACACGTACAATGAAAAGCGAATGTGCTTATTTTGGGTATTTTTAAAATATAGTATATAGTTATATGTATATACAATCGAAAAACGTTTTCAATTGACGGAGTAACATAATTTGATCGTTAACAATCGCGTATTCTGTAACAGAGAAGAACCTGTTTTATAGTTTTTCTCGTAATTAAACTAGTTAATTTAATATTTAGATATAAAATGTAATGTATTCTGGACCGATAAAGATCCAGAAAGGTATAGTAAAACAAGTATTACGAATTAAAATATGAAACCGTTTCATGAATTATGCATTTTTTTCCACACTAACCGGGTCACAAAACTGGTGCTCTTGACGTCTTAATTTAATAATGACAATATGCAGCCGACATGCACCACTAAGCTTACAACGCCTGTTCCACATCTTGCCTTTGCCAAGGTCAAAAGTAATTACGAACACGATTTTATATAATTATCTAAATATAGATACGGCATGCGCACGCCAGGTTGGCGCCCGAGTTTATGATTTTTGATTCACTAGCCAGCTGTAACTAGCATGATGTGTGTATGAGTCTAATCAAACCAGCATAAGACAGTTATAACAATATATTATTATATTGGTCAGAAGTATATTAATTGTTCCAATTACAAATAGAATAATGTGTTGTTATTTCATTAAAAGAACAATTGAAATTTGCTTTTTGAAAATGAATATAATTGGGTTGCTCACTCCGTACAAATTATACACAATGATAAAAGTATAATGACTATAAATTATCTAATGTAAATATTGTTAAGTACCGCTTATGGAAAAGTGTACCTAATAATATGTAGATAATAAAAAGTTCTATATCTAGCATTGAAGTATGAATAAAATTGATTTAGCCGTTTCAGAATTTAGCGCGAATACCTGAATTTTATTGAAAAATACATTAGTAGATGTTTCCACTATTTAGATATCCTCATAATTATATATTTATTCATTTCTGATGCCTATTTCATATTTTTATTTGTATACTATGTATTTTAAAGTAACCAGTTTTTATTCCGTAGATCAATTTCCGGTATGATCGAAATGTAATGCCTCGCGCGCTATCTATTATGTAACGATTGTACTAATTCATAAACATTCTGATATATCAGTTAGCGCAGTCCAATGAATAAAAAAAATGCGTGGGGATTAAAAAAACATTCATCTATACATGACTACCGGGCTTTGTCCCGCCCTAATAATAAAACAAAAAATTAACAAATTATATACCTAATGCTTCCTTACTAATCACTTTATCTCCTGATGAAAAACATATAAAAATTCGTTTATTCGTTTTTGAGTTTATCGCGAAGACAGACAGACAGACGTATCTGAGGACTTTGTTTTATCTTATGTAAGGATATACATACAGTAATCTTTAATAGCTATAATTATTATCAGTGGCGTAACTTTAACATCTGGAGCCCGTGGCAAATTCTTTTAATGGGGCCCTATCAGTAAAAATCGTCACGTTGTACTCAATTTAATTTTAATAAACTTCCAGATTCTCAACGAACTCAATTGTATTACGGTCTTTAGTTGTCTCACTTTGGATTTTAACCAGAACTTATAAAGATATACTTTTTAAATAAAATAAAATGCTCAGATACAATGTAAAAAATATTTTTGAACTCGCGGCCTCTTGGGTCGGGGGCCCGTGGCATTTTGCCAGCCCTGTCACCCTATCGTTACGCCACAGATTATTATCCTGACATAGTAATGTCTTCTGCTTAACAACTCTTTGAATACTTAAACAATAAATACAGAAGTAAATCAAGAAATAGTTCATACGATATAATAAATTACGTAGTTTGTACTTTACCATTAACTACGTAAAGTTTGTGAGTTTGTGAGGTTGTAGGAGGTAATCTCAGGAACGTCTGGTCAGATTTGAAAAATTATATCAGTGTTTTGAGAGCTCATTCATTGGGGAATAGTATAGGCTATAATATCATCATACTAAGGTCAACAGGAGCGGATCACCGATAAAGAATATTTCAAAATCGGTTCTTTTTCCTTTTGAGTGTTTCCGCTGTGAGTTAGCCCAAAGGAACTATTCCAAGAGTACGAAGTCGCGGGCAGAAGCTATTAATTAATCAATAATATTATAAAGAGGTAAAGTTTGTGAGGTTGTGTGCTGTAGGGTTATTGTCTGGATCTACTAAACTGATCTTGAAAATTATTTTACCAATAGAAATCTACGTTATTTGTGAGTGTCATATTAACCCGAGAAATAAAAATACTTTTTTTGTGGTAGTCGGAGAAAGAACGGTCGAACGAAAAGGTTTCTTACGAACGCTACCTTAACGATGAGATATATATATTATGATTGAGTTCCAGAGCTTGACAATGCAAGGAAGTGGGCACAGGTCAACTAGTTTAATATATAAAACAATGTTTGTTTATTAATATCTAAACCTTATTATAGGCATAGTACGGGTATCTTACGAGGAGCAACGAGCATCATCTAGAATAAAAATATTATTGTACAAAATCATAAGTTATAGCCTACAATCACAAGAACTCGAAAGCTAAATTCAGTTCTCGTATAACAAGCTCATATAATCTACTTCGTGATTAACTTTCATTGTGAGTCGAAATCTGTTTTTCTATATGTCAATAAGAATCGTATTTGCTTTGTCTCTCCGGTCAGCTGCCGTCACGTTTTTGAATAGTACTTAACGTTAGTTATCAGGAGTCGCAAGATCGCAAGTTTCAGGAGCATAACCAACGCAATCCGAAGAAAAATAGCAGATCAAAATCTTAAAACACTTTACAAACGTTTTATATAAAAGACAAAAGTATTTTATGTGCATATTGAATTTTCGAGTGACAGTGAACAAAGTGATTATTATGTTAAATTAGATATTCTTCTTTTATAGAAAATATAGGTACCGACTCCGAGACCCCATAACAGATTCATTCAACTAATTTCCGAAGTATAGTTACAGTTGGAATTATAGAAATACTAGCGACCCGCCCCAGCGTCGCACGGTTGCAGTGTAAACATCCATTTTAATGAAATCCTTTTTTATCTACATGACATATACAACGTATGTAATGTATTTAATTGGATAATAATACTGTGTCTGTATAACATAGCTTCGTAAATAACACATAATTATTTTTGTAGAAAAAAAAAATGGTTACTGTGGTTTATCCTTTAGAGGTAAAAATACTTACTAACGTGAACTTTTTTATTGATCTATTTAAGATATATAATTCCTTACAACATTAGTTTGATCTATCTCGTAAGGTTTAGCCAGCGTTTGCAATTTAGGCGTACAAAAATGTGTTTGTTACGACATCACATTACAAATCTTTTCTGTTGTATAATATGTATGCATTATACATATAAATCTTCTTATTGAATCATTCTATTTATTGCTGAAAACTGTATTAAAATTCGTTAGATAGTTTAAAAGGTTTAAGAGAACAGACAGCGAAAGCAACTTCATTTATTTAAAGATGAAAATTAATTATTAAATTACGCCGTAAGTGTCATCACTAATTGCTCAGTAAATGATAAGATTGTGGACAACAAATAATGTGTGTAACTTTAATTTATCAATAGCGTTAAAATCAATTACTGTTGATCAATGTGTCATGCCAAAATTCATTAAGCGGGAACCTTTAATACTCGTGAAGTGTGAAGTTTGTAATCAAGAGTACGGAATTTCTCACGGTCATCCCGCTTTTTCAACTTTTTTAACCATCACTCGTGAACAATAACGGTAACATTAAAAATAAGTCGTGCCTTATAATCATTATTATTTAATGGACAAACTACAAAAAAAAACAAATTAGCAACTAACATACACTGACTTTTACGTGGTCGTCGCGTCTATGCGGCGCCGGAAACAAAGTTATTCAACTAGACATCAAAGTTCCACGACGTGTGATTAGCTGCTAATGCTAGTGCGGCATTGGATGTACCTGTAGCAAACACGGTCATGTTGTCTGTGTCAATTTCCTCTCGTACATTAGTGCATTAATAGGCCGTTAACGATTGCGTCATCTTACCGCAACCTCTGTCTAGTATACCACATTATTAACTTGCACGATTCTTTTTATACTTTGTAATCAAACTCGGTAAATTCAAAACATTTATTACAATAATGTAAGGTAAAAAGACATTCACACAACAGATGGAACGTTTTAAAATATCCAAAAGCATTAAGAATTTATGATTGAGAAAAGAAATACGATTTGTCTAGAACGAACTGATGTTATCGCGATTGTAATCAATGTAGAATGGAACTAATTTGAAAATGAATTTATTTTTGAAGCACTTTGTTGGTAGCTATATCGAGGGAGAAATTGTAATAAAGCACTATAGAAAGAATATTTATATGTTTTACTATTCTCTAAATAAATATAGTATAACTCTATGTATATACAAGTATCACGAACGTGTTTCTCCCTTCATCTATATTATGATGCATTTCTTACGACACCATCGATGCGTTTTTTTTTGGAACTACGCTCTTGGCCTTACAAAGCCTTTACAGCTTCACCGGATTAACGTAAATTTGTCAAAATATAAAATGCATAGCACAAGATTGTTTAAGCTGCATTACTATGCGCGGAACACACGAATGATTTTGTGGCGAATAATACTTTATTAATTAGAAGCAACGGACGTTGCGTTATCTACAACCTGTAAATATTATTATTATAAAAACTAAGACACTTCACGTCTTCCCTTTTGTGTTTAATACGGTTTTTATTATTTTTGAGAAAATTACTTTCGATGGTTTATATAGTTGTATGGGTATAAAGGTGAATAATACACGTATATTGTATTGTATTGGATGAAATCTTAAGAAGGAATTTTCGGGTGGGTAAATCGCTAAGGTTGGTTAAGCCTTAGGAGATAAATCTAAGTAACAGTATTTAGTCTGGTGAAGCTGTTAAAACCTTGCTAGGTCAATAGCGTAGTTAGTTCGAAAAAAAAAAGTGTTATACTACAAAATTATACATCTAAAAATACTTGTAGTAAAGTCCCCAAACTTACATTGGGGAATAGTCCTCAGCAATAACTGTTATCTTTTACATATTATTATGGCGATAATAAGTTATTTGCGGTGCAGTTTTAAGCAACATAGAATTACTACTCATCCAATTTAATATTTCAGTTACATTAGGCAGATAAAAATGTTACTTTATAGTATATCATTTAAATGAATATCTCAGATAATACCACAGTTTAAAAATTTACACACAATAAAAGATAGATGTGTGAAAATTCTTGTTTGACTTGATTAACTATATATTTTAAAACCCCAAAAATGGATCTAAATCGCTTAAACACTTATGACGCGACATAATACACCCATGCGATGCCGAGGCCAATCGCTATAGTTTTATTATTGTAGATATTAACTGTTCTGTGTGAGTGTACAAGGCAGAATTTAAATTAGTTAGGGGTGTGCGAATAATTCGAACTTACGAATTATTCGTTCCGAATCGAATATTAATATTCGATTCGAAACTCGAATCGAATAATTCGAAAATTCGAATTATTCGAAAGTTCTCGAATAATTCGAAAAATTTCGAATAATTCGAAAAATATCGAATAATTCGAAAAATTTCGAATAATTCGAAAATTTTCGAATAATCCGAAAATTTTTTGGGTTTCTTATTTTCAATTTTCGATTAAAAATTTAACAGTTAATATACATTTTATTTAAACCATGAAATATAGTTACACAAATAGAACAATTAATATAGTTTTTTTTTTTTAAAGAATGAAATAGAAATTATATTATAGCAATATCAATCTAGAGTAATGTCGCTATGGCATGAACTAGGATCATCCCCCAATTTTAATTTTTACTATTATTAAAAAATTCGAAAAAGTCAAAAAAAAAATACAAAAAAAATTTTTTTTTTCAAGCGGTCGCCATTTTGTGAAAAAATTTTTTTTCAACTTTTCCCTAGTTCATGCCATAGCGACATTACTCTAGATTAATAATCATTAATCATTTTGATTTTTTTATTTCCGATTGCTAGGAGGGTTGGAATCGTGGGCATGGTCACGTGCCAATTTTTTGAGACCCCCCCCCCCACTTCATCAACTGCTAATTTTTTGAATTTCCAAGTTTTTTATTTTTTTTTCTGTACTCTTGTAAATGTAATGTTAATAAATAACTTATAAAAAAATGGATGGTAAAAATATTGATTGCTTTTTTTACGGCACTTCAAAAAATTACCTGAAATTCGTGCTTCTAGACTAGAATACCCCCTGAATTCACGAATTATTCGAAAACTCTTGAATTATTCGAAATTTTTACGAATTATTCGAAATTTTTCGAATTATTCGAAATTTTTCGAATTATTCGAAATTTTTCGAATTATTCGAAATTTTTCGAATTATTCGAAGAATTTCGAATAATTCGAAAATTCGAATTATTCGATTCGAATTTCGAATCGAATATTGATATTCGATTCGATTCGATTCGAACGGTATTCGCACACCCCTAAAATTAGTTTGTTTTTATTACCAGTAGAATCGAGAGAAGTAGAATTACATATGTTTACTATTTATGATATCAACGTATAAGGAATTATAACTTTAGGACCATATCAATTTATATGTACTGCACCCAGACGTTGGTATAATATCCGCGTTCTTATCAATCTGATAAGAAAATGCATACACAGTTGAAACGACAGCAACGTAAAACATAATTCAGGAATATTTTCATGCAAATTTATGTTCTAGTAACTCATGTTTATTCCGTGATTCACAACTTTTATTGTATTTAGTATAAAACAGGTGAAATTGGCATCAGTAATATGTTTACTCAGAAATTTAACAAATGACACATTATTATTTTAAGCAGAAATCGGGATAATAAAAACCCACCTACGTAATCTTCAACACTGTTACCTACAATATTGTTGTAGCTTGAGGCTAAATAATCCAAGTCTCAAGATTATGCAGAGGCAAATATTTCGCACAGAAATAATTTGAAATACTATAAACATAGGAGTCCGGTAACACATGAATATAATAGATTAGTATCCAAACATTGTACTTTTGACGAGAAACGCTACCAGCCACCTACCAACTACAACTATGTTCCGTATTACCGGATTCAGTATAAAATAGAAACAAGTTTATACAGTTCATGTTCCTACAACGTTGTTCTAAAATTTGATCCATTTTTAAAAGTATATCAAAATTACAATTTCAAACTTTTTTTGTTATAAATTATATCAACAATGCTATGAACATTGCATATAATAATTGTACGTAGTCAAATGTCACAACACACCACTACAACAGGAATTGAATTTATGGAAAGATATATTTTATTAGAGCTATTTTTGGGGTGCGTGGGTAGTTTTATACGGCTCTCGACCATTGTCAATCTACATGATGATGATGAAGGATCAACGACATTTGAATAAAACTGTTAAGGAAATCTATTAAAAACAATCTGATACCCTCGACTACATTTACTTTGCTCTGCGCGTTTGCACTACACTGCTTACCCCATTTCTCCGCGGCAGAAAAATTCATATAGCTGTACAAAAAAATACCTAGTTTCTTAAAACTTTAAACATAATGACAATATCGAGATAATTTGCTTTTTAGATAAGGACAGAGTATCTAAGAAGTGAATCTAAAAGAAATTGATCGAAATTTTAATTTAGCTCTATCTAATGCACGCATAACGACAGACTTCTATCATTTTATTTATTAGGTATAAATTTGTAAAAAGTTTGTATTATTATTTATTGTATTCTACTAATTTCTTAATATGTTTAAGAAACAGCTTATGTGAATTCTTGACTTTCAACTTATCCCATATCTACTGACCCACATATGTTAAAAATAAGACAACCTACATAACGCATAATGATGGACAGCATCATCTAAAATAAATAGATCATGTAATTCATTTATACTTTTCCATCAATTTCACTTGAATTTGTCAAACGTTTGAAAATCCATTTCGACCTAATTGGAACAAATCAAGTAAACTATCATTTAAAAAAAAATTACGCGTCCTGAAATATCATCGAGCTATATTTCAATTCACGTATTTGTTCCATTTAGAAGAATTCTTTACATTTCACAAGCTAAAAAAGTTACATCGACCTTGCAATTCTAACGTCTACAGAGAGATTGGCTAAAAATATCAATTATTGCTTTTAACGATGCTTACGATTTTCATTCGGAAAAATGGCGCGATCGACTTGTACCGTCTGATTAACGTAACATTCTGTGCGAACTCGTTAAAGCAATGTCGTTTTAACATAGGATGAACTTTTCTAAGATGCTTTCATTTACCATATCAGTTAACGTGGAAACACTCTTATATAGAACATATTTGAAACAATAGAATGTGCTGTGTAAGCTTATTAGATTATATTTTATATATGGGTTTTACTTGCAAAACCGCTTATCTATGTTTTAGTACGCTCATATTTATTATGCTTGTGTTCGTATTAACATTGCGTCAAAATGTCACAGGTCAATCGCGACTTTAGCGTTGAAGCATGGAATATTAATAGAATAATTATCGTCATGTATTCGTTATGTAATTCACTTTGAATATTATAACATTCATTAAGCTATAACTGTGCTTAATTATGAAGAATTCTAACTTGAGATTTTTGGTTAAAGAATCATAAAAATTTACTTTGGTAACCACCAATATTTACGAGAAGTCTAACTTTGAAATAATATTTTAATTGTACAATTAGTGTTTAAAATATATTATTACATCGGCGTCCGAATTTCGTTGGATCGGTTAACATAATAATTACATTATTGCTATTGGATGAAATTCGAACGTACTCGCATGATACTATATAGCGCCATCCCACAAAATCTTGAGTAACTCAGTCCACCTATATACTCAAAACTTTTCTAGGTACATGACTTTCACCTCTCCACAAGATACACCCGTACCATGCTCACTTCCCTGTTACTGAGGCCATTTTCAAGCTTCCTCTGATATACTTACTTATTTTTATTCTTATTTATTTTAGTTGCCACACATTCAGCTTAACACGTTGGTATATACTACTAGCGTTCGCGACTCGTCGACTTACGTCGCGTCGTCATGAAAATTACAATAACTTTTCATACAGTAGACCGATTTTAATATGTAAAACAAACACTAAGTTATTCTCAAAGATATGCTTTATGATGTGGTTTTATTGTGGACCCGGTACTTTAGCAATGATACGTGTTCAGAAAAACAGACATTCATAAAAATTGAAATTTATTTTTCACTTATTACTAGACACCTGCAACAACTTTTTCCCCGAAAATTGAAAAAATACAGACACATTAGATTTACATTCTTATTATATGTACAGAAGAACAAATTTTCAGGTTTACAGTTATAAGATACATATGAAATAAAATATAGCAATATCAATTGAAATGAAATAATTATTAAATCGTGATATCGAATGACTACTAACAACTTGAACGCGTTATTTTCTTATGACATCGATTTTTGTTGTGTTGTGGGTGTTTACAAATGATTCATTTACATAAGAGATGTTTCAAATTTGTTTTGAAAAACATAGCAAACCGTGTCACCTTTATTGATGTTTTTCTATAAACAGATTATCCTGAGACTGATTTACATTTATATGGACATAACAAAAGAAGAATGTAAAATCTAGAATTCGTGGCAAATTTACATTATATTCCAATTCCTGTTTGTCAGGATTAACATCAGTGACCTGTCGAATACACACGTACGTCTGCGACAAGTCGTTATTATACGCTTTATATCTTTTACAGTTACGTTATAATTTCCACAAAAAAAAATTAAAATATAGCGTTAAAGTATGTTTATGGTATTTTTTATTTTTCAATACTTTATGAGAGAATTTCTATATACTAGTTTTCAATTTTTTCCAATCAACAATGTCAAAAAGTATTGTGATTTTTTTGTGAGTATTGTATCATCTTCTTACTCTTTTCCGCCTAAGCAAGGTGAGTACACGTGATCTTAGAATTTATACCTTTTATATAAGATTTTAAAGTGGACGTGCGACAACAGATGCCATTTTCGCACTTCGGCAACTGTGCGAAAAATACAGACGAGTACATAAGAATTTTCATATGGTATTTGTTGATCTGGAGAAACAATATGATCGAGTACCCCGTGATGTTCTGTGGTGGGCTCTGAAAAAGAAAAGTGTGCCTGGGAAGTATGTACAACTTATTCGTTGTATGTACAGTCATGCCAAAACACACGTTAGGTCAGCGGCTGGAGTTACCGATAATTTCAATGTGGACATAGGTTTGCACCAGGGTTCAGCTTTAAGCCCTTATTTATTCCTTCTTGTTATGGATGCGTTACCATCAGATATACAGAAGGAAACACCTTGGTGTATGCTGTTTGCTGATGATATTGTTTGTAGGGACCAGCACACCTAAATTGTTCTTATCGGAGAAGATGCTGCAGAAGTCCAGAGCAGACTGGAAAAATGGCGAGAAAGACTGAAGAATGTTGATTTGAAAATTAGTAGAACAAAAACTGAACATTTGTTTTGCGATTTCGGTGCTACATCTAGTTTTTCTCCTATAGCCTTAAATGGTATATCCTTACCAGCCTGCTCCAATTTTCGGTATCTCGGTTAATTTATACAAAACGACGGTGGCATTGATAAGGACGTGAGGAATAGGATAAATGTAGGATGGATGAAATGGCGAAATGTGTCGTCAACGTCAGCTAAAGACGACACCATGCCTTTGTTACAATAGTTCATTAAACTTCGGAGAATAACACGAGATAAAGTCAATCCTGTCGAGACCCCTCTTTAGGGTCATAATATTTGTACTTAAGCATGTAACATTTTCAAAAGGCGTAAAGAATACCTAATTTTGTGAAAAAATTGTTAGAAATATACAATATACAAAAAGACAATAAATATAATCGTAACACGAGTTCAATCAAAGTTACATTCTGCTCATAATAAAGTTTGAAGCAATGCAAAAATATATTTAGATCCAGTAAAATACTTTAGTAAAGAACAAAAACTGTTTAGATTAGCGTATGTATATAAAAAGCATGTTAAAAACGTGCATTAATGTAATGACTCATACAAAATCTAAAGTAACACAATAATATTTCAATGACACATCTCAGCTGACCTTTGAAAGTTCGATAGTAGTTGCTTATAAATGTATTATATCATAGAATATTATAGGAAATTTCTAATCGTTTTATCATACCGCGTATTATTACTTGAACGATAGAAGTCATCTTATTCAATAGAACTCACACAGACATGATAAATAATTGAGACATTAGTTTATATCTACGAATACTGTTTCAACGATAAATTTTTCTCTAGTGACATGAACCAATTAATTCTCCTTTACAAAAAGAATAGTGCGGTTATATTGTAGATGATTTTAACACAAATGTGTTTATTACATATTACTGAGTCTATTCTGTGATGACGTAATCAAGCATAAATGAATAATAACTTAATATCATATTAGAGAATAAAGAAGCTACATTTGTTACAATGAACTGTATAAAATTTGAGGCTTTCACGAAAACTTGTGTAATTATTTGTTCGTTTTTCATTTTTACGAAATTCTGCAAAATAAAATTTTCTGTAATAAACAACCTATACAAGTTTACGACAATACCTCAGGATACACATACATATAATAAGAATGTAAATGTGATGTGCCTGTATTTTAGATTTTCGTTAAAAAAATTGTCGCAGGTTTCTATGTATTTATTAAGCACCTATTTTTAACTGATTTAGAACGAGAATCGAATGCAGAGTGTGCTCCAGAAATATTGCTAATGTCTAAACAGACATCTGGTATATAAACTTTAATGTTTTCCTAGATTTCAAATGAAAAGTGTTCTGTATTATCGATTGCAAATACACAGCTCTATTTTCTTTCAAATACATATTTTTAATATACAGATTTAGTTTATTTAGTGTTTTATCATAAATATAGATTCTGTATATCATTTTTGTGATATATTAACATTTTATTTCTAAACTATCTGACCCGTGCAACTTCGTCTGCACAAAATTGGTTATCACTGGTTTCAATTGTATTTTTAAACCCGAAAAAAATTAATAAAACTGATACCCGATTGTAGCCAAAACTACCGTTTCCAATTTTGAATCCAAACCATCCACGCACTCACTCAAACATATACCCAGATTATATGTGATTTTTTTTTATTAGCCTAGAACGCGTTCGTAGCATCATCTACCAGGTTCAATTGAGATAAAAACTAACCTACATAAAACTAAATAAATGTCTGTACAACTTACTTTATTATAACTGTCTTCACTTGTATTAAAACCTTTTTACACTCCATTGTATTAAAGAAAAATATATGAACACCGTATCGAAGCGTCAAACATCGCGCCGAAGCGTCAACTGTCACTTGCTTGAAACTATTGTCTAAGAGTTATAAAAACTGTTTCGAAAACGAATTTAATATATATTTCCAATATATTTTTATAAATAATCTCTGTACCACTCACAACATAGTACCTATCATCTTTTGGTAATCTATCCATGTTGATATGTTTCTATTGTAGATTATTCTACGTTGTTACACTGAATATTTGACATTAAAATCATAATGTGTATTTGTCACACTTGATATTGGCGAAATTGCCTACATAGGCAGAGGTCATACCGGAAAGAATCAATCAAGCCAGCTTTATATATTATATTCATCCGAACTGCAACAGAGCTACCTGGCTGCCGGTAAACGTTGCGTTTATTTGTGCATATCGTACCTTTACAGAGAAATATATAGAATTTTAAATAATTTTAGAATGTTATTTTTTCACTAACTTTGAAACGTTATTAAAATGGAATTATTATTGAAAGACATTTTCAGTACAAACTTCATCTTTCAGACTAATTCAGTTATTTACTCAATATTTAGATCAACTTATTGCTATAAAAATAATATGTGTATAGAATAACTTAGCTATAGCTATAGTCTAGTGCAGTACAGTCCTAAGTCATACATTTGCGATTATCTTGTTTCATTCCACGCCCGCGTAACCACAGATCACGCCGCCGTAGTCTGGGAGTAAATTTCGCTCCCGCACACCAGATTAGGCCCACCTCGGCAGAGGCTCAAGTCTAGGTTCATACCTTCGGCGTGGAGCCCATGAGTGCGCTGCTCGCGCAATACAGTGACACAAAATCTTACATCACTGCAACAACATTACACATATCACCCTCACACACGAGCACGCATCGACACTTACACATGAAAGTGGAAGGGTTTTGTTTCTTTCCCTTATCGAACTGAAATAGTTTAGAAAATTATCTGATACGAAATATGTATAGGAGTTGTTGAGGTATGTATGCTTGGTACACATATATGTTCCAACAACTCATATATGTATGAATAGTTAGCTTAAGTCAACTCAGATAGTTCACGAATTGCACATATCAGGCAACAGCCCAAGCCGAGGTGTGCCGTGCACCCTTGAGCTAGTTGTCAAATAAAATCGGCTGAGTGCCCTAAGCGCTCGCCATAGTAGTCCGGTCAAGCTGTTAAGACTTTGCTGGGTCAATAGCGTAGTCATTTCGAAAAAAAAAAGTTATTTCATTGTGAAATCTTAATATCAATAATGTTTAATAAAATGAAATTTGTTCTTTGCTATGGAAAAAAAAATTGGTTTGAAATTTATTCTTTTTATTTATAAAAAAAATGTGTCTGACTGTAATAGATTCATGTTTTTAATTGCATTTAAAAGTTACTGAAAAATTTTTTTTCCTAAACTTACTCATAAATCAGAATTAATTGAATTAAAATGCGCATTAAAAATACAACGATAACCAGCGACCAGGTGTCCTAAATTTTGTCTATTGATATAATTGATGATGATAATTTGTGTAGGTGGTAGTGCCACGCTGAAGCTGTAACTGGTTTCAGCATGAATGGGTTATCTCGTTCGGACTAATACCACCCTCTCACAGAAAACTGACGTGAAATAACATTGCTTGCATTGTAATGTTTACTTCGGTCAGTGAGAGCGCCGGAGACCAACCTCTCTTCCCCTTTCCGCCTTTCCATTCCCTTACCCTCCCCCTCTCCCGTTACAGGTTGGCAACGCACTCGCGACACCCTTGGTGTTGCTAGTGTCTATAGACGGTGGTGATAACTTAACATCACGTGACCCACCTGTTCGTTTGCCTCCTATGATACAAAAAGTTATATATTTTGATATATTAAAGAACCTGGTATTCTAAAATTCTTGTTCTTCCAACGTTGCCGGCTCTTGTACTAAGGTGTCGCAAAAAAGTCTAGTTTCGTTAACTACAAATTTTTATTTTTCGTTATCCTGGAGCACCCCTTGCGTTTTATGGGACAAAAAGTATCCTGGATGTAGCCTTGTAATATAAGTTACCACTATGTTAAATTTCGTTAAAATTAGATCAGTACTTTCAGAGTAATACGGGTTTAGATTCTAGACTTTAATCCTTTGTCCTGGAGAACCATTTGCGTTTTATGGGGCAAAAAGTATATTTGATGTAATCTCGTAATATTAGTTATCACTATGTCGAGTTTCTTCAAGATTGGTTTAGTACTTTCAGAGTGATGCGTGTTCATAGGGACAGACAGACAGACAAATATTGTAAAATGATTATTTTTGGCTTCTATATCGATAACATAGTCTACCCTGATTAAAATTTACAAAAAATATTTAATGTACAGATTTAGACTTGTTACAGTTTTATTATAATACTAGCTGACCCGTGCAACTTCGTTTGCACCAAATTGGTTATCAC
>JACEII010000031.1:5245540-5285776 GCA_014332785.1 Antheraea mylitta | reverse complement strand
ATGTACAGATTTCGACTTGTTACAGTTTTATTATAGTATAGAAGATAGATATTTTTACTAAGATATATTATTTACTTTCGATTACAGTAGATATTCGATATCGCCTATAATAAGTAGAATATTGATGTTTGAACAATGTAGACTAGTATTAGGTACCTCTGGTTTTATTGTGTATTTAAGTGTAATTAGTATGAATGAAAGGTTGCTCTATAAAGTAAATTGTTACTTTATATACGATATTTAATTTTTACATTGTATTAAATTTTAAAATAATAACATTTCCCGCAATATTTTATTTTTAAAAATGAGTACAATAACTTAATTACTTTACATCCCTATACACTACATCACTTAGTATAATAAAACAAAGTCCTCTGCCACGTCTGTCTGTCAGACTGTACGCAATAAACTCAAAAACTACTACACGGATTTTCATGTGGTTTCCATCAGTAGATAAAGTGATTCATGATGAAAGCTTAGGTTTATAATTTGTGAAGTTTTTTTTATTATCAAGTCGGTGCAACTTCCGCCGGGACCGCTAGTGTATAAATATAGGGTAGATTCTTTGGACGTGGTACCAAGGGCTACTAAAATGATTTCCTACGAAATGTATTGGAGAATGTATTTTTTTCGGTTCCTCACGAACTCTCCTCTACTCCTCTAACTTCTGAAAGCTCGATAGAGTATTTTGGTTAAGGTTAAGTACTTGTCCTAATTGTCCCATCTCCAAAGTTCTTTACATTTCTGTATACATTATTTTCATAGTCTCGACCGTGATATTAAGCTTAATGTAGGTAATTTAAAAAAGTAAAGAATTAATCTTGTCTGTAAACAATATTTATAATGAAATGGTATTGTACTCGGACAAAAGTTAATTTCACCATATCAAAGTGTAACATTGTAACGTATACATCGGACTTCGATTTATTATTCTTCATTTCCGACGATTTGTTTTTATTTCGCTTCCGCAACAACCTAACGTCAATCAAGTTTAAAGCACATCCATTCCAGTATTGGATAGTTTTAGATCAATTGTATTTTGACTATGACTCCCCTTGGTATGTGTATTTTTACATAATTTAAACAGACGATTAACCACTTAAAATGTTTATTGATTTAAATCATTTATTTAAACGGGATATAACTTTGTAACAATAACGGTACACTGCATAATTGCATATCATAACAGCCTATTGCTGCATATTGTGACTTAGAATAACTGTGTAAATAAGAAAACAGTAACTTTGTAATATTTGTACGATATCTTTACATTTCATTTAAAATAATATAGACTTTATTTATCACAACTTGAATTGAAGAAGCAGAATATATTAGTAGAATATTTTGAATTCGCGTCTGTTACAGTAATTAAGGACGCGCTCTCAAATTTTAGAAGTTCAATTTCGGCTTCGAGTTCTACTAGACGCGTATAGCTCACTCACACAGACACAAAAACTGATAAGCGCTGCGGTAATACCGCACTATAAACGACTTTGATACTTTTATAAAAATATTACAATATTTACTTATTATATATGTTCTACTTTTTGTTGTATTTGATGCAATAGTACCAAAATAAATTATAGTTTCTCAAGGTCATACTCACTCAAAAACAGTATAACTAAACGTAAATATGTGTACGTAATAGACAGATACATCGAATTTGTCTTCAAATATTTAGCCCCTTTGTGCCCGATCAAGGCTTAATTTCTCAACATTTTCATGAAAAGTAGTATTGTGGTAACTGGATCATAGTTTAGGTAATAGATGTTTGTGCCTAGATGTTTAGTCTCCTAGTGTAGGAGCAAGGTTTCAATTTTTTAAAGTTGGTGAAAACAGTATATATGATAATCTTAGTATAGTACTAATAGTTAGAAACATTGAGTTTGCACACAAAGGCTTAGTGTCAGCCAAATGTTTCATATCTTAGGACCAGATGAGAGCTATTTCGTGATATTTTTTTTAAATATTAATAATAGCTATACCTACATATGAAATTTGCGCTCTGAAGTTGAGTCTTGTCGTATCAGCTAAGAGTATAATTTCTCATAGACCAAGTGAGTAGCTGAATCATGATAACAGAATTTTGGTACTGATAATCACTAGAAACCTAAACTTTGCGATCAGTGTTCTAGTCTCATAGAGTCAGATCAACGTTTCATTTTATGGATCAGATGAGTAGCTGTATTATGAGAATTGAACTGTAGTATTCAAAGTAGCTACAAACATCAGGTTTGGGTTCAGATGTTTAGTCTCACTCTATCTGATGAAAGTTTTATTTCTCATGCGTAGATGCGCTAGCTGCGTAAGTGCATCTTTGTCGTAATATCGAAATTTTTGTATAGTATAGAGTAACTAGAATATGCTGAAAAGTATCATAGTGTCTTATTAATGTTTAATTCCTCATGGGCTAGACAAGTAGCTATATCGTGATAACTGAATTTTAGTACATATATATATATATATATATATTAGCTACAAATATGAGTATGTGCTCAGAGATTTAGATAGGAGAATTTTTAACTTAGCGTTTGCTTTTATACCAAAAATAATTCTGTGAAAAACATACTACAAAACACCTGAATTGTAAGTTGTAATACTGATAGTACAACGGGCAGCATATGACGGCCTTTGTGTAAAACGAACCCTAATTTCACCGACAAACTTTGCATTTCTAGCTTAGATACACTTTTCACCAAATGATTCGTTTCATTATAAACAAGAATTGAGATATCATGTTCTCATAAAGAATAAGCGTTATATTTGATTCTTTTGAAAGATTACATTTGTTTGTAAATTCTGCAGCGTGTTTATGATATTATTATATATTCTCTGAATAGATAATAAAAATTAATAAAGAGAATGCGAAAACGACATATATATTTCTACCCATGAAAGAGCTCCCTACACGATTCTAAGAGTCCATTATGAGGCCATTTTGTTATTACCTAACGAAAGGAGTACAAACGAGACATCTGTTTCTATACCCGATTAGGTCTCCCACGGCAGCGGCTCAAGCCTAGGTTCGATCCCTCGGTAGGGGGCCCTTGAGTGCGTTGCTTGCGCGATACGGTGACATACAAATATACATCACTGCTACAACACTACACGATCACCCCCACACACGTGCACACTACACACTTACACATAAAAGTGGAAGGGTTTACTTTTTTCCCTTATCGAACTGATCTGATAATAAATATATGGAGGAGTTGTTGAGGCGTGTATGCTTGGTACACATATACGTTTCAACAACTCATACATATATGAATAGTTAGCTAGGTTAGCTAAGATAGGTCGCGATTTTGCATGCAACAGGCAACAGCCAAGCCGAGGTGTGCCGTGCACCCTTGAGCTGGTTGCCAAAATAAAATCGGCTAAGTGCCTTAAGCGCTCGCCTTAGTAGTCCGGTGAAGCTGTTAAGACCTTGCTGGGTCAATAGCGCAGACATTTCGAAAAAAAAAAAAATTCTGTCTCTATCCATCAATGACTTCCATAACAGTTTTTGAATTGGGTCGTCATCAGATCATTTTGTTCAGTCCTGTGGTAAGCTCTCGTCACTACTAACAAGAGGACTACAAAGACGACATATGTATTTCTACCCGACAAGAAGTTCCATAACATTACCTCAAAACATAAAAAGAACTAACGTAATAAAAATCAAATTTAGAATTTTTGTTTCAACCTAATCACAGTGTCTCTTACTACTAGAAAAATAAACGACTATAAAAAGTTGGTTAGTATTTCGAAATGATCAAAACGGTTTGTGAAGTGTATATGTATTTCTACAGCGATTTATTTTTTACCAGTCGAGTGCAAAACGACGTACACGTCCTTACCGTATGGCGCCAGAGCGCGGTCTGTGGCGCGGTCTAACACGAAGTGAATCCGTCTTTCATACTTTTGTGTCAATCGAAACTAAATAAAGAAATAAATTGAACCTTATTCCATAGGAGTTAAAGTCTACATAATTAACATAAAATGGTGAAATTTTGTTCACAACTAAATAATTTTTTTCTCAGATGTAGTATACATAACTTGGATTTTATTTCTTGTTATTTAAACTTGATTATATGTAGCATAATTAGGTATTTTTTTTTATTAAGAAAATCGTAAAATTACTGAGATTTTGATACCGAAAATCAGGCTGTTTTGCGAGAGGAGACTACGGAGAATTGATTATTATAAATGAAAACTCATTAGTTTTAAAAAACAATCATCTGTACAACATTGTTAAAGGTTCAATGTATCTGTAGTTAGTCATTATGTTTACCAAAGTTGAGTAGTTTTGTTGTAATTCTTGCCGAAAAACAGTGAAAATGGACCTTTTTTGAGAGCGCATCCTTAAAGGAAATATTATATTTTAGCAAAAGTCCTTGGACAACGTAGTGAGATGTTTTGAATACAACAAATCAACTGATGATCGCAATTTCGTTGACGGAAATATTATAGATTCAAGGTAGACTATTGTTTTTTTTCTTGTAATTCTGTCATTACTGCTTAGTCACTATAGAAAATCATAATAATATATAGCTTAGATATTAATATGAAAAGTTGTCCGTATGTTAAAGTCTGGTTAAAATTGGTTTCAGCTGTCGCGTAGATTATTAGCCTTGATAAACATCGGACACGTCGATTTTATTTACAAATGGTTTATTTATAAGTATACACGTAATAGTTGAGTTATAATTTCTGTCACTTTTTAATTTTCAAATACTGACCAGATACACTACGACTAATTTTGAAAAAAGATCCTTTGCGTTTTTCCAAATTAAAAAATATACCCATTTTCAAAGATGCAGTGTTCACTAAAAGAAGATAGAGTCGCGATTACCGCGTTGCACCGCTGTGGTGTAAGTTGAATGAACAAGTAAAACGAGTATTCGTTTCAATTAATTCTGTTAGAGATCATTTAGACTAAACTTATTGTTTAGTAAAGACTTTGAATCTGTAAACACAATATTACAACTTGTGACATTGCAGCGTAAAATGATAACACATAAAATGTAGAAAGGAACCCGAGCTGCCGGAAACATCGGTTGTTACTTAGGCATCGATTTTCAAGGTGGTTGCTAATGGCGTAGACAGTCGATTATCACAATACCTTCTTCATCTATTATATGTTTCAGCCATGATACCTTTTTCTCCAAAAGTTCAAAGTCCTCGTAACATACTCGTATAAACCTATGTCGTTCGAGAATAATTACCAAACCTTTAAATCTAGTAATCTAGTAGCCCTAGTACCACTGCATATGAATTAATTTTTATGAATTAACAATCAAGCATCAAAATTTTTTTCCAAGCATGCCAAGTTTACACTCGTGTACTTCAACTGATACATACTTCTATTCTTCTGTCTCTTCTATCTATATCTAAATTGATGTCGGTGTGTCTGAGATCGATTAATTTCAACACCGTTCGATTGAAGGCCGTGAAAATTGGCTCACCTAAGAGTTTTTCATGGAGAACGTTTTCATAACGACTATTTTACCTCACCATCAGGTGGTGCTAGACTATATTTTATTGTTAAGATATTATAACTCGATTCGGATAAAGTCGTGGGCGGAAACAAACATTTTATCTATACTAATATTATAAAGAAGTAAAGTTTGTGACGTTGTGACGTTGTAGGGGGTAATCTCAGGAACTACTGGTCCGATTTGAAAAATTCTTTCAATGTTATATAGCTCATTTATCGAGGTTGATTATAGGCTATATACCATCACGCTAGACTAATACGAGCGTAGCACCAATGAGGAATGTTTAAAAATCGGATCTTTTTTCCTCTTGAAAGCTTCCGATGCCTGTTAGTGTTAGCCCAAAGTAACTATTCTACGCGAACGAAGTCGCAGACAGAAGCTAGTAACTAAATATTTGTAGACAAATATCATCTTTTTATGTTCAGGTTAATCTCAAATATTTCGTGTGTCAAATGCAAAACAGGCTTTATCACAGAAGTTATATGCCAAGGGATGCATGTTCTTTAATTTTTTATAAATTTATATTACGCATAGAAAATATCTGCAAGTCGATTGACAATTGAAAGAAAATATACACGAACTTTGCAATTGGAACATGATTTGTTTTGTACAGTTGTAGAAATCAAGCAATAAACATTTACTATTTGGAAAAACAATACCACTTCTTGAGAAGATTATATAGAGATGTTTGAAACTAGGCTGAACGAATAAATTTGTTTGATCCGTGCAAAATGCAAGCGTAACTATTTTAACAAATGTGTAGGTACTCTGTATTATAGGTAAACGTATTACCTACAAAGATATTAATGCTGAACGGGCACGGCAACTGCGATGACCCATATTACAGTAGATAATGAACTTTCTGAATGTTAGCATTTATAATTCATGTACCTACTTATTTCTTAAAGATTACTTTTATTAATTATTTATTTAAAAGGCTATAAATACAATTCGTAATAAAAATTATAGGTAATATATTATTACATATTACTTTTCAATAATAAAAACAAATTCAATATTATAAATACTGAAGTGTATTTTCAAAAATAAACTCCGATAACATAATAGGGTGTATACATTCAGTACAATGATCATATTAGGAATATCACATTTTAATACAGCGGTAGAGAAACCGTGGCACGCGTGTTACAAGACGTACTTTATTAATTAATTATAATTTCTTTTGTTACGTTATCAATTTAGAACTTTTAAAACGACCAATCCAATATTTCAAAAATAATAATAGTGAAAAACTAAATATGTCTTAAATTAGAATGATATAAAAAACATAGAGTCGTATAGTGCATACTCGGTTTTAAGTTAACTCAATATACTTGTTTAATATTGGCACATCACAAAATGCATAATAATGATAAGACGTACTCAAGTAGGAACAAAAATCTCATTTATTAAAATTATCACGAATAGTGAGTTTTCTATTCAACACAATTATATTACAATTTTTTCAGTTAAATTAATTCAATACAACTCTATTAAAATCTAATTTTATTAGAATTAAATGTTTACTACGTTTATTATTTATTTAAAAGCTTCGCTCACAAATTAATCGTGTCACCCTTACTGGTAAGCTTGTTGATTATTTCTTCTAAAGAATATCCCAGTTTAGCTATGAGATTGAAAAAAAAAATGCGTGGTAAGCTTAAATAAAAATGTTCGCCACCGCTGTATTGAAACTATTTTTGTTGAGAAATCAAGTAACTAAAGGTATTATTTAAACGGAAAAATAATCGTCCCACGGATTAAATATTGTTATTCTCGGAATAATCATAACAGCGAATAACAATCTAAGGTTTCACAATCCGACCGATCCACATATGTTGTGTAAGTACCTATATAAAAAGCTTCGTGGTATATTTGCTGTGACGCTACAAAAGAGATTACTCTGTTCATTTGTTATATAAACAATGTATGTGAAATGTGACTGAACAATATATATATATTTCATTCACTTTCAATTATAAATTTATATAATGAATAGATAATTCTTTTCCGCTTTGTTAGACATTAAAAAATGACAAAGGATTGACCGAATCCAAAAAATAAGTAGACTATTATAAACTATAAAAAAACCCGCATCAATTGGTCGTAGTTCTATGCCGATTAATTCACGAAACAACGAAACTACTCAAAGGACCTGAATTTTCATATATAAATACTAATGGTCCCTGCGGACGTTGTCCTACTTTGATAATTAAAAAAAAAATACCTACCGGGTCCAATTGAATCTTAACCATTCTCGGATCTACTGGAACACGCACACAAAATTTCATCAAAATCGATCCAGCCGTTTAGGATGATTTCAGTGATATACACACGTATAGAAGAAATTTATATATAAAGATAGGTGATATATACCAATAGTAAAAAGCCAGGAATCATTAGTAACGTAATAATCCTAACGAACATTATAAATGCAAAAATGTGTTTGTTTCTCACGCTATGTCGCCTTGAATACTCAACCCATCGACATTTTACACACAGCTATACAAAAAAGAACATAGAGTACTTATCATCCCAGAAATAAATAGTGTTCGCGAAAGATAGGTTAAATGTACATTCACGCAAGCAAATCTACCGGAAAAAACTAGTTATTCATGAATGTATAAACATATAATTTCATAAAACCGTAGGTGCATCAAGATATTTTTATCAAAATACCACAAATTAAAGACGGATGCTATTAAAAATCGTTTAAATGTCAAGGTGTATGCCAAGGTGCATTGCTAATTCAATGCCAGTGATTGGTACATTGATGTCGGTCATTCAAAAACGATCACCGTTCGTCATAGTTGAAATGAATGTAACACTGCAATTCACAATAGGTCTTCTCGTGAAAGCAGGTTAATAAAACGAACGTAAAATTGACAGAAAAAAACAAAATTATACATTCTTTTCTGTTTTAAATACAAACAATATTGTTAACCGAGTTCAACTTAAATGAAATTATATTTACAATACTAAACATTAGTTTTTTTTCGGCAACTAGTCTCCCATATTATTACTGTCATTGTTCACTAGGTAAAGACACACAGTGAATACTTGCTTTAAAAAGGTTTCGTACTAAATGCACCGCGCTCGCCCGAGGCAAGTTCGCGTTTTCCTTTTTTCACAAGTCTAACATAGCCTAACCAAAGCGAGACAAAAGAGCAAGATGACGAACATTCAGCGAAAGCGGTGCATTTAAAATGTAACCTTTTTAAAGTAAGTATTCAATACGTATTTAATTTTTTTGTAATTACAATGAAAATGTCTTAAGATAACTTCTATATTCTATCAAGATGGTTTTTTTTGTTAGAACTTTCTAGGGAGTAATTGTGGCTTGCCACATTAATAACAAAATATAGAGTCGAATAACGCAAGACTATGAATAAAAACAAATAAGAATCTGATTACCTTCAATAAACGTACAAACTCTACCACTACAATAGTAGCGTACACAAGTAAAATGAAAGGTGTTACTGTTATGTTAAAGACATTGAATAGTTATAGATACACTTTTATTCCGCATACAGTTGCCAATCGACAAATTAATGTTCTTATTTGTATACTTAACTGATTGTTTTAAGTCAGGAGCGTATTTTTTTGTTAACGAAACAACCAAATTAGATTTTTTATTTGCGCACGTAGATGTTTTCTTTTTAATTGCATGTCAGTGTAAATTCGAATTTTCACATAAATATCGATATCAATAGCAATTCTACAGTTTTTAACATCTTTTGGCTATAAGTGGATCAAGCAAATCCGTTGTAGAATTCAATTTCATTAAGTTCAAGAAATATTACTGTTGCGATTAAGAGAACTGTTTGTTTATATATTATATTATCTAATCGAAATTTCTATCACATTTCTTGAAATACATATGTATTAACAAAATAATTTAACGATTGTAGATGTTAAAATAAACTGAATATTAAAATTATGTCTTTAACATTTTTGAATATTCATTATGTCTGTATTAGTTGTTTGGTTATTTTTCGACCACGCTGGAAACAAATAATAAGATTAGCCTTACAATAGAAGTCGTGAATAGTAGTAAAATAAAATAGCTTCAGTCACATAACAAAAGCTCGTTTAAAAGCAGTCTTGATTTCACAAGGCAAATGGCCCCATTAGTCCAGAAGTTGTTTTGTGACCAAAGAGTCCTAGGTTCAACGACCGGAACGAGAAACCATTTTTGGGTTTCCTAACATGGTTCGGCTTTGTGATTGATCACATTGTGATCGACCATATTGTGATTACACCAATTACCTTTTATTGTATATACTCAATGTATTTTTCTAAAGAGGTTAACGGTCATTGTTGGTACTGTTTTAACACAACGGTTATGTAATTCCCACAGCTTTACACCGTTGAGTTACAATAGTCATAAAGAACTGATAAACCAACAAACAGATGAAAATTTTATTAAGAACTAGCGACGTTGGCCGCGTGGAATCTTATGTAAAAAGCAGTGATTAATAAAGTCGTCTGAATGAATTAAGTCCATTTACTTATCTGCTTTTCTCTAGTACTTAAGTCGCGTCATCATTAAAATAGTTTTTGACAAACCCAACAGATTCCAATGAAACAAAGACTTAATATTACTCGAAGACATGCTTTATAATTTTCGTAAGAGGTTTTATCATGAACGTAATACTTTTGCAGTAATGCGTGTTCAAACCAGACATTTCTAAAAATGATTGTAATATATTTTTTTACAAAAATCTGTACAGTCACATACTTCAGATTTACATTCTTATTATATGTATAGATAGATATGATCTTAACATTCAAGAAGAGTAATTAAAGTAGATTTTGTATCTTAAAATGATACCTATTTAGCACTTTGGCAAACCGATATATTTTCTTGAGTGTGAATAAACTACTCGACAGTTATATGATCTATTCTAATAATTAATCTTATTTTAATTTAAATATTCTATTATTAGATATCGTTCACACGACAGTGAATGCCGCATGTTGCATAGCGAATAAAAAAATGTTTTATACAAATAAATTCATAGAGGCCTGCCGATGTGCAACCATTTTTTTTAGTTTAACTCTTAAACACATTTTCCTTAACGCAAGTTATTAAGGTTTTATAAAGCTACATTTTTTATAAACATTATGCGTTCCGCGATGTGTGTTCTCTTACCGCCAAAAAGTGGGAGGCCGCTGTGCCTAATTATTATGTGTTGTTCCTCTATTCATAACATACATTGTTAAGGTAATAAACTACGCAGACGAAGCCGCGGGCATCCGCTAGTAATGAATAAAGCAATTTGTGCGATAGTAATATTTGCATACATTGTCTTCAAATTCCGTACACAACGTAAAAATTATATATATGACATATTTTCATTGATTTCGCCCAATGGGTCTATTTTCTAACCATCTAGCAGTGTTATAGATAAAGTAGAGCACAACTTTTAATTCGAGCAGGTAACGATGATTAAAAAATATACAATGAATTCAACGATCTATAAGAGAATTATATGTTTTCAACATGTTAATAATGTGATCAAAAAGATATAATATACTCGTAAGTATCATAAAATAATTATATCACAATAATTCTTCGTGATTTTATTACCATATTAACTGTTTGCCGTTTCACTTGCATTTAATTTATACCAACGTCACACGCGCTGTCACTCCTTCTCTTATAGCGTATTTTCTGAACTATACTTTGTATTGTAATTATTTCTCTCCTAATGTTCATAATGTAATGTTAAATACCTTATAATCTTTCCCAACAAATAGACTATGAAACGCAAATATAGACCGTTAAATCTGAATTGTATTTACAGAGAATAATTCGTTCAAATAAACAAAAACAGGAAACGTATCTCATAAGCTTTATTAATACGGACATTCGATTTTTGCGACTGAAAGAAGAGAAGAAGAAGAGACAAAGTTTTTATAACTCTCACCACTAATTTCAGCCTCGATCACAGATTTGAACCAAGGCCCTAGATAGACCACAAAACACATGAACGAGGATCTGTCGGGTGTAGACGTCAATGATTGCATCCTGACCACCGATGCCTTTTGGCCGGTAAATATTGATACAAAAAATAATTCTACCAATAAAGTCGAATATCTCTCAAATAACTCCAGGAAAAGCAAATTATTCAGAGAACACTCGATGATAAATTGAGAAACTAATGGACGGCCTTGTCGCTCTACTTTCGTATAACATGTCCGGTATGACAATCGAGAGACAAAACACAGGATGTCCTACGCTTAGTATCCTGCCTGGATAGGTGAACGAAATAAACGTGCAATTCCTGCATTCATTCTGACCTAAAAATCACCACAAATAGGATTCGTGCTAATCTTCTAATACTTCTAAGTACTCAAGTCGTAAAGTATCTCAAATATTGTTCAAAGGATAATGAATTATAAAACACTAGCCTCTGCCCGCGACTTCGTTCGCGTGGAATAGTTACTTTGGGCTAACGCTAACACGCAGCGGAAGATCTCAAGAGGAAAACAACCCCGATTTTTAAACATTCTTTATTGGTGCTCTGCTCCTATTAGTCTTAGTGTGATTATATATATAGCCTATCCTCGATAAATGAGCTATATAATATTGAAAGATTTTTGAAATCGGACCAGTAGTTCCTAGGATTAACCCCTACAACGTCACAGCATCACAAACTCACAAATTTTACCTCTTTATAATATTAATATAGATTTATGGTAATTTCAATCTAAATCTTACTGCAACTGTCTCTGAGAACTGAAACACTCCGTGACCTTTATACGGTAAATTATGTACTACGTTTGAAGTCTCATACATTATTCATATCATTCGACCTTTACTAGGGACAATGTGAAGCATTGTGGGTACTAAAATTGCATGGGGAGACTGTTGCGCTCTAAAATATTATTATAGTAATATACCCAAAGAAATCCTAGAAATGTGCTAAATTTATATGAAACATTTTTTCAAGGGTTTCTTAGCATTAACGTACATTCTAAAAAAAATATTACATTAATTTGTACAGTAAAAACAAAGTGGTTTTGTTATTGCGAACGCAACAATCTACATATTATTATTATGAAGAGGTAATAGTTACTTGTAAATATTAACCCTGAGAACCACCGATCTGATTCTAAAAGTTATTTCTCTAATAGGAAACTAGATTACCCCTGAGTGACAGGATATTTTCCATTCACATTAATTCATATTATAATTAATGCTTACGAAATCGAGGCTTGTTGCCAGTCCTATGGGTATATAGGTATAACCAAGTAAGTTAACGCTTTAATTAGGCATTGTAAACAAAATTTGATTTATTTTAAAATGAGTACACATATATTAAATACTTACTATTACGTAAAGGCATAAACAACGATTTCGGGTTTATGCGATACAATATTTACTTGTTTCGATATAATGGAAATGGCAGTAAAACCGGCGAATAAGCTGGAGATGTTATGCAATTTAATGCAAGTACTGCGGCTATGCAATCGACAATTACACGATATATTATAACGACCATAATACTGATGTTACAAAACTTGCTATCAGCATACAAATAATACACATGGTATCATGTGTATACATCAAGCAAACAAATGACAATTTTATATGATGCATTAGCATTTTAATTTTTTCTCTTTGCGAAATATATACTATACCTATTGAAGACAGACTTTGTTTTTGTATAGTTTGAGTTCACCGCACGTTCCTACGTAAACGCTGTCGTCAGTAAGCAAAAATAAAGTCGGGATAAACAAGTGCAAGCGTACGTACGTGCACTGAATCCGATCGTGGCTCGGTGGTCTTGGTGCATTCAGGAGCTGCCGTCCAAATAGTCCGCCGTCAGGCAAATGTATCAAAAACAAGAGAGAACGAATGAATTCAGCCGGCTGTTTATAAACATTGATGCGGTCAGATGAGACGGGATGCGATCAATACCGCGTCGAACGGCCGGGACCACGGCGGTCCCAACCTCACCTGAGTAGCGGCGAACGGCAGCGTGCGCGTGCACCGCGCGGTAACAGTGACGAGACCGAACCTTTACTATTACACGAACGTACTGCGCGACGTGAGGCGGCCGGCCGACAGCAATCGTGTGCCGGTGTGCGCGTCGCCCTAGCACTTACGTCACGCGCGTTTGACAGCTAGCGCACGAGGACACCGTGCAATGCCGCTGCCGGCCGCGTCGCGGCGCCACCATCGCCCCCGCCGATCAATATCATCAAGCGTGCACTACTAACGGAACGAACGCAACACCGTTGCGCGATGCGCCAACACGCAACCGATAAGCTGCTAGCTACCAACAGCGGCCGGTTGCATACACACCGCACTATCGAACCTGCCCACACAGCCCACACTCCGCCTGCATACCTCTATGACTCTATCTATAATGCTAATCATTTAACTTTAGTTATTTTGTGCTACAAGTTATTATCGACTTAATAAATCTCAAAACCTGTAGGATTAGGTTCCAACAGTTTTAAAATAACGGACACTCAACAATACACAAAAATATAAACAACGTTAATCACAAGTATTGAAGTTCTGATAAATTGTAACTAAACCTAGTTATTTGATTTAATAAAAAAGAATATATTTTTTAAGCTTGCTTAAAAAAAGCTTAAGTAAATTATTAGGTATCACATATGTTGAAATATTAAGGAACGAGTTCAGGACATTTTCTTCTTCCTTCACAGAAGTTGGAGCCTTAAAACGAGACATGACCGGTCATTTTAACAGACAAGCAACAGAACTTTGAGTGTCAATGAAATCTGTCTTTGACGCGGAAATCTCCGTAATTTTTAAGTACAACATTTAACATAAGTATTTGTCATAGAACCAGCAAACCTATAAAAATAGTGAGTGTCAATAAAATACTTATGTAAGTACCG
This sequence comes from Antheraea mylitta, assembly GCA_014332785.1. NCBI lineage: Eukaryota > Metazoa > Arthropoda > Insecta > Lepidoptera > Saturniidae > Antheraea > Antheraea mylitta. The sequence goes on along the minus strand of JACEII010000031.1, from coordinate 5,271,413 downwards.
TCCATTGTCCACTGATAGTTAATTACGTATTTAAATACTTACTTTAAAAAGGTTTCCTACTAAATGCAACGCGCACTCCCGAGGAAAGTGCGTGTTTTTCACAAGTCTAACCTAACCTAACCAAAGCGAGACAAAAGAGCAAGATAAAGAGGCGAACATTCAGCGAGCGACGGCTTTTTAAAGCAAGTATTCAATACGTATTTAAGTTTTTTGTAATTACACCGCCTTTCCGAAGAGATATATGGTTTTTTAAAAAAGATAAGTCCTTACCATAATATGTAATACAGATCAATATATGTATTAGTGTTAATATAAATTTCACATATAAATACATTACTTATACGGAAAAGACACAAAATAGAACTGAGGATTTTCCCCAGTTTGATATCACCAAAACGTCGTAGGCTGGCGCGATGTGGTAACTATGCCCATATCTGCCTTCGGGAAGACGACTTTATGTCCAACTATGGAATTTTTACTGGCAGATGTTATCGTTTATATATATAATAAAAATGTAACCCTAACACGTCTATTTTATTATTACTCATTTTTAGGTTATTGTAAAAAAATTGTTGCATGTGTCTAGGAATAAGTAATAAAGTACATTTCAATCAATTCAGAAATGTCTGTTTGTCTGTCTGTTTGTATGAACACGCAACACCGCTAAAATACTGCGTTCATGATAAAATCTCTCCGAGAATATCATAAATCATATCTCCAAGTAATATGTAGTTTTTGTTTCATAAGAGTCGGGTCGGTCTATCAAATCTTCTTAAGAACAAGAGAAGAGTAGATAAGTAAATGGACTTAATGTATTCAGGTGACTATATTACTCTATTTTTTTCTTTTTTTTTCTCGAACTGACTACGCTATTGACCTAGCAAGGTCTTAACAGCTTCACCGGACTACACTTTATTACACACTGTTTTGTATATAAGGTTCCACGCGGTAGAAGTCGCGGGCACAGCTATTTATCATATAAATATACTAGAAATACATATACTGATATTTATTAACGAGGATTTAGAATTTATCTATGTTTAAATTTTAATTTATTTTTAATTATTTTTAATGTATAAAAAATGCTAGAAAACTGTTGTAATAACGTTTTTATTCAATCTGTATATACTTTTTCGCAACATATCTCAACACCCTCTGATCAACCACCATGATATTTTCTTATATCATAGGAGGCAAATGAACAGATGGGTCACCCGATGCTAGTGATTACCACCGTCCATAGACACTAGCAACACCAGGGGAATTGCAGTTGCGTTGCCAACCTGTATATGGGTAAGGGAGAGGGGAAGGAAAGGAAAGGAAAGGAGGAGGGAGGAATAGAGCTGGGCCTCCGGCGATCTCACTGACCGAACGAGACGCAACAATGCAAGCACTGTTACTTCACGTCGATTTTCTGTGAGAAGGTGGTACTACCCGGATGAACCGACCCATTCTTGCTGAAATCAGTTCTAGCTTAATAGAAAGCAGTAATAGTATAACCTATAATTAGCATACCTAAGTGTTAATTCATGAAGGATCTTATACTATTGATTCTCGCCAGTGTACAAAAAAAAAAAAGTGTGCAATAAAGTATTCATTCATTCTAATAAAATTAACGGCTTATTATTTAATGAACATTTTGTATTACTATTTAACGAGGACGAACTCGTGGGCTATTACTACTCTTATGTAACGGATTCTTTCTAATCATTATCGGTAGGCGCTTTGGATATGGCTAAAAATGTGAGCTAAGATAGGTCGCGATTTTGCATGCAATAGGCAACAGCCAAGCCGAGGTGTGCCGTGCACCCTTGAGCTGGTTGCCAATATAAAATCAGCTGAGTGCCTTAAGCGCTCGCCTTAGTAGTCCGGTGAAGCTGTTAAGACCTTGCTAGGTTAATAGCGTAGTCAGTTCGAGACCAAAAAAAAGGTTAAAAATGTGGAATTAATGAGACGACCCGAGGTGTTGCAAAGTGATACGGGGTGAAGTCAAGATAAAATGAAGGAAATCAAAGATACTTTATTCAATTTTGGTTCTAAGAAGGCGCATATGAACATGAAAACTAACCCATTAAGAATTGTCAAACGGCACTGTTTCTTCGTTAGAAGAATCATGAAAATAATTATTCGTGGGACCATGGTATATAGTTAGACTAGCAGGCCCGATGGACGTTGTCCATCCCTGATAATAAAAAAAGACCTTGACAAATTATATAGCTAAACCTTCCTGATCAATCTACTGGTGCAAGCCGTATGAAAATTCGTTAAGTAGTTTCCGAGTTTATTACGAACAGGCAGCCAGACGTGGCAGAGAACTTTGTTTTATAACATGTTGTGATATACAATATATAACTATGCATATGTATAATAGTGCAATAGATTAATTTTGTGTCCTAAAATTTGATAGATTTTAGAACGTCACGCCTTTGCTCCTTCAAAAGTAGCTATAAATTTATGGGCGCGTTCCACAAGACATTCACGACGCTCACAATAAGCCTTGTCACCGTTCCACTAGGGGCGCGTTCCGGGAGACGCTCACAACAATCACAACGCCCTTTTCGCCGTTCCACTAGACAACCGCGAGCGTTGCGGTCGTGGCGAAAACGTCATTGATGACGTCATAACATACGCTCACGCGAAGCTCACGACGCCCCATGTCTAGACGTCGGTCGACGTGAGCGTTGTCAAAATTGGCGGGATTCTCAATAAAGATGGCGACCGTGAAAATGTCATTACTTGATACGGTATAGGATATTTATATTAAATAACATATTGTATTGAAATACGTAAATGAAATACGTTAATAAAGTTTTGATAATTTTACTTCTTTTGAAAAATGTTGTGAATTCTAAAATTAAATTTAAAAATTTATAATTATTTCATGGTAATTTAATATTTTTCATTTAACCAAAAATGTAATTTTTTATGTTTTTATGATAATTAAAATAAAAAAATTGAATTATACATTGTTTCTTTAATATACTTATATGAATTTCATAATTATATGAATTTACTGTTAAGACTTACAAAGTGTAACTTAACCTCTCAAAGTTTTTGTTTTATTTTTTCTAGATCGCCATTTTTATTATTTATCTGAACGCTCACAACGCCCACAAATGCGTTCCACTAGCTTTTACGATCGTAATGCTCGCGAGCTAGTGGAACGGGAAAACTCGCGGTCGTGAGCGTGAGCGTTGTGAGCTACTACCGGAACGCAGTCTAGATGACTGATAGATGATCGTTGCAGTCGTGACGAAACGTCATTGATGATGTCATAACATACGCTCTCGCGAAGCTCACGATGCATCATGTTTGGAGGTGGGTCGATGTGAGCATTGACAAAATTGGCGGCATTTTCAATAAAGATGCGACCGTAAAATGGCATTATTTGATACGGTAAAGAACAATATTACAATATTTGTAATATCATTGGTAAATAATATTTGTGTTAAATAACATATTGTACTGAAATACATAAACGAAATATGTTAAGTTTTGATAAATTTACTTATTTAGAAAAATGTTGTGAATCCTAAAATTCAATCTAGAAATTAATTTATAATAATTTCATGGTAATGTACTGTTTTTTATTTAACCAAGAAGGTCATTTTTAATTGATCATTTAATTTTGGTATATATATAATATACTTAAACAAATTTAATAATAATTTGAATTTACTGTTAAGACTTACAAATTGTAACTTAACCTCTTAAAGCTTTTCATTTATTTTTTCTAGATCGTCATCTGTATTATTTATCTGAACACTCAAAACGCTCATAAATGCGTACAATAGCGTTTACCATTGTAACGCTCGAGAGTAAGTGGAACGGGAAAACTCGCGGTCGTGAGCGTGAGCGTTGTGAACGCTTAAGGGAACGCAGTTTACATGAAACTTCATGAACAACAACGTCAAAATGGCCATTATAGCGTGCCGCTATTACAGATTGTCATTGTTAAACTACTGAAAATGTGTAGAATCATTTACATATTGTTTCTTTTAGTAGCCCTGCAATAAAATATTTAGAGGGACTTCGAATAAAAACAAAAGTTAACATACACAGTTTTATTCCAATATACTTGAACTTTAATTCGTAAGGGAACAAGCAGACAAGTCGACATATACAAAGGTTTGTAAAAATACAATACTGCCGAGCTATATAGTATGTAATATATCTGATGACATATCTATTTAGAGTCTGCGATAAGTGATCATTAACTATACTACGAAACTGAAAAAAAATCTGTATTTTCAAAGAAAGTGCATTATATACTTAAGTTGAACAATCGACTTCTTCTACGTAAGGGTAAGTTTATTCATATGTGCGTCGTATTCCGCCTCCAACAATCAGCGCCAAATATATTTAATTATTCAGCTGTTAGAGAAACAAATGATGACATTATTAAATTTATAATAACAATCTTTCCTTGTAAAGAAAATTAAATTATATAATTTTTTTTATACATAATAGCATGAAGAAAGTAATAAATACTATGCCAACATAATTATAAAATCATCAGTTTCTTTTCTATTAATGATATACATTTGATAATGATTATTAGACACTTGACCCTATCTTGGTATGTATTATATGTAATTTACTATTTCAACATGCTATCATAATGTGTTACCGAGTAGTGTCTATTTTATGTATGTGGTATGTGTTAAATAATGCAACTACAGCTCGCGAATTAAATTATCATCTATCTATTAAATAATTCGCAGAATCATTGTCTTTATACATATGTAAATAGTAATAAAAATTGAAAAGACATACACTGGGAATAGAGACTGTTGCAAAGTGTACACACATCATATAAAACTGGGTTACAAAAGCATCATTCAACAAGTGGAGTATCAGATTAATATGGACCTTTGATGATCTAACACTTAATCATGGAATTACAATCTTAACCACTATGACCCCGCTGAAACGATCCCGAGATCAACTAACAACATAACGTAGCCCGGCAGAGGCAAGGAATAACTTACTAGGATTAATAATAATAAAAAATATCCAAAACTCTCAAAGCTTTACACACTTTACGACTACAAAATGAAAATCATATTCACTAGATGGAAGCGACTTGTCCACGTGTCCCGTATAAATCGAAACAAAGATAATATAATTAGGTAAACAATTAATATGTACGTATTAGGCCATGTAACTAATTACTATTTTATCTATAGATGATGTAGAATAGTATGTTCTATACAACAATCAGCGGTGCAGTATTAGCTATTGTATAGAAATTGGACACGATTCGTAAATCAGTACACTTTAAGTTGATTCTTGTCATCGAAGCCCGCAGAATGACCAGCGTTGCGGACTATAAACGAATTTCCGTCGAAATGCATTCGTCGCTCGCCACGCCTGTAATACGTCAATTCATATAATAGTTATATTATCTACAAATATATATTTTTTATATCATAGAGGGCAAACAAAAAGAAAGTGATCACCACCATCCATATACACTTGCAACACCAACACAAGTGCGTTGCCAGCCTTTGTTAGGGCGGGGGAGAGGAAGGGAAGTAAGAAGGGGAAGGGGAGGATAGGTGGGTCGCCGTCGCTCTCACTCACCGAACGAAACACAAAAATGCAAGCACTGTTACTTCACATCGGTTTTCTGTGAGAGAATGTTACTACCCCGGACGAGCCAACTCATTCATACTGAAACCAGTAGTTGCCTTAAGATACTAATTCTACTTAATACTAATTAATACTTCCTCTTCCGTAGTCCGATGAAGCTGTAAAGGCTTTGCTACAGTAATAGCGTAGTCAGTTCGAAAAAAAAAACATCTTTTATTAATTATTACTACAAATTGTCGATTAATTTCAAGTTAAAACTAATCAATCCAAATATATGTATAGTGTAAGCAATCAATTAATCTACGTAGGTCATTTTTAAAAGCGAGAATAATATTTTTATGTTTTGGGATAGTAGTCGATATTCGTGAACCAATAAGTGATACCTAAATCCACAAATTGCGGCATTCAGATATACTCGTATATGTACGTTTAAGTGTAGTGTATATTTACTCCCTCCCTAAAGATCAAGGAAGATATTTTCGATATTGAGCCTGTTTACTCGTATTGTATACAATCCTAGTTATTATAACAAAAATACTATTCATTCCAAGGTCCTGTTCATAGTCCTTAATTACGAAGTCTTTTAAAAAGAAACGACGCTGTACGTCACCGTGTCACGACCTTTACGGAGTTAATGATTTGTTTGAATACTAACCTATCAATTACGCTCGAAGGGAGTTTGATATAGAAGTCATGGTCAAGGTGTGGAATAAAGACCACCACTGTGATTTACGTCCATCGAATCGGACAGTCAGACATAGCTAATGTATAAATAAAAATTAAACATTACGTGGATGCTGATAAAACATATCAAAGTTATATTTTGTTTATTTTATTTTTCTAATGTTTACTGTACTTATCTCATAAATAGTATAGTATAGTTTAATAAATACTGAATGTCCTATAAATGTCCACTATAAATAAAGATACAGTAAAGAATGAAATTGATGCTTAGACTAAAGAAATTGCTCACATACCGAACAAAGAGATGCTGGGTTTGTCCTAGCGAGGCGGTGCAATGCAGAAATGGGCTGGTAATCGAAGCAGAACCATTGCTAGGGCTGGTACGCAACTGATATTTATGACTGCATCGATGAATCCTAACGAACATACTAATGTAAGTATCTTAGTATATTTCTAATAAGCAATTAGAAATAAAACTAAAATTTATATAAATAGCATTTAATAAGAAACAAAATAGAGCGTTGAATTCAATCTATACTATAATAAAACTGTAACAAGTCGAAATCTGTACATTAAATACTTTTTGAAAATTTTAATCAGGGTAGACTATTTTATCGATATAGAAGTCAAAAATAGTCTATTTACCATTTTGTCTGACTGTCTGTCTGTCTCTGTGAGCACGTACCACTATGAAAGTACTAAACCAATTTCGACGAAATTGACACAGTAGTAACTAATACTACAAGATTACATTTAGGATACTTTCTGTCCCATAAAACACAAGAGGTTCTCCAGGGTAACGGATGAAAGACTAAAATTTGTATTCAATGAAATTCTTGACGGATTTTGGTGAATTTTGATTTTTTTTTTTCAATGTTAGAAAAGTATATTATTCCTCAGTGTAATAGATAATGTTTATTTTGGAAAATTATTTTCAATAGTTAATCACAAGGAATGTAATTTAAACTGACAAATATTAATTTATCGCCAATACTGGAAAGACATTTATCGGCAATATATGTAGGTTAATATTTATATTAATTGAACCCGGTAGGCGATGCTGCGAATGGGTTTAGGTTTATTTTAGAAAATTTCTCATATACCAACTATATTTGAGTGAGTCCCTATATAGTTCGGATTTACAAATGAAAACGGTAGATGTCGCTGCGATCACGTTTTAGGTTTATTAAGATTTTTCGCGGATAACAATACAATTAAAACAGGTAATAATCGATTTTGTGCAGACGAAATTGCACAGGTCAGCTAGTTAACAATATAGTACTTCTATCCAATAACAGAAACAACAATATTCCTTGCTATTATTTATAAATGGATAAATCTTTCATTGAAATATTTTAACTAGTCTTTATAGCAAACCATTATTAAAGTAATACATTAAATAAAATAACAAATGCTCATATGCCAAACAATCATGTATCCCCATTACACAACAGTACATTTTGTAATGTAAGCCTTTATTATACTTACAATACCGCAATAATTCAATAACGCAATAGCTTTAATATAGTATAAATAAGAATAAGAATATAAGCATAAATCCATTCATAATGTCATAATTACCTAACAAGTCCATCTGCAGTTTGGCTGACGCGAACGTTATTGATAATCCAATTGTCGATACCATCATCGGTGAGCCAGTACTGTGCCGCTTGCAGCAACGACAAAGCCTCGTTCACGTATGATGGGCCATGTCGAGACTCACTGGGTAATCAAATATATCTTATAATCATCCTTTTTCCTTTAATAAAAACTAAATTCTACGATACAAATATCAAAACACAATAAACCTAAACTTCTAATGAAGGATATATCGTGGTAAACGATAGCACTAAAATATAGTAGCGATAGCTATGATGGCCGTTTTGACACATTATAATAGCGACGTGAATATCCATTTATTTTTGAAAAAAAATATAACTAAATGCTTGCATTAATTATTGCATTTATCATAGATGCATATTTATTGGAGATAGACTACCACCTTTACAGACACCACGGTTACAGATAGGATATAACTATTTATTGTACAACTTAGAATTTTGAAAAATATAAACGCCGTATTGCTTTGCATATAAGTACACTAAAAATTATAATCCATTGATGATTGCATCGAATAGCGTTGTTATTTTTTGTTGTTAAAATCGTAAAATAATTTGATTGAGGGGTTATGTGATAAAGTTAGAAATAGTAGTCTTTAAGATAGATATGTACTGTATACACAATTTACAGATCTGAACTAAATTAATTCAGTGTCTAAAAATTATATATTTGATATTTTTAGGACTAATTGCATGTAACTCTTAATAATAAAGAACAGCAATTTGCGTCTTCAGAGGTTATTAATTTTTACGAAACTTCAGGAGTGAACAAAAGTCAAAACGGCCATCATAGCAAGCCCCTACTATAATATATGCGTAAATCGCGAATATGTCATCCTCTTTGACAGACTGGCTGGATTGAAATCAATGAAAGGATAAAATACTGACTTGTAAAATACATTGAGAGTGAAATCTTGACTCATATCGAGGAAGGTGTCAGTGGTGGTTCGAGTGCCGGCAGCATCCACGAGATATACAAGCGCGCACTGTTCCGCCGTAAATGACACACCTTTGTACCACATCTTCGCGTACCTAGAATGTATATACATCTATGTAAATTACTTAAGTAATAAGATCTTTATATATACATTTTTTCTATACGTGTGTATGTCACTAAACTCCGCCTAAACGGCTGGACCGATTTTGATGAAAATTTGTGTGCATGTTCTAGTGGATCCGAGAATAGTTTAGATTCACAATTAGACCCGTTAGGTGGCGCTGCGGTTGACTTTTAGGATTTTTTTATCATCAAGGCAGGACAACGTCCGCCGGACTCGCTAGTATATTATACATGTAATTGTCTATAGTTTAGCATTCACTTTATTTTTGCTGCTTTGCTAGGTGACGAATTGGTGTTATTTTATGTTCATTTTATAAAACACGTTTTTTGGTAATAAATATGTAAAGTATTACAATTCTAATAAAATCGTTACTACTATATAGCGTTATGCTATATAGTATTGACTAAAGCTTAAAAGACTAGTATAGGCTGCACAAGCTGCCTTATTGAGCAGAGATCGTGGCTGCCCTAAGTTTGCGCTGCTTTCAATCAGAAGTAATCCGAACCAATATCGGAAAGGAAGCGTCATTTCATTTTAGTTTTAGCTTTTTTTTCGAAATGACTACGCTATTGACCCAGCAAGGTCTTAACAGCTTCACCGGACTACCTTAGTTTTAGCTCTTAAATTTTATTTCGTACTTAATGTATAAATTGTTTGATACTAGTGGGCCCGATGGACGTTATCCCACCTCATAATAAACGAAAAGCCTTGTCAAATTATATATCTAAACCTTTCTCGTAAATCACTTTATCTATTAGTGAAAACCGCTCGAAAATCCATTCAGTAGTTTTTAAGTTTATCGCGAACAGACGTAGTAGAGGACTTTGTTTCATAATATTCATTGATAAGACTGATTAATTATATTTACAATTTCTCCGATGTCTGTAGTACACTCAAGCCAAAACACACGTTATATTCGTGGCTCGAGTTACGAATAATTTTAATCCGACTATAAGTTGGCATATGCTATAAGTCATTATTTATTCCTTTTTGTTATGGATACACTTATATCGAACATACAAGAGGAAGCACTTTGGTGTATGCCGTTTGCCCATGAGAAAATTATCGGAGAATCGAGAAGGAGATTATCGAGAAATTATCGGAGAAAATCTAAGGAAATAACGAGAAGGAATGAAGGAATGACCCGTATCATTGTATCGTAGATGAGATTTAACTCATATAATTCATAGAAGGATTTCGTGGTTATCGACTTCTATTCGAATCCATCTTACTTTTAAGTAACGGAGAAACATTCAAATAAACATGTTTTCACATTTATAATATAATAGCTTCTGCTGGTGACTTCATCTGCGTGGAATAATAACTTTAACCTAACTATCACGGAAGCTCTCAAAAGGGAAACAAAAACGATTTTGAAACATTCTTAATTGGTGCTCCGCTCCTATTATTCTTAGCGTAATGATATATAGCCTATTATAGCCTTCCGTTATAAATGAGCTATCCAAAACTAAAAGAATTTTTCAAATCGGAGTGGATATTTCCATACAAACTTTCATCCCCTATTTCCTATTGTTATTTTAAACCCTTTCGGGTAAAACTTTTACAAACTTTAAACGTCATATTTATTTATATCGAATCAACAGCCCAAAAATAAGTTCAAAGCTTTAAGCTCTAAAAATGACGATACTTCCATACAACTTTTCATTCCCCTCTCGACCCCATACAACCCTTTTTCGTTCGGTTCAGTAGTTTTGGCGTGAAAGCGCGACAGACAGAGTTACTTTCGCATTTATAATATGAGTAAGGCTTAAAGCACGCCTAACATCTAATGCACACAGTCCATCATTGTTTCTATTATATTTAGATCGTTCCCTTAGAAAAGACCTCGGGAGGTAAGCACAATGACACTGGTTTGAAGCTAGTTCAACGGAAAATAAAATAAAATGTGAAACAATTTAATGACTTAAATAAAATATACTTTAATATAGTCTTTGATTTCATACTCGGTTTGCAAGTAAACGCCAAGGTCACATTTTTATGCTATATCAAAAATATACAGATGTTATAAAACTAAATAATGCTCTTTACTATTGTCGATAAGATAGCTGTTGAGAGCATAGCTATATATGGAGATCTCATTATAACGCAGCAAAGAGAAATCTACGAAATTGAAATTCCGTAAACGACTACTGTTATTTTAGCTGCCATTTTCAACACAAAAGAACGAGTTGATAGTGTTAACCTCATTTAAATCTCTGAAAGATTGGTTGATAAATAGAAGTTCACTCTCTTCCACGAGTTACTTATACCGTTTACTATCCATATAACCTATTTGAGTTCACAAATCAAATTCTAAAAACGGAATACTTTTAAATTTACAACCAGAGTACACTGCTGTTAAAAATGTAGCTCGCATATTTTTTTAACGGAAACGCTTTATTATCGTGATGAATCCGTAACAAAATTTCACTTGTGATTTAAATAGTGTAAATAGATAATTAAAAATAAATATACATAAAATAATACTTGCTTGAAAATTCAGTTAAAACTACTAAATATTATAAGTGTAATAAACGCTGTGCAATCGGAGAGTAAGTATGTGGAGTTCGCCGCCGATTCAATATACACACAGCTTGGTTGGTACATATTACAAGTATTCAAAGCATTCACATACGACGGCTAAAGCCTTTCGCCGTTCTCCAGCTCACGTTCATGTCCTGCGCGACTTCACGATTTAATTGCACGCCCGACAGACTTATACTCCATTAATTGAACTAGTAACTGATCTCGTTATTTTAAAGGTACTTAATAATTATACGTGTGATATATATTTTTCACTGTAAGTATAGATACACAATATATTTTTTATATAGAGTCAAATTAATGTAGAATTAATCTGAATCAAATAGAATAATTATGAAAGTGTATACCTACAAAAATCTATATAAGTTACGAAAATTTAAATATTTGATGTTTGTTTAGATTTATCTCCAAAACTGCTAAAGCAATTTATCGTCATTTTACTGGTCAGTCCAAGATTTTTAAAGTATTGTCAAAGCAGCATATCATTACATAATTTCGTATAAGCTAAGAAGTGTTCATAAGGATTGGAAGGAGGTGGAGCGCCAGGCTATGATGGCCAGAACCCTCGTGGTCAGACGCATAAGGAGATTGGGCCTCAGGTTGGCCCTCGAGAAGACCGAGGCCATACTCTTTCATGGGCCTCGGCGGGGGCCACCACCTGGGGCCTACATAATGGTGGAGGGCGCCCGGATCAGGGTGAGGGCCCATATGAAGTATCTGGGCCTCACCCTGGACGGGCGCTGGCGGTTCAAGCCCCATTTTAAGGGGCTCGGATCACGAATCGCTGGCGCGGCGTCGGCACTCGGCCGGTTGCTCCCCAATATTGGGGGCGTACGGTGGCACTGAGGGCAATCCGGGCGTACCGGACGGTGTCCTCGGCGGCGGCCTTCACGCTCGCAGGCTCCCTTCCCTGGGAGCTGGAAGCTGGAGTTGTCGCCGCCGTGTACGAATTCACGCATTCACGCCTGTCACAAGTGCGACGCCGTAGTAGACACCGCGCAGCACACTCTCTCCGAGTGTGTTGCGTGGGAGAAAGAGCGCCGCACTCTGGCCGCGGCAGTGGGAGGTGATTCGACGCTGCCAATTGTGGTTTCGGCCATACTCGGCAGCGAACAGGTCTGGCGAGCAGTGGCCTCCTTTTGCGAGGAGGTCATCTCGCAGAAGGAGGTGGCGGAGAGGGAACGCGAGGCAGACCCTCTAAGTGGCCCTCTCCGTCAACGGAGGACAGGCGGGAGGAGGCGGCGCTTTGCCCAACTCCTCCCGCCACCGTAGCCGGACCTGAGGGCATGCAGTCGGGGGACTCATCCCTTCATTGCACAGGTCCGGCGGACGAGGGGAGGCAGCTGGTGTGTATCCAGTCTGTCTCTCTATGGGTAGGAGCCCGGCGGCCACCTTCCGCCGGGCGGACCGTTGGGGCGGCTCTACAAGGGGAATAGCCTAGATCGATCCCTTGCCACTCCAACAACACAGTCTGTCGGCACACCGTGGGGTTTTCGTCCGTGCGAGTTGGACATAACTCGCCCTCTCCCCCGGGAGGAGGGGTATCCATAAGGGATTTCCCCACGTAAATAAAAAATGTTCATAAAACTTAAAAAAAGTTAAAATGACGCCAAAATTACAATCACTAGATGTTTTAAAACAAAATTCTTTACCACGTCTGTCTGTCCGTTTGCGATAAACTTAAAAACTACTGAACGGATTTTCATGCGGTTATCATTAATAAATAAAATTACTCATGAGGAAGGTTCAGGTATACGAGTATATGTAATTTCTCAAGGTTTTCCTATTATCAATGCGGGATAACGTCCGCCGGGCCCGCTAGTAAAATTAAACAGTCTGTAATTAATTCAAATACTATAGTTATTATTGAAGAAAAAAGCTATGTTTACGAAAACGAGGTTGCGGGCATAAGTTAGTATATTGAAATACAAAATTCACGAAGTTAAAAAAATATTACTTTTAGCTGTTTAGTTCATTTTCAGTGATTTAAAACTAGTAATTTAGTAAATGATCCTTTTTACGTTCTGTTCTTTTTATTTATAAAAATAGTGACGTTTGCTCGAAGTACTAGTTAAGTACATTATTTCTTTTAAATTAACGGAGTTCCGTTTCGGCTGCCAAAGCGAGCAGTCGCTTCGGTCGAGCGCATCGATTTCGATACTCGCGAGTTAGTGACGTCAGTTATTGCTTTGTGAGTGTTCGTTTTCATTGTTCCGTTCGGTATATCTGTGCTACACCTGCATTGTGTTTCCTGGAACTGAGTGAGACCTTTCCATACTGTTTATTTATTGCTTTATTTATTTCTTGGTATATTTATTGTTTGCTAAATTATTTATCTATTTGTTTACGTAATTCTTTAACACTTCAGTCATTTCTTTATACATTTATTTACTTCTTATTGTCTGTTTATTTGTATAGCCTTATATTATTTTTCCTTTGTCTCGCTCACGTATTTATTTGCATTTTTCGCCTATTTTGCTTAGTTTTAAACAGCTCTCTTGATCCAGACTCGGGATAGTTCAGTAGTTTTTCGTTTAGTATGCCCCCCTGCCCTTAAGGCAGGGAGGTTGGTTCGCGTCCCTCTCAAGCCAGAAAATGGCCCAGAATAATGCCTTTGTATTAGGTCTTCGCGATGATTTTCTCGCGAATGGAGTCGACGAAAGCGTCGTCGACGCCATTCTTGCGCGACATTGTCTCCCGTCCTCGGAGGACGCTCAGTATGTGCCCCGCGTAGCAACAACAAATATGTTCGCGCTTTTAGATTCAACGACGTTATCGTTGAACCCGGCGGATAGAGCTCCGTTACCGGGCTCCAGCTCGGAGGCCGGCTCCAAGATGGAGCTAGATATAGGCGTACCCGCCGCGTCGTCCACGTCTGCGAATACCGCGTCTTCAGCGCTGGAAAATAATAACGATAATTTCAAAGTTGTTTCGCACCAAAAGCGCAAACAACCGTCTCGCCCCGCGTCACGCTCGTCCGACTCGGACTCGGGTACCAGATGCCCAGCCGAGAAATTAGTACGTAACATAGATGGAGCTCGGGCGCCCGTCACGATTACACCGGTAGCCGTTAAACCACACTCAAGCAGAGCTAACTCTGCCTCGCTCTCTCAAGTCGACGTTACGGACTCCGTAGTAGCGACTAAAAAGCCCCGCCCACCGCCTCCGGTTACTATTCAGGACAAGTCCCAATGGACGTCCATCTCGAATAGGTTAAAAATACTTAAAGTTAACTATACGTCCGCCCTCAACACCTCGGCGGGCATTCAAGTTAAGGTCCCTACAATCAAAGACTTTCGCGACCTGACCAAATTCCTCCGGGAAGCAAAGTTAGCCTACTTTACCTTTGCTCTCGAGGAGGAACGCCTCCTGCGTGTAGTACTTCGTCGCGTCCCGGCTGAAATCTCAGTTGAAGACGTCACCGTCTCCCTTAAGGAGAAAAATTTTCCAGTGCGAGAGGTACACCGGATGTACCATCCACGCACCCGTGCCCCTTATAATATGGTTTTAGTCCTCCTCGACCGCACTCAGGAGGGCAAGGCCATTTTTAACCTCACTTCTGTGTGTGATCTTAACGGTATCACCGTCGAGCCCCCACGCAAGACACATATCCCGTCGCAGTGCCATAACTGTCAGTGTTATGGTCACTCGGCGAGGAATTGTCACCTCCGCTCCAGGTGCGTCAAGTGCCTGGGAGACCACGCCACGAAGGAGTGCGCGCTCACTCTTGGCACTCAGAAACCTCCCAGTTGTGTGTTGTGCGGTAACGCGGGCCACCCCGCGAACTATCGCGGCTGCCCTCGCACGCCTCGCACGCAACGTCCCCGTCAAGCGAAACAGGCGCCTAGGACGTCTTCGATCGCCGCACGCCCTCCGCCTCCACCTCCAATGTCCGTAGAGGCCTTCCCGGGCCTGCCGGGCGCTTCCCGCGCCCCGGTAGCACCCGCGCTCACGACCTCACCGCGCTCGCCACC
This sequence comes from Antheraea mylitta, assembly GCA_014332785.1. Lineage (NCBI taxonomy): Eukaryota > Metazoa > Arthropoda > Insecta > Lepidoptera > Saturniidae > Antheraea > Antheraea mylitta. The sequence continues at coordinate 5,255,936 of JACEII010000031.1, read as the reverse complement.
CTCGGTGCCGCGCGCGGCCCTACCCGAGCGGGCCCCTATGGCCCCCTGGGCCCCCCGACCCCAGCCTCAGGCTTCCAAGCCTCAGGGGCCGCCGCCACAGGCGGCTTACACCTCCTCCTCTTTCACCAGTAAGGTCGACTGGTTGAAACAGTTACTCCGCGAGCACGACATGCAGGAGGTCCTCGCTTTCCACGCCATTGTAGAGGTCGAGGAGGAGCTAGGTCTCCTCACCGCACTAGCGCGCTTTCCGGCTATCGGAGCCACAATTCAGCGCCTCGCCCGGTCACCCACATTTAAATAAGTTTTAAAATTCACGGCTCTTAATAAAGTAAAACCACGCGGTCTTTCTCTCTCGTTTTTCAACGCGACATCCCTCCGGACACAGCGCGATCTAGTAGCTGACTTTTTGCGCGATAGACAGATTGACGTTTTCCTCATCCAGGAAACGATGTTAAAACCGAGTATGCGTAATCCGAGAATAGCGAACTACTGTATAGTCAGGAACGACCGTGTCACCCGCGGAGGTGGCACCTTAATCTATTTTAGGCGTTTGTTATACTGCATGCCGTTAGATCCGCCCGCGCTAACCAATATGGAAGTGTCAGTGTGTAAATTAGGCATGACCGGTCACTCGAATATTATTTTAGTTTCCACGTATTTGCCACCGAACAAAGAATTACTAAGATCCGATTTGGAGGCGCTACTTAACTTAGGAGATTCAGTTATTATAGCGGGGGACCTCAATAGCGGGAACGTTATCTAGAATAGTCCGTGTACCTCTCGTAACGGGAGAATACTCGACGAACTAGGTAGGGTTCTCGCGTTTGACGTCATAGCCCCTCTGGAACCCACGCACTATCAAGATCATTGCCGACCGACAGTTTTAGATATAGCTCTTTTAAAAAATGTCACGCTTCCTGTACGACTCATACAAGTCGTACACGAACTTCATTCAGATCATCGTCCGGTCGTTTTACAGTTAGGTCAGAACTCAGACTTCACCCCGCCGTCGGCAAGGGTGGCTGATTACGTGAAACTCGTTAAATATTTTAAAGAAAATCCGTCGTCTAGTAGTTTAGACAGGATTCCGGACGTGTTGGTGTCTAAAGCCGACGCGAATTCAGCCATCGATTCCCTGGTTGATTATCTCCAGACCGCCGTCAGAGAGACCTCGAAAGAGGTACAAGCGGCGAACGATCGCCGTTTCATACTCCCTGACGACGTGAGAGCATTGATCACGGAAAAGAACGCCGCGACTCGAGCTTACGATGCTTACCCGTCTGTACAGAATCGTGATCGGTTACGTTCGTTACGTAAAACAGTTAAGTCTCGTATCTCTGAGATTCGAGGCGACAGGCGGGATAGACTCCTGGAGGGCCTCCAGCCATCTCACCTGTCGTACTGGACTCTCGTGCGAATCATAAAATCAGATTTGGTCACTCCAATGCCTCCTCTCGACAGAGGCCCCGGGTTGCCTCCCGCGTTCGATAGCAAAGATAAAGCGGAATGTCTTGCCGCAAGCCTAGAGAAACAGTGTTCGCCTAACACTGATAACACTGACCCTTCCCATATCGGCTTAATCGAATCAGCTGCGGAGCATGCACTCGCGTCTCCTCCGGCGGATACTCTAACCTCGATCACTTTCGATGAAGTCTTAGCCGCTATCAAGCTTCTCAAGCCTAGGAAGTCCCCAGGTCCCGATGGGATCAGGAACGAGGTTCTGAAACTCCTTCCTGATCGCATCATAGCTCTATTGGTCTGCATCTTCAATGCGGCCATGTCCCAGGGTCACTTTCCAGCCGTCTGGAAAAAGGCCGTAGTGATAGGTATTCACAAGCCTGGCAAGAAAGCTACGCTTCCCGCTAGCTATCGCCCCATTAGTTTACTAGATACTTTAGGTAAACTTTACGAGCAGCTCCTTCTGAACCGTCTCCAGGTCACGATAACAGATCTTAATTTAATACCGCCTGAGCAGATGGATTTCGCGCTAAACATTCTTGTACAGATCAAGTACTCCGCCTCACGGAGTACATTTTTTCAAATTTTAACGCTATTCGGAATCCGGAGTCAAACCCGGACACGATAAAGACTAAACCGAAACGTACAATAGCTGTCTTTTTCGATATTGCCAAGGCCTTCGATAAGGTCTGGCATGAAGGGCTCGTATACAAGTTACGTCTAGCTTGTGTACCCGATAGGTTAATTCACATCATTCGCGATTATCTTACCGATAGAACCTTCCGTTTTAGAGTGGACGGTGAACTGTCATCGCACCATCCGATACGCTCAGGTGTGCCACAGGGCTCCATACTCGCGCCCACGCTCTTTAATCTGTTCATCAGTGACCTACCTCGGTCTCGGGGGGTCGAGGTAGGTTGTTACGCTGACGATACTGTTATTTACACTTCCGGCTGGCGGTCGGACTTTCTTAGGAAGCGCATCGAAAAAGCCGTTCGTACTCTCGGTGAATGGTTTCGTCGATGGCGCATAGAAGTTAATCCCGATAAGAGTGCCGCAATACTCTTCGATCCCACTAAACGCGCAAATAACTTTGAGCCCATCAGGCTATACGGAATCGATATCCCTTGGGTCGAAGAGGTCAAATATCTCGGTGTTACATTAGACAGACATTTAAAGTTCAATTCACATATAGACAGAGTGCGAAACAAAGCCGCTATGGTCTTGGGTCGCCTCCATCCGTTGCTTTGTCATAAGAGTAAGATGTCCCTCAGACACAAGCTCACTTTGTATAAGACGTGTATCCGTCCCGTGATGACATATAGCTGCCCCGTTTTTGCGCATATGTCCAAAGATAACTTTCATAAGCTGCAGGTTCTCCAAAATCGTATTTTACGTAAAGTGACTGGTGCCCCGTGGTACATCCGGAGAGTCGATCTCCACAGAGACCTAGAGATCCCTTCTATCTGGGAGTACGTAAAATCACTCACGACTAGCTATTTTGAAAAAGCCGCGAATCATCCCAGTCCATTAGTGGTATCCGCCGCACAATACGAATCCGTACCGAACGCTGCGCGTTATAAAAGACGTCCGCGACACATTTTTATCGACCCTCCTGATTCAATCACGTCAGCGAACGATCAGTACCAGCCTGTCCCTCGAAACAGAGCGTGTTCACGCCCACGCCCGCGGAACCACAGATCACGCCGCCGATTAGGCCTCTCACGGCAGCGGCTCAAGCCTAGGTTCGATCCCTCGGTAGGGAGCCCTTGAGTACGGTGCTTGCGCGATACGGTGACACACAAATATACATCACCGCTACAACACTACACGATCACCCCCACACACGTGCACGCCTACACGCTTACACATGAAAGTGGAAGGGTTTACTTTTTCCCTTATCGAACTGAAAAACTCTCAATTTTCCGATAATAAATATATGGAGGAGTTGTTGAGGCGTGTATGCTTGGTACACATATACGCTTCAACAACTCATACATATATGAATAGTTAGCTAGGTTAGCTAAGATAGGTCGCGATTTTGCATGCAACAGGCAACAGCCAAGCCGAGGTGTGCCGTGCACCCTTGAGTTTGTTGCCAAAATAAAATCGGCTGAGTGCCTTAAGCGCTCGCCTTAGTAGTCCGGTGAAGCTGTTAAGACCTTGCTGGGTCAATAGCATAGTCACTTCGAAAAAAAAAAAAAAAAATTAAATTAACAGGTTTCGCTGATGATATGAAATTTTATGCAATACTTGATAACATGAGAACTTTACAGGCCAATCTAAATCATCCAGAGGATTACTGTCAGATAAATAAACTAGATATTAACTCTACAGAATGCTCGGTAGTTACATATACTCGTCGACAGGTCTTATAATGTATACGGCTAAACTCTTCATACATAGAATTCGTATGCGGTTTGGAAAGTGTTGCCAAAAATTGGTCGTGATCTTGCACTTGCATTTATGCAAGACCAAGACTGACCCTTGCATGATTTGAGCAAGACAAGACTGGGCCTGCGAGACCGATAGAGTCAAACTGAGATTTGGTATGAAAATTACGCTTCGTTCCATCTAATAACAATGTTGGTCGTTATAACACTAAAAGCTTATTGATTATTGTATTTAGTAAGTATTAGTTTACTTACAGAAATAAACTTTGTTTACCTATGATAAAAATATAGGACAAACTAACAACTAACTTTAATTCAAGCTAAGACTAAATACTGAGATACTTTAACTGTAGTTTATCTGTTCAATAGAGTTATCGCTTCGAAAACTTGTCGAATTGCGTTTCAAAACACACAATCATATGACAAATGTCAGTAAAACCAACAGACCATTTGACAGTTTATCTTATGGATAATTTTATTAAATCAAAATAACTATTGGTATTTTAACCGAGTATCTCAGAAACCGGGCATAAAAGTAAATTACTATACTCTATATCACGAACGAACCGATAATCACGCCTCGTAAAAATGGTATTAATGTTTTGTGGGACTACATGCTGTTTTTTTATCAAATGTAATTACTAATTAACCCTCAAGACCTTCTTACCTGTGTTGGGTTAAATGTGTTACATTTTATAGTTTCAAATTAGCCCCTACTGCAAATTGTAATTAATTTAATGGAGAATCTTGTCACAATCACTTCAGCTATTTCTGAATATATATAAAATAACTGATACCCACACGCTCTTTGGGCATCAAAAATTACAGAAAGTCAAACAAATCCAAAAAATGCATTCAAAACAAAGTTCTGCGTCGGAAAGTGTTAATCCTTTCGTCCCTTTTTTGGTTGAAAACCGTAACTGCAAAACCAGGGCTTAACGAATTCAATTTTATTTTTCTTATGACTTCATCTATTTCGATAAAAATGTGGTTACGAGTTTTACATATAAAAGCGACGAATTCCTTTGCGTATTATAAGTATTAAGTTAATATTAAAGTATTTCATTAAATTTTCAAATTAAGTGTATTTTGTCTAGAAGTGAAAGTAGATTTTAGTGACTAGTTATGACTAGTTGGCATTAAGCATTCTACTGTTGTTTGTAGTCTCTTACCATTTTGGTAACATATCTGTAGATATTAATTCTTTATGGATATAATTTATAATTATAACTTTGAAATGATGTTAACTTCTTTTAATATCAAATATAGTTGTTATATAAAACACGTTATGCAGGTATTATTACACTTAAGTAGGTATGTATTTTATATAGTTATTGTATTGCATTGCATAATTTTTGGATTAAAGTTAACTTCTTAGATTTATTTTTATTTTAGGACGAATACAGATTTACCCGGATCAAGTGAACTATGATCTAAGAATAAAGTTTAGTGATAATGTGTTGTTAGGATTGAAGTATATATATATCTCACAGATTGTAAGTACGTAAGTAATACGTAACGCGACACTGTTATATAATGGAAATAAACAAGTCCAGTAAATCAATAATCACATGTCTCTATGATGTTACGTTGGCAAGAAAACGGCAGAGTCTAGTTCTAAATAAATCTTAGAACACGTCAAAATGTACTAAACGAAAAATGGTAAAATATCATCGTACATAAACATTTAAATAAATTTATAGTTTAGATTTAGAAAAGGAAAGACACGATTTATATCTCGAATATTTATAACATATTTTGGTTTTACTACGACAGAAGTTTCTTTTAACCCATTTGGGCATTCTTCAAGTAATCAAGTCTACATATTTTTTATATTATACAGTCTAGATTAATAATTATGTATTACTAGCTTCCCGCTCTGACTTCGCACGGGTATGGTAATGAAGAAGATTAGACCAAATCTTTTCTTTTATTACGACTATAACCTCATCTTATCCGTACAGATAATAAGAATGTAAATCTAACGTGTCTGAACTTTTTAGATTTTTGTAAAAAAAAATGTTGCTGGTGTCCAAGACTAGGTAATAAAATACCTACATACCAATTACTTTCAGAAATGTCTGTCTCTCTGTCTACTTAAACATGCATCACTACTAAAGTACTGCGTTCGTGATATAAACCTCTTAAAGAAATCTTTTTTTTTTCGAAATGGAAAGACTGTCGTCCTGGAAAGGTCTTTACAGCTTCACCGAGCTATTGAGGCGAGCGCTAAAGGCACTCAGTCGATTTGGGATGTTTGGGCGACTAACTCAAGGGTGCACGGCACGCCTCGGCTTGGGCTGTCGCCTGTTTAGTGCAAAAATCGCGACCTATCTGAGATAACCTAAGCTATCTAGATATAAGTACGTATATGATACGTGTACCAATCATGCGTGTCTTAACAACTCTTTTATGTATTTTGTGACGGAAAAATTCTTGCTAAACTATATAGAATAGGATAGGATAGGATAGGGAAAAATAAGGGTAGAACTCTTTCTCGTTTATTTCTCTGATAAAGAAAAACAGCGTGTAAGCGTGTAGGCGCGCACGTGTGTATAGGTTTATGTGTGATGTTGTAGCAGTGATGTAAGGTTTGGTGTCACTGTATCGCGTGAGCAGCGTACTCAAGGGCTCCATGCAGAGGGAATGGACCTAGGATTGAGCCGCAGCCGAGAGGGGCCTAATCTGGTGTGCGGGAGCGAAATTTATCCCCAGACCACAGCACGTAATCTGTGGTTACGCGGGCGTGGGCGTGAACACGCTCTGTTTGGAGAGACAGGCGGGAACTGATCGTTCGCTGACGTGATTGTATTAGGAGCGTCGATAAAAATGTGTCGCGTCGCGATGGTCTTCTATACTGCGCAGCGTTGGGTACGGGTTCATAGTTTGCGGTAGATACCACTAACGGGTTGGGATTAAAAAAATCATAAAGCATATTTTCCAGTGCTAACGTTTAGTCTTTGTTTTATTAATTCGGTCTATCAAGGTTGTTTCATTTAAATAACGACGCGACTTAAGTACGAGAGAAATGTAGACAGTAATTAGAATTACATTCTGATGACTTTTTACTGACACTAGTCATTGTTTCATACAACAGGATCCACGCAGAGGAGATCGCGGGCACAGCTAGTAATGAAATAAAATAGCAACTCAGAAACTGAACGTCAGGTCTATCAATTCTACCAATGCTATTGAAGATCTCCGTATATCTTCTGTGTCATTCACTCAACTTTTTACATGGAGATTTTTTAACCTAAATACTTCACTGTCCCTTACTAATTTCTAAACAACGTCTTTTATACAAACCTTGACCCGACAAAGAAGATAAAACAAAAAACGAATTAACCAAGTAGATGCAGCTATTATAAAGTGATGAACTAACAAACGTCCGACAATTGATTTTTATTCACATAGACATAAATTTCCCAAACATGTCAGGTTCACAAAGACATACTGAGAGTTCAATGATTAAAATTTGTGAAGCCGCATGGCACTTACTTATTGTTGCCCTGATGATGACGAGCTTGGATCTCGACTCTAGACCCATAGTGGAACACGCGACCGTTGGGATGAATTAAAGCTGCTGCAGCACCAGAACGAGTCAAGGCCAAGATTATGTTGTTTTTTGCATTCGTTACTCGGACAGCACCGTCGATTGTCATATCAACCCTATTCCAAAAATATATAATGCTTACACTTTTTAAAAATAAATTTAAATCCAGTTACTAACTTAATTCACATCTACAATCTCCAAGCCACACGTTAAATTGAGTACTTCATTAACTTTATTAACGGAACTTCATTAAGTGTATTATATTACACTAACTGATACCCACGGCTATATCTGTATTCTATGTTATTTTAACGATATATTTTATTTTCTCTTTTTTAAACAATAATATTCGTTTCGTTTAAGTTGAAAGCAGAATGTCTAAGAAAAAAATGAAATAAATATTGATCGCAATCCATCCAATTTGTTTGCGTGATGCGCGCACTCCTTTTAATGTGTATCATATCATTTTATTTACACAGACGAAGCAACTTTAATTTAAATAATAAGTTTGCAGTTAAATATACAAGATCCCTTTAATTTCATAGTTTGTTCTGTTACAATGTACTTATGACTAAAATCCTAAAGAAAACTACAATTGCATTTTGGAATCATGTTGCTATGTTATTTGTATTTCAGTCCGTTACAAAACCGTTAAAGTTATCAAAAAAATGTAGGTTACAATATAAATAATTTATCTAGGTAGTCCTCTAATAACGGACGCGAAATATATAATAGATATAAATAGAAACTCCTTTAAAAGCTTCACGTTTCCAGAGAGACGGCGTATCATTTATCAATGAGTTAGCAGAATTAGAAAATGAAACAATTTTTACCAAAGATCATCTTGTGCTGGCCGTGACGGCCTGTGAATCGTAAGAAAAGTAACTGTCACTCATTGTTGCATTTCTTTTTCTCATGCACTCAATTGTACTATCTCATTCCTTTCGTTAGACAACTCACTTCATAATATCTCGGCTAGTTGATAGAACACAACATTATTCTAATATTATTAACGGGGCAATATATATTCGGATACTCGGGTGACTATTCGTTGGGTTGAAAAATTTGCAGTCAAAAATTAGTACTCACTTGACTCTATCTCTAAGTCGAAGGCAGACGGTGCCATGTGGAGTAACTGAAGCATTATAACCAGCACCTCCCATCACATCCGTCACCTAAAACATCACAACTTATTAACTTACTGTTACATAACTAGTACAAAGAATATTACATGATTTTATCTCTATAGTTTGTTGATATCGGCCTGACAGCTTTAAAACACGCATGTTTCTTTTCATTCTAATCGGTCTTTAAAATCTTTTCTTTAGAACTTGTTAACGGACATCGTCATTTGATTGTCAATATTAAATGGATAACCGAAGTATATCTGTGGTTAATGGGTCTAAATATCAATTAGTTTACACTAATGATAAACGATAAAGATGACTTTTTTTTCAAAATGTTGTTATAGTGTGTGTTCGTGAAAACATTTCAATAAGCGTGGCGTACGGTAGACGTCGATTCGAATCGCTTTTAGTAACGTCGTCATGCGTAAACTCAAAGCAATTACCATGGCCGATCGTCAAAATAAAAACGTCAAAGTCCAGGAGGGCCGCCAGTATTGATTAAAGCTGGGGCGCTTGCAAAAGTGAAAAAAAGGCTACAAAAATCCGTATAACGGATGCAACGTACTCTAACATGGGATTTAGTAAAAAAGTTATATACACAGCTTCAATATATTGAAAATGGTTTGGTTCTTTGATCGGAACTACTTCTTTATATGAATTGAAAGTGTGTATTTTTTTAATTACAATTCTGCCAATAGATATATCTTGATACCTATATTCCATTTACTGATATTAAGTTTCCTTCTTAGGTTTTATCATTATTCCTTACAGTGACATCAGAAACAGTAAAACACTTTAATTTTATGTATTAATCTGTATAGCTTATTCATATATATTTTTTATATCTATATGTAACAGCATTTATTCTCAAACATTCCCCTGACCATGACCATGACCATGACCGTGTACTGAATTTGTTATGTTTTTTTTTGTATATTTGTGGCATGGTTATGTGCACTGTTTATTAGTGTCAACGAACTGATGTAATGACATCACGCTTAAATATTCGTTATACTCGATATTTTCTAACATGCCATTATTTATTCGTCAATAGCATTCAATAGCGAAACATTTGTACACAAAATTAAAAAAGTTCCATTTCTCCTTAATGCGTCTGTATGTGCGAAGTTTTCTTAGAAACTACGCGACAGAATTTTACAGTTCTTTCTGGATCAACTTATAGGAAATTTTAATATCCTAACTAATATTATGAACGGAGATGCAAGTTTATTAATTACGTTTTTACGTCTTAAATACTCAACCAATCATCATGAATCTTTGTGTACATGTGGCCAGAAGTATTGAATAGGACACAAGATTATTTATCTAGATAAATAGATATTTGTTCCGGAAAGATCGAAAGATGGGTCAAATCTACAAGAACGCGAGGGACGCCGCGGGTAATAGCTAGTATATAATAATAACGCACTATCTCTATGCACAGACTTGTGCACATAATACTTGTACTTAATTGAAATACTGAATAAAATAGGAAAAGAAATTGAGATAATGTATTCGTTGTATGTTTCCTACCTTCTACAGTATTTTCAAATAATACACTACGCACGAGTTTTATAAGAATTAATATATATAGTAATACGTTTTTATAATAAATTTTTAAAAAGTTCACACTGTATTTCTAGAGACCAAGGTCAAGGCGATTTTGCCACGAACTAACTGTAAACCAAAGCGATAATCTACTGCTACATTCCACTACGTTTCTCCATCATGCCTGTTATAACATGTATTAAAATTGTATTCACAAAAAAAAATATTTGCAAATTTTAACTTACCAACGCAATCTACATCTATATTATTATACTAGCTGACCCGTGCAACTTCGTTTGCACCAAATTGGTTATCAC